>OY740765.1:154592900-155035900 GCA_963513935.1 Aphrophora alni | reverse complement strand
TTTTAGACATTATTCTGTCAACTTCTGAAAGTATTTCAACACGGATAATTAAGGAATGAGACCAATAGTGACTTGTCTCTATAATAATTATGACGTGAGATGAAGGCAAAAGGATTCAAGGGGAACCTTTGGAGTAGTACAGAGAAGAGATAGGGTGGATTATAAGAACATGTTTAAAAAAAAAGACGAAGGATACAGAAGTTTTACACAACTAAACCAAGAGATAAACGAGGATGAGGGAAACCGAGAAGAACATGTGTGGATGATTCGGAAAATAATTTACGAAAGATGTAGATAGAGTTAAAATGATAATTGAGAAAAAGTATATCTACCCCCCAATAAAAACATATTTGCAGAAGAAGACTGTATAAAAACAGTTTAGTACTTAACGATCAATGATCCTAGATCAATGATATCTAGGACAAAGAGTGATAAGAAGAAAGATAAATCTAGCCAACAAGGCTTGCTTTATGTTGTGGGATATCCAAAGATAAATAAACACGATATATCCTATGATAACTTGGTTATTAACGCAAAGAGCATTAAAGCACCTGAATCTATTCCAAAGGCCTCGTATACTACTGTAACTTCAAAGAACCAACAGTAGAAAGGTACATAAAACTTTTACAATGGATTGGCCATATACTGGCATTAGACGATTGAAAAACAGGGAATAAGTCTTCATGAGAAATAGCGAAGGTAAGAGAACAAAAGGTTATCCATGAAAGAGATGGAGATATGTTGTTGATATGGATACGAGATAGATGTATTAATTTTGTAAAGATACTTCAATATTCCATGTTATAGAGTTATTACAAATAAAAATAAATGACAAAAATAACATATTTTTACACCCATATTTTACCATAATGCTTTGATTGCTAAATTGAAAGGATATGAAGTTAAAGTGCTAACAAACATTAGTAAATTTTAAAATAAAATAGAACATCATAATTTACCAGCAAGTTCTATTTCAATAAAGCGTGGAAGTATTAACCCTTTTACTGATTTACTATTATTATTTACGTAATTAGAATATTAAATAAAGAAAAAACACATATATTACACGATCTCATTTTGAAAAAAAAATCTTATGAAACTATAAGTGGCTTTTTGTGCAGTATACCACAAATTATTAGCACTATCGTTGGTATATGCTTAATTTTTATCAGGAATTTTTTTTTTTTTGCTAAGGTGGGTCAGGATATAGAATATAGTTAGAATATTATCTGTAATAGGCATTAAATAACATTATCTGTTGTACAAAATGATGATGGTATAGCTTTATTGGTCAAATTAGGTGTAGCGGACCGACTAATTTTATGACAAACTCACAAATGTCATTGCGAGAAGCTACTATACTAGCGACGAAGTAATCCAAAAAAGTAATTAGTAATAGTTTTTTTTTTGACGGCTCGTGCCTCCTCGCATTGACAGCAGTTTACTATGGCTAAACGCTAATCAGGTTGGCTATATATCTTTCCCGAATTTAGTCATTAAACAATATAGTGTTGGTATAGAATAAAAAGAAATTCCTTTCCTACCAGAACCATTAGGTATAAGGGTCGCCACGGATCTTGACTGATGGTTTGGCAAGCGCTGGGTTAGGCGAGGGGAGGAGTGCGGGTACTTTCCTAAAGACATTGGTGCGGTGCGAGTAGAACTGAACATAGCGGTTATTTACATCGGAGTATTGAACAAACTAAAAGTTCTTTCAAAAATATTATCGAATACATTTTTAAGATCAACTAATTTGATACAACTTTCTCGCTGGAAGTTTGTTTCTACCACAAAAATTAAAAAAGTTCTCACTTACTGACTTTTTCATATAATTTTGTTTCAACTTTCTAATATTTTTCATTATTAAAAATTACACATAATTTTAAAAGTAAAATATATTTATACCTTTGTATGCGGAAATTCATGCAGAAAAGTCATATATAAGTTTCATTGTAGTTTTATTATTCTCAAGATGTCTAGGAACGTGTAAACGACAACGCGCTCACGGCTCTGGATTACTCCGTTTTGCCGTATTATATAGCCTGATGCGCGGACCGCTGGCGCTGGTTCCCTGTTTCAGAATGGCTAGTAGCGCTGATTCAACTGTCAAGATCTGTGGCGACCCTTATAATAAAATAATAGTGGGCTTAGTGACTTGGAATGGTTATTGATAAAGGTATATATTCTTAATTCGACTTCCGAGCTGTTTTACATATGAGAAAATAATAATTCCTTTTTTGTAGCGTTTTCCAATATTACTTGTTGAATTACAAAGTGTAATAAGGAATGAAACATTATACTCCTAATTCGTCTCCTGTGGAGTTTCACGTGTGAGAAAATAATGTATTTTTTGTAGTGTACCCAACATAGCTTAACGAACTAGATGGTTCTTTCAAGGAAATAAAAATTACCCTCTTAATTCAATATATTAGATTTTCTTTTTATAGTATATTAGATATAATTCAAGGGGCCTGTATTTTACGGTCTTTTCTTCCTTTTTTTAATAAGGCTATGATGACCGAGAGGTTTTTTGCTTTTAAAGAACAAGGGGAAAATGTAAAGCAAAAATACAAGAGGTTTGATTTTTCCTTATGCCATATACTTTTTTAAGTTGGTATTGAGAAACACTATCTGTAGTAGCATTAACCACATGAAAAATAAAATCTTATTTATTAAGTATCTATCAATACAAGTGACTATTAACTTATATAATGTATAGTGACTTGATAGTAGCCATATTAAATCACCATTCATTACAGTTCCACAGTATAAACTACACTTAATTTTTCTTATTTTCTATACATTTCATCTTACAAAAGCGACATTCAGCTCACTCTATTCAACTTTAGAGTTAGTCTCCCCTCCAGGTGGCAGCACTAATGAGGGAGATATAGCGTCAAGTGGTAAATCATTTGAAAAGGAACTCTTGGAAATGTATTATGTAAGGTTTATATTGTTTCAGTAGATATATCATTGATTCCAATCTTTAAATATTACCAAGGTTACATCTCTTTTCACAAAACACATTTTTCTTTCACAATATCTAACAACTCATCGACATTATAATAAAAAATTAAAAAATAGTTTTTAAATATGAAAACATAATATATACATAGTTTATAATATTTGAATATCGCTATGTAACAATGAACACAATGAACCTTAAGTTTTTAAGGTTATATAAACGATACATCCAATTCAACAACCCAAAAAGTCGACAAAAATCAAATCGTGAAATATAGATTGCTCTACAAGCACAATAATTTCCTCGATATATATATATATATATATATATATATATATTTGATAAGAACATGTACAATAATCAGTAATATCAAGTTCTGTTATGAAATTAATTTTTTTACCCGTGAAAGTAATTAAATGAAACAATAAAATTGCATTAATAATCAATAAAAATGTGTTTTGATAGCAATAGACACCCATCCTCGCACCAGGTAATAAGGCAGTATGGGCTTTTCCCAATATTTCTTTGATATTTTTCTGATAACCAAGATATATGATATATCCTAGATTTTATTCGTTTTTCAATATGGACTGTGTTATGGATTATTTATTCTCATGGTCGGGTTATCCAACTAACCAAAATTCAGAATCTATATATTTTTGTTTTAATATTTTCGCAGCGTATGTAAATAAAATTAAGAGTATAATTTTTATTTCCTTGAAAGAACCATGTAAATTCGACAAGTTATGTTGGGAAACACTTAAAAAAGAGATTATTTTAACACATGCAAAACTACACAGAACACGAATTAAAAGTATAATTTTTATTTCCTTGAAAGAACCATGTAAATTTGACAAGTTATGTTGGGAAACACTACACAAAAAAAATACGATCTCACACGTGAAAGTTCACAGGAATTTATGTGAATGAACCAACGAGAATTTAGAGTACAGTATAACTATTATTTTATAAAACAACCATTGACGTACATTTACAATTATGTTGTAAAACGTAGAAACCTATCTGGTTGTTTGATTGACTAAAAGAGTTATCTTAAACTCAAGAACAACTAAATCACTTCATTTCTCCCTGAAACGATATATTCACCTCGTTTCAACAAAATCTATAGACCTGATTTCAACATACAATTTACAAATATATTAAAATATTCTGTTTATTGGAAATAGAAATTTAGTACACTCAAGAGACAAAAGTGACTACAATATCGAAATAATTTAATATGAAACTATTTCTTCGCCCTTAAGTTTTTTAATTTAATATATTATAGTCACATTATAAATTAAAAAATTTCAAAAAAGTTTGAAGAGGAAGCAATTTTAAAACGCCTGAAGTATTTGGCAAATATTAATGCCTTTAATCAATATCCATACATTTTTTAATGTAGTACGATATTTTAAACAAATTGATCAGTAGATTAAATAATATTAACAGAAAACGTAATAGATTTAAAATTATAGTGTTAAAAATAAATATAAAAATCAAATATTTGAATACAACTTAATATATTCTAAAACATCCTAGTAAAAGAGCTTTTTTTAAATACACGTCTAATTCCTTTTGCAAATATAAAATATATGTTATTTTATTAAAAGAAAATATATACTGTACCAGATTTATTAAATATATAACTTATATGTTCAGGATTATATCTCTAAAACCACTACTAATTTAACTATTTCAAAATAAGATTATATTTTTATATATCGATATAATTATCAACAACATCTTTTCAATCGTCCTCAAAATAAAATTTAAAAATATTCAATATTTACTTCTTTAATGCTATTACCTGTGCAAAAGAGTAAAAAAACACCCTATTTTATAAACTTTATCTTATCAAAGCTAAGGTTTGGTTTATTATAAATTATTATAAATAGCTAAGGTTTTGATATACAAATATTGAGCAGTGTTACAATACCCCCAAAAAAATTTATTGAGGTATTAAGTTAAAAATTTAAAACGGTAGCATTGTCAGATTAAACGACATATTAAATTTAATATGACTAGAGAATAATATCACAAACTGGAAGTAGCTTTACCTAAAATGACACCCAACACAATTTTTTAAATAAATTCCCACTTTCTTCTTATACCATAAACGTTCTCTAGTATCTCCTTTAATAAAAGTTACAGAACAGCTGTTGAACTTACTTAATGAGATCCTTTTGTACAGGTGTTGCAGTAACCTGAGTCAATATCTAACTTTATCAATTACTTTTGTGGTCGAATTAATTACAATATGTAACTACAATTAATTAAGGTATTCTTACTATGAACAAAAGACAATTCCATAAGCGCCATTGTGGTAGATACTCAGTTTCTACATACAATGTAATACAAACTTATATAAATGTCATGTTCAAAATTTGGATGCTTGGGCCTTGTATATACACAAACAACCAAACTCTATTGGTGGATCAAGGGATAAGAAGAGATAAGGTGTCCGATAGGGTGATTTTGTTTAATTGGTCCTTTCTGTCCTTCTGTCTATATATGGCTATTTTTTTTCTGAAAACACGTTTACAACTAAAAGAATGCCACACGGTGGATTAGAAAATGTAGAGAAAAATGGGGGGGGGGAATGTTTCGATTTTCGAAATAAAATCTATTATTAATTGGTTAATTTAAAATATTAAAATTCTAATCAATTCAAACATTTATACATAAAGCTTATGAAATGTCCACTGATCTTACCCATTTCAGTAATTTGATATGTTTAGTCTAATATCTGTTTAAGAGCATATTAAACATTCCAAAGTCGAACAATTTTAAACCTGATTTCGCTCAAATTCGTTATGTAGCTTCCGTTTCACGATTCATTTGACAATTTTGTTAACAACAAAAATTTTCATTTCAGAATGTCAGCAGATTTTAAAATTTCAATAAACTTGCTTAGGGATAATTTTTACTTATACGTAATCCAATAGGTTTAAAATATATACAAAATTATTTGTTTGCTCCGGTGAAAACTTGTTAAAAACATAGCATAAAAATGAGAAGGAAAAAAAAATCATCAAAATCACATTTAGGCCTAGTAGTTGAAAATTTAATCAAATTTAGGTATATATTTTTTTACTGTACATTAAATATTATTTATAAAAAAAACCGTAGTAAAAGTATGAAATTGACAGCTTTTTAACACCGTTTTTTAATAGTTACTTTTTATATAGTACCTATGAACTCATTTTGAACAACCAGAGATCAATGCTCAGTGCGAGAACCTAAACAAAATTTCATAAAATTCGCAAGATTATTCGAATATGTGTATTTCGACGTTTGTTAATTATACCATGACGCGTTTAACCGTATTTCCTTCACTTTCACCTTATAGCAATGATCGGTATAGAAGCTCGATCAGTGCACAGAGCTGTTTTATTGATTTTGTGTCTTATTTTTAAAGGAAAAAACCTCTCCGTCATCATCGCCGTATTAAAGAAAGAAAGAAAATACATAAAATAAAGACCCCCTAGCCTTCAAAGCGGCTCTTATAGCGTCAAGTTCGGAAATAAACAGGATTTGGTCAAAAATCTGATTAGAAAGGGTTCTAACCCAAGACTACTTGGAAAAAGATCTCTAGGTATTGTCAAGCCATGATTTGCTTCTTTGTCATGTTCCTAGTATTTACTTAATAACGAAATAAGATTCATACTCCCAAACTGTCATGTTAGTTTTTGTATACACAAATGATAGCATAGAACTGAATACAATGTGTTAATAATATCACATCTATATATCTGCACCAGATGATGGTGACTTAGTTGTTAAAACGACTACATGAGGCTTTTTATTGTTTTGAATTTTATAATTTTATTAGAAATTTTGTTACTTTAGCCAGTGTTTTCTGAAAATAATTGCGTTACGTTTTTTAAAACTTATATTAATTTTTAAAATGTATGCACTTTATTTTTGTTTTGCAGTTGAAATAGATTATCATTGTAACAATATAAAAAAATCCGTTAAGACAGTTTATAGCTATGATATCAGTACATAACTTTATGTACTGTCACGGAGGAGAGGGGGAGATGCAGTAAAGGAGTAGGACACTTTTTTAATCTTTGTAATGGACTCAAATCCTAGACAAAGAATTTTTTTAAATAGAACATATCATAAAATGTTATTCTTATTTTTTGAGCAGTATACTTTTACGCTCATAAGACATATTAGACACTCTTGTCACGTTAAAAAAAAAAAAAAATCTGTGTGTTGGTACTAACTAAACAATATGGTTGTGCAATGAAATTTAATTTGTGATATTCCCTATTTTCATAGGTAACTAAAACAAGTTAATGGGCTTATAACACTTACTCAGTCCTATTATACATGCAGATCCTCTAAATGCATTTTCCCAGCGTGTCTTTGGCAGTGTAGGAGATATTAAATTATATTGGTAGATCAAAAAGTCTTATCCAGTATGTTAAGTTTATTTAAAACTTGGTTTACACCGATTTTCTGAACCTAATAAGTGTGCTCACTACTTTTGTCGGCTTGGCCTCGTAGATGTGTATCTATTAAAAAGTCTCCATTAAATTTACTTATGTAAGTGTCTCGGCCTTGGTGAGCCTCCAAGTTGTACACAAGTGTAAAGAGAGGTTCACTCACTACGCTCGTGTCGGTGACTCAGCTCTGCCTGATCATGTATACGAACATCACATTGTCTTGGGATATTAGTGTTCAAAATTACATTTCTTACAATAACTTAGCTATTTGTCATAGTAGAGAGACGAGGTTGGTACCATTACATGCAGAATTTAAATATACAAATTTGTATCTAATAAATGGCGTTGTTTGTTGAATAAAACATAATATCTAAACAAAAACGTTTTACATTGGCCGGCATGTAACAGGTTCAATTCATTTTTTTATATTTTTATTATGAGCACACATTACCAAATTATTATGGTCCCATTATACCAAATTTCATGTTCCTATCTTAATATTTGTGGTCGCTATTGTAAGTACAGTCGACTACGACAACGCCAACGACGAAAAGGAAGCTAACAACAACGGTTGTACGACATCTCAAAAAACAGAAGTCGATATTTTTGCGATTGCCAAACGTACCTTGTACTTTGTATATGAAGTAAGTAGGCCCTACTTAAGAAAGCTAACAACTTTGTAAATTAGAAAAAGTTTCGTGTTTCTATCAATGATGACTTTTTAATGAAATTATCCGTTTTAAGGATCCTTAAGGTCATAAAAAGTTATTTTTAAACTTTGTCTGTTTTTTTGTCTTTGCAGTGCTCTTCCGTTTAAATGAGTGGGTCGATATAGTTAAAATATTTGAGGATATTTCAGCCGCCATATTCTGTGCAAAGTTTTACGTCGTTCCCCCCTCCCCCCGTTTTATCACCAGGACAATAACTGAATCTTTTACATCAATCGCATACGTCAGAATTTGTTATTATTCTGAATCCTTTCCCTCAGTGTGTATTTACAAAAAATACTCCTTGAAACCTTTCTCCTCCCGTCTCTTTAACCAGTCTTCATTCCTCCACATCATTGTTATTGTTTGCACAAGTCAAAATCTGTCTGAATCCTTAACAATGATTACCTATGTTCCTAATAACACGTCCAGAAGTTCACTTAGAATTAATTCTAAAACATCGTTTCTCAACTCAATTTAGAAAACATTCCTTGCTGTCACTATAAACACTGCTTAACACCCTATAAGTTACTTTTATAACAACAATTAGAAGCATTTATAAAAGCGAGGGTTGACTTCACAAGGTGATATTTATTTTAAATTATGTAATTCTCATTAAAGAAGTTGTAAGTTATTAATAAAGTTTAACGGCTGTGCAAGACTGAAAGAAACATCTTTATATTCAGAAATAAGGTGAGAAAGGTCTGATATATCGCTACGATTAATTATACTCTCACAAATAGATATATTGTGAAATAGATCAATATAGCAGAAACAAACATTTTTAAGATCTGATCATTTTGTAAGTATGAACGTACACTACACTTGAAGAGAATTTTAATATTACTGTTAATAATTATAGAACTTTATTGTGTTGTATTATGTTGTGTATTATTTAATATCTTTATGTAGAGTAACAAACAGAATATATAAATAAAATGTTACTTTCATTGCATATTGTAGAGATTAATGACATATATAATAATTTAAAAAAAAATAATGTTACTATTTAACCTAACAGCCTGACTTTAGCAAAGAAAACCAATACCCCCGTTAATTTGTAGATAAAAGAAAGAGAAAACTTTGAAACTAATTTATTAAGACCCTGTAACTAATGGCAACCTATTAAAGGTTTATAAAATCAATACTCATTAGTTTCAAGAAAACCTAATTAATGTTGAGTTAAAAGCACATTTAGTGGGGGGGGGGGTGGCAAGGTAAGCGTTCTTATAAGAATCTCAATTTCCCTCTTGAGTTGATTTTTTAATTCCTATACTGTAACCCAATAAGGCTAAAGAGGATTGGGATGTTTTGTAACGTATGGTAAAAAGAAACAAAACTAATTGGGATCGAAACCACGTGAGACAGAAGTCGAAAATCGAATTTCTTTTCGTTTGTAGAACAGGTTTTTCTGAACACATATATACCATATTATATTATGGAGAAAAGAAAAATATTTTTATATTTTACAGCTGTTTTTATAAACCATTACACCTACGTTTAGTGTTCCGAATGCCCATTTTTGTTCGTGTTTTCAATGTTAATTTTGATAATGTACTGTTAGAAACTTCAAGTTGATTTAGGTTTTTGTGTTGGCTAAACTGATTCAATGAGAGATGCAGCTGGTTTAATCCTATGTTTCTATTTTCTTTCTGAAATAAAAAAAGTTTTGTATTGTTGTGAGTGAGTTGATTATTTCGGTAATTTGTTTGAAGTGTTTTGACATTTTGTTATTTGAGTGTCAAAATGCCTCGTAAAAATGTTTTGGTAAAAGAAAACACACTGGTAACATGTAAACTAAAAGGTCTAATCATAACATTAAAAAGTGAAGAGCTAACCTCAAATAATCAAACTCTAGTCCTAATTCTAGTCTTAGTTCTAGTTGATCGAAAACAAAACTTAGGTACTCATCTATATTTGGTAACAAAATTGGCTGCATACAAAGTGAAATGCACGAAGGCAATATAATTAATTGTAGATTTAGAAACACTCACAAAAAATATTGAAATTTGTTTCTTGCCGTAGCTGTTCAGCAGAAAATTCCGTAAAACTTTTAGAGGCTACGGATAAAAGGCAAGGTGTAGTCTCAAATTTATTCTTGTCATGACTAATACCCTGCACTATGACAATAACCTACGGCTTTCAGTAATGAATTTTCCTCAACCGCCAACAAAGTTTTATGAGTACAATTTTTTTTATTTTATTTTTTTGTCAAAGAAATCACCATGGTTCCATAGTTCTATGGAAGTTGCAGGAGGAAAATATTTGGAAGGTCAAATCTTCGTGAGATACAAGTACGCTAAGTCAAACACTTGGGTGATGTCTCTTGAAGTTATGGCTACAATAAAGCCTATTTACAGTGATCTATGTGCACCAATTTTATTGAAAAAATCATGAAAAACGAAAAACTGTAATGAGGCGTTCAATAAAAAACTGACTTTGTGAATGCACAAACTATAAAAATGAATGTCTTAGATGCAGTATTGTGTTTTAATGATGGTGTTTTAGGAAAAGTAAGAGTATTAGAAGATCTAAAAAGGAGTAACCATAGAAACCAGTTTCCATGGTTATCAAAAAGATTTCATTAAAAAAATATTGTGTGTTGAAAAGTTTTAAATATTGTATACAATTTTAAAGGTTGTACATAAAACTATTATTGCCCCCCAAAAAACGATTGCTTGCTTCTATTGTAGGTAATTATGAATGAAATTAGGTAGACATTTATCACGTTAATAGGTTAATATTTGTAAAAAATATGTTATCCTAAAAATTACAGTTTTAACATGGATGAGATAGGGACTGCTGTCTTGCCTAACCCAACAAGGCCAAAGAGGATTGGAAAGTTGTGTAACGCATGGTAAAAACCAACAAAACTAATTGAATCGAAACCACGTTCTTTACTGATCGTGAATATAAGTTTAAATGTGATAGATGTTAAATAGCGAATTATACTATAGCGTATTATAAATATTTAACAAACTTTCAAACCCATACGTACGAAAAAAGATACACTCGCAAAGGTACGTACGGATAAACACAAAATAATTTATCTGTATATTTACCCTTTACTTCTTTAAAGTACGACTATCCCATTATCATGTCAGATACTAGGGCTTATTCCGTTCTTAAATTGACAATAGATGATATATATTTCCTAAACATTCTCTGAAATATAAACTTCATGAATATCCTTATATTTGTCAAAGATCTATAGAGGTCTCAGTACAGGTATTCACTTCGAAGATCAGTTGCTTTGGAATTTCTCTTGCAGGCCACATTTTCTGTAACAATACTTCACATTGAATACACCCTTCCTGTGTAACTGCTTTCTCAGATGAGAGTGCTCTGTAGCTAAAGTTACCAACTATTTTATACTACCGCCGCCTAATGAAAAAAACATGTAATTTTTTACACAGGGCACCTAAAACCAATCTTATTATGCATTGAATTTGAATTTAGAAATTCCATTCAGCTTCACTCTAGTTGTGTGTAAATCTGGGGTTGTAAAGGCTATACGGTTAAATGTACCACACAAGGTGAAAATATTAATGTTAGAGAAATATATCATAAATGTACACCTTAGTAGATGCTAAATACCTATTGCTTGGCGCTACAGACTATGATGATTTCTGACCTCTAAAACAACATTTCAATACATATTTGTCCTCCGTTCTTTTCCTCCATTTTTTTATCATAATCTTTCGTAAATCCTACTCTTCTTGTAGTGAAATTGGGCTCTCGCCTTCTGTATCTTTCCTCTCCTACTATCTGCGACAGGAAAATATATGATTGACATTGAGGGTGTGTTTTATCGTCACAGAGTCCGTCTTGCATCCATAAAAACATCATCCTCCTTTGGACGGTTTTTTGATGTTTTATATTTTCACTATCCCATATTATCCATGAAATCTCCTTTTGGTATTTATTTTGTTGTTCATTCTTACAACAAAGCTACCTCTTTTGTTTTATGTACCTTCTCCCATTGATTCTTTGAAGTGAAAATATATCTTATTGTTACACCTCTATTCCTTGTTTATATGTATATTTATAAGTATGTATTTATAAGTATGTATGTATGTATGTATGTATGTATGTATGTATGTATGTATGTATGTATGTTTGTATGTATGTATGTTTCTAATACCAGTTAGAAGTTTCCTTTTAGGTGCTCCAATATTCTTTGAGTTAATATGCAGGATAGAATGAGTTGGGTAGGGATATAGTTTGTTGTACATATTGTTTTTTGTCTATAAAAATCCCTTAACTTAAAGGCATTCTTATCTCTCTGCCTTCTAGATCCTATCTCGAAGTATCATCATTTCTATGCATGTGTACTATACAATCATCTTCTATAAGCATGCTCTATCTTTGACGGTTGGTTTTAGTTTTATCTACATTTTGTGTAAATATTTTTTCTCAAATCATCCTCCAATCTTTTCATCGATCTTCCTCTATATCTTTTTACTACTGGTATAACTACGAGAGTATCCGTCATTCATAAACAAGTCCAGCCCTTCTTTTTTGTTTTATGACCGCATTGATATAAAAATATCTTCTCCATCTGTCCTTCCTTCATACTGAAAAAAATGAAATACAACATGTTGTAAAATTCTACAATTTTATTGAATCTTGTTGGCCGTGGTTTTGCTAGTTATGGAACTTACGAGCCACCTTAATTAATACAGGTTGAGTGTGGTAATTTTTATTTAACATGGTGGTATTGTACGTAGCTTCGGTCGATACTACAAATCTCCCTGTACTGCTTCAAATAATCCCAATTTTCCTTTCTCTTCATCTATTTAAAAACTACATAAAACTCGTGAAAACCGATATAACAATTAATGTTTCCATTTCACAAGTTGATATTTGTTTCAACCCTTAATTGCCCTTCATTAAATTAACATTCCCATAAGGTGATAGAATAATGTCTAAAACGTCGCTTCTCAACTCAATTTATAAAACATTCCTTGCTCTAATTATAAACACTCCATAACACCCTATAAGTTACTTTTATAACAACCATTAGAAGCACTTAAAAAGTTGAGAGTTGACTTAACAAGGTGATATCTATTTTAAATTAAGAAATTCTCGTAAAAGTTAATTAAACGGGTTTTAAAAGTCTTTAATATAGTATAATGATTGTGGAAGACATAAAGAAACCTCTGCGAAAGGTCTGGTATATAACTACGTTTAGATGTATGTTTATACAGACACTGTTAAATTTGAATTTTCATAATGAGAAAATGTTTCATTGTTACAATTTGATTTGGCCATAAATAGATAGTATGAATACATTAGTTGTAAAATAACTAAATTTGAAACATACTTTTTTACGAACCAATACAATAAACATAAAAATTAAAAACCAATCTTGTTCACGTATAGAAAATGATAATTAAACTCCGAGTTTATAATAATCGGCTCTCACTATATACATATATATATATATATATATATGTGTATCATGTAAGGATCCAAACAAAGCGCATTTGTTCACATTTTTAACAATACTGGTCCTTATTGATTAAAAAGTGGAAATCCATCTTCATAAGAACAGTCGTAAAAGTTGAATACAGTATCTCAAAATCAGACGAAACCATTTTAATCAAATGTTTGAAATTTAAGTTTTAGGGATCCATTAATAACTTTAGGTCAGCATGTTCCTAAAAAAATATGGTTCTCTATCGGCTGAAAAGTAAAAATAAACTATTAGAACTTTGAGCTGTTGTGGTGGTATATCTCAAAATACGAGCGACCAATTTTGATCAAACTTTGTTAAAATTAAGCCTCATTGACACAAACAAAAGTCATCCACATTGCTTAAAATAAATTAAAATTCGGAGATAAGGGAGTGAACATGGAGCACCATTAATAGTTGTAAAAGTTGTAATATTTTCAAACCTGAGCAACCGGTTTTGTTAAAACTCTGGAAAATGTAGCCCAAAGGAATCCAAACAAAGCAGTTTTTTGCCATATTATTAAAAATTACTGTTCCGTATAGGTTAGAAATTGGAATTAAAGAATGAACATTTTAACTGTTGTAAACATTAATCATCTCAAAATAGGAGCAAACTACTGTATTTAAATGATATTGTACTAAAATTAAGCTTTTAAAGACACAAACAAAACTTATTAGTCTACAAATTACAGCTCGGAAGTTATCGCTTAAACAGTGCAAATAAATAAGTGCCTAGAAAATAAAGTTGGAATATCTCAAACACCTCAGAGGTTCATTTTGATTACGGGCTTGGCAATCCTAAGGAATCCTAGCTGGATCTACGCTTTATTCATATAGACTTGGGTTTGACTCTACTTTTTCATCTGTCTTATCGGGTCTTTTTTGACCAACGTTTGTTCTATCTGACATTATGAGAGTATTTGAGATGTAGGAATCTTTACTTTGTTTTATTTTTTCATTTATTTTATAAGGTGAAGATTACCTTTGGCTTTAAAACAAGTTTCAAACAAAAACAAAAAAAAAATATGTCAAATTAAGCGTAATATTTTGATTAAATTTTCGTTAAAATGTAAATATTTGTAACTCAAACGAACGTGTTAAACCGACCGCCAACAAATAGATATTACGTTCTGAATAAATAAATAAATTACAAACCTTAATGATCAGTACACATTAAAAAGAAAATGAAAATTGTTTTGTTCCTGATGTACATGTCAATTTGAACTTTGTCCCCTGTACATCTTATAGTGTTTTTAACCACATATTGCCGCACAGTGTTTCCAAACTAAGGAATCTGTATTTTCTTACTTATCTGGTTTATTCTTTTATAATACAAGTTGTTTCACAAACAAATTACATAATATAATTCGTTTTCAGCCTGTCTATTTAGCTTTTAAAATTAGCTATTTACTTGACTGCCGAGTAGCGGATGACCAAGAAGTAGTTTGGTAAATTAAAAATAATTAGTTTATGTTTTGTTCTTTACCAATATTTATATTGCCCATTACCATTCAACAGACATAAAAAAAAAACATATCATCTTGTTCGAATAATAAATAAAAGCTAAACATAGTCCACAGGTTGTAATAAAATTAGTGGGTTTTATTAAAACTTATGTTTTTATTTATTAACATGAAATACCACCAAAAATACCAACGGTCTTTAGCATAAATACTCATCTTTTTCAAATAAAAATAACTAAATATTTTGAAATATTAATGTTTTTAAAGGTATTTACAATAAAAAGCATTTAATGGACGTCATTTTGAAACGGTTATTTCGTTAGTTCATTGGTACACTTGACTTTGTTTTCCCCCTGTTGTTTAAATGCAAAAAATCTCTCAGTCCATCGAAGTCTTATAAAAAAATGAAGAATAGAACATAAAATAAATATACCCTAGTCCTCGAATTCTCTAATGACGCCAAAGTCGGAAGATTTCTATCGTTTGTAGGAATATTGTTTAATAACTTTTATGCAAGTTCTGTAAATGTAGGTTGATTGGACGATTTATCATAATATATTTAAAACATAATATACCAGATTATAATATATTGGAAATATCTGGTATTTGCTTCGTAGTAATCTTAAAAATAATCTTGGAGTAAACAACTTCTTTTGAATAACTTTACCCTCATCCGCTTTCATTCGAGTTTATTTAAAAACTTTTTTCATCTCAAATAGATATACAGGGAAGATAGAAACTTGGAGTGAAAGCCTTTATGTGAATTAAAAATATATTTTCAATTTCATTTTGGACGAAAATTCTTTCTTGTAATAAGAGGAAAAATCTATTTACTTAAGGATACGCACATCCAGATGGATGAAACACAAGAACTATGTGATGGTCAATATTACACTGCATTGAAATAATTTCTATTATTCGTACGAAATTCATTAATACTACAAGCGTAGAATAATATCAAAGTTTGAATAACTAAACTTAAATTGCATTACAATATATTTTTAACTAACAATAATACTGAATATTGCAGGAACAATAGACATCCAGAAGTTAAAACCTGTTTGGAATGTTGAACTTGCAAACACTGAAAGAAATCAAAATTCAAAGAACGAAATAAAGGGCCGACCGTATCCGGTGTCGCGAAAAAAGCGCACAGCTAAAAAAGCGCACTGCGTAGAAAGCGCACAGTTAACCCTATCGGAGTTACAAAAGGAATCCAGACCCTATCTTCTTAGAAATAATGAATGTTACACAGAAAATAAAAGTTGAATTAATTAGTTTCTGATTCCCATCACACTTTATACAGGGTTTGGACTGGCTAAATGATTAAATACTGAATAGTTTTTAATCATTTAGGCGTGTTTAGGTTAGGTTAGGTTTTATATGTTCAAAACACTAAGTACCCTAAACTAGTAACTATAACTTTAACATTAGGCCTACTAACTTTAAAACACTAAAAGAGATGATTGCTGCTTATGAAGTGACTTGAAGGACCACCAGAACAGTAATGACAAAGATGGGGTGGATGAGGTGGGGCGGATGCTCGGGAGGAATGTATCTGAGCTATTGTAATACGTGATGACACACCTGAAGGGGTGAACTGTGGTGGATGGTCAGGAGAAATGTACCTGAGTTATTGTATTGCGTGATGACTCACCTCCAATCAGCTCCAAGTATTCATTTCCTGTTAACGTAACCCCTACCCTAAACTGTCATATTGGCCCTTGTGCGCTTTATTCGCACGTATCTATATGTGCGCTTTATTCGCTGTGCGCTTTTTCGCATAATCCCGTATTCTACCGACATTTGCGTAATAATTTTGTATGGGAAAACCAACAGCATAAATATAAGTTGCTTCATTGCTATATATATATAAAAAAAAAAGGATTGTTATTTTAATACATCATTATTAAAAGATATACTGAATTAACAAATTTACAAAAATAGGCAAATAAATAGTTTTATGTTGTACGTAATAAATATTCTTTGTAATATCTAAAAACGAGAACAAAAATAAAATAAAATGATAAAGGCTAACAAAATAACAAACCTCAGCTACAGTAATTTATCTACATTTTCTCCTTCGCAATGTACACAGCACTATGCCCGACGTAAAATATTTTCGGTGACATTTCTAAATTGTGTCAGGATCCGTAAAAAAAAACAACAGTATTGTGAGTTTTAATATTATAAAATTAAATATTTTAGTTTTATTTTGTATTAAATTTTTGTTGGTATACTATCGTTTTCACATGAGCCGAAATTAAGTAATGTAGTGGCGTTAGGTCAACTCATCGTGGCGGCCGATTGATTGGTGCATCACGTTTAATCCATTTCTAGAAATTACCATTCAAGTGATTTCTAGCTACCAAAGAAAATGTGGATTTTAATCATCGTGCTGTATAATTATTTACAATTTAGTTTGTACAGGTAGTCAAAAAGAACAATCAAGCTATTTTTCAAAAAAATGTATGTATGCATCTCTTTTGATGTTTCCATTGAAAATAAATACTCCCAGAATTTTGTCATCAATAACCCCGCACGAAACGTTTATGTAAACTTTATGCTGGACAATTGTTTCATTGGTATCGTGTGGATTTTGTTAAAGTTTCAAAAGAATCGATCGAGGGATAAGCAATTAATAAAAAATCAAAAGCATGTTCATCTTAGTGGGACGCACTGTATGTGGAGAGCATTAAAATATAGACATTACCTATTTTGTAATTTAATTACCAATAGTAAATATCAAGATATTTATATTTATTAATGTTGACAACTTGGCAAACGACCTAATTCCATGATATTTTAAATTTTGTTTTATTCAAGTTTAGTGATTCTGTAGGATATACATTCCTTATATAATTATAGCTGTTTTTTCAGACAATTAATTAGATTTTTTTAAAGTGAAAAACCTCTCGGTCAACATCACTTTGTGTAAAACATAATAAGAAAATAACATAAAATATAGACGCTTAGCCCTAGGATAATCTGATAGCGTTGGAGTCGTAAAAGCAAAATGATTTTTCACGAGATATTTTTATAGATATAAAAGGGGGAACCTAACCTAATACTACGGTGCGGTTTTCAGTGACCGAAGCTTCTATGACTGAATTGTTATCTGACCGAAAATACTTCTTAGAAATCTTTCGGTCAAAGAAGAAGCTTAGAAATTTCTCAGAAAAAAATTATTGATTTTCTTTCAGATGAGATTCGGTCACAGAAGAAAATGTTTATTATATTTCAGCGTTCTCTGACCGAAAAAAATATGGTTTTAGTCAAAAAAAATCGGTCGGAGAAGAAAACGAGTTAAAACTTTCTATCAGAGTATAAACCTGAACAATACTTTTGCGGTCAGAGAAGACAATTCATTGTTAAGCGTGTTGGTGGTTCTTGGATTTGAAGGGGAATATTATTTATATCAGTATGTTTAATTGGCAGAACCGCATGGTCTCTCCTTAGAAAACTATTGTTCAAAGGACACACATTTCACGAAACGTTTGATCTAACCTAACCTAACCTAAGTGACATATAAACGTAATTCATTCGCGTTTCAATTAATTTGCCAAAAAGTTGTCTAAATAGAGAACATGGGATAATAGCAATTAAAATTCGTTTTGCATTGAATATCAGTTAAATAACACGCGCCTATATTTCCATATGCTTGCTCGTTTTACGCAGTTGTACTTTCGGCCAGAGAAAAAAGCCATAACGAATTTTCAGTCGGAGAAGCAAGTTGCGACAAAATTTCGGTCAGAGAATAATTCAGTTGAAGAAAACATTTTATTTTAACAGCTGTTTCGGCCAATAATGATAACGAATGAATACTATTATATATCTTGTTGTTGTCTATTGGAAAGAAAATTTTAAAAAAATCAAAAACTTAGATTATCTTTTCACCATTAATAAAAATAATAATGTCATCACGTACATAATTAAAAAAAGTGGATACATTTTTCTCTTGTATTTTTTTTAACCATCACGTTTCGTAGTATTCGACATTAAACATTTTAAACGACCGCAATTTTTAAGTCTTAGCCAAAATAATGTCTTAGCTTTTGTTATATTGTATAACAAATGAGTATACCAAATCTGGAAACAATATCTTACCTATTTCAATATATATTAGAAAACCACAAATATTACAACAGACGGAAAACGAAGCGTTTTCGGGATGTAGGTTTATAGAATCATTTTTCTTTATTTTATATTTCAGTTTCATAACATGGTAAAATTAATTATTCTCCATAATAAAATGTACAGATTTATTAATTTGACCTTATTGTGAAACTGCAATATTTCAAAACTATAAAGTATAGAAAATAATTCTATACATTCTAATCCTAAGATTAATAGTAATTACACTACAAATTGCTCACAAATTGTGAAAGGTAAACTATAATGCTTGTCGCAGAACGTAAAGGCTCATTGACGTTTGAATATAGAATAAAATCCTCATCTAATGTATAATGCAGAGAGATTCCTTTCTTTTGTTCCTCGTTTTGTACGGTCTGGGGATTAATATTGTAAAAGCTACAGTATGACATTTTGAACAAAGGGATGCGGTTTTACTAAGCAGGAAGGTCTATGACTTCCCATTAGTGAGTGTATTAGTGATGTCATTATATCAGTGATTGTAGTTTGGTTCTATTACCCTCAGGGGTTCTTCTATAGTTAGTACATACTTGGAAATATCTTGATCTACATCATTTTCACGTAGTATTGGGTTAGATCCCTCTCTTTCCTATCAGGTCTCTCTTGTTCAACTCTTGGTATTTTCTGACCCTTACGCCATTAGAATATTCGAGGGATAAGGGTTTTATTTTATATTCTTTTACTTTTTTTTATCAGACGATGAAGACTGGGACGATTTGCTACATGGGGCAGAAAATAGCTGTTATTATGTTGAATATCCGATGTGCATTAATAAGTTATTAGCAGTTGAAATGAAATACTTAAAACTTTCAGGTTATGTTTTGTGTTATCTATATTATATTCTAAAATAAAGATGACATTTTTGCCCATCTTTTTGGATGTGGTTTGCAATACAAAATGTTCAATGAGTAAACCTCTTGGAGTGATCTACCGCCTGTTTTAGTGGCTCTTATCAAGTGTACAAAAGGTTTCAGGTTTGATACTAGTGGGTACACAAAAATATACGGTGTTGACCTAACATACTGAGGTAAAGTGACAAAAAACAAAGATATCCATACAGATCATACAATACGTAATTTTATAGAATCTGTTTTACTGATGTCGTTCGAATTTTTGAGAAATGTGAAGATTAGTGTAAAAAAAAAAAAAAAAAAAAGATTCAGTAGAAATTGTAACAACAAAGACTGAAGTCATTCACTTGTGAAACTAGAAGAAAAAGTTCAATATTTTTCTGACGTTAAAGTAATAAAGAAGGTTTGGATTGGGGGGGGGGAAGAGCAACCGAAAAATTACTGTTATTTGTGTTTTTTAGATTGATAGTTAAATACTGTATTTTATTTCGTTTATTTAATTAGTAGGCCTATGTATCTATGGCAACATATTTAAAACAATATATACATTGGAAATATAGGGACGGCTTATGGAGCATAATTTAAATAGTTTAATAAAACAAGTTCATGTGGTCATCATAGTACTTACCCAACCCCATCATATAATGTAATACAAGGCGGTCCAATAAATTTAATACTTGAAAGTTAGTCTTTTGGACTTTTGTAGGAAACGTTAAATTATTTTGATAAATCAAGGGATCGTACCCGGTAGGGTAAGGTTCTTTAAAAAATGGTTGTTACTCAGGTTTTACGAACCTCGTAATTATGTATATCACTACTTTATCAGCTATGCACTAACGAGCCTTGTAGATGTATGTGGATTTAAAAGTATCCTCTCGCTTTGCTCCTGTAGGTGTCTCAATCCTTGAAGGTGAAAATAAAAAACTTCCAATAGCTAAGCTCGTGTGGATACACCCCAAACGGATCTTGTAACTAAACGAATATTAGATTTGGGGGAGGTCTGGTTTCGAAATTAATTTTTGACAATATCTATGTTGTTGTCATTGTAGAGATTTGGGTTTGATATCATTACATGCAGAAATATGCAAATTTTCTAATTTAATTTGATACAATTTGAATAACACAAATATGAACAAAAAAGTGTTTCAAATGGCCGGCATTTTGAGACTTTTAATTTAATTTTATGAATTTCAATTGGGTTCTATATGAGCCCCCCCCCTCCCCGTACTCCCTTATAACAAACTTTATATTATTAATTTTTGTGTCTGTCATCGACACAGACACGACATTAACGTCAACTATGAAGGACGGAAGGCGTGTCAAAAATCAATTTTTCCGTTTCCCGAGGTCATTAAACGTAACGATCAGTCAAAAAACGGAGGGAGTTTTTGGGTCGTTTTTAGAAGAGCCCCGCCACTTCTATTAAGTGATCTTATTAAGTTCATTAAAACGTACGAAAGGTTTAGCCAGGTTTAGTCACGACAGGTTTGGTCAGATTGCTATATTATAGCAATCTGACCAAACTTGTCGTGACTTGAAATAGCGATCTAGCTTAATCATTGTGTAATGGCGAAGTGGCGGGGCTCTTTTAAAAGTGGCGGGGCTCTTCTAAAAAAGATCCGAGATTTTTTTTTGCGATTACGGAACTTCGTTTACTGGGTAAGTAATAATTTCGTATAATTATAATTTAGTAATAAGAACTGCTTATTGGAGTATAATGTACTTTAGTCGATTTCAAAAATGTATCCTTACTGCGTTTCTTGAAGGCTATTGAGATTGCAGTGCAGAATAAAAACAAAGTCTAATGTATAATGCAAAGGGAATTCTTGACTTTGTTTGAAATGTTGTACAGTCTGGCCGTTAAGGGAGCCTAATGCCGAGTCGAAACTTCACCACCTAGCTCTTTGTAATCTTACCACTTTCTTAGAAAGAAAAAATAGAAGAAAATTTATAAAAATCGTTAAAGACACTATCAGTAGTAAAAAAACTAATTTTTTGGGAATATTAATTAATGATTTATATATAGGGACATTCATGATCAGTGCAAAACTTTGGAAGATGATTCTGGACATAAAAATAAATAAATAAATAATAATAATAAAAAAAAACAACAAAAAACAAGATAAAACTCCAAGACCGATTAAAGTGTCGATACCAAATTTGAAAAGATGTCATACTATTAGTTTTCAGTGTACCACAAGTTCTGATATTTTTACTTAACCGATTCAAAATGGGTTCATAGTAACTTTTGAATATCTTTAAAACCCTTAATTGTATAAATTATACAAAATAAAATATAATTACTCCTTTTAATGTTGAATAAGATAATATATTTATTTCATTGAATTTTAAAGGATAGCCGAGATAACAGTAAAAAAAAAAAAAAATGTTAAAAATAAGAATTTTGTTATTTACTTGTACTGTATTTTTCATAAATTAGAGACTTCTGGTATTTAAAACAAGCTCCTATATGAAAGTTTTCCTTTCCAAATTAAGTACTTCCCTGTTTAAAATTGATTATTTTGTTATATACCCGAAAGAAAATCATATCCAAATAGTAGGTCATAACTAAACACACTGCTTGACTGTATGATACAGCCTTTATCTGAAATGTAATTGCTTTACACTAAGCTTTCATAGGCGTAGTGTTCGCTGAAGTTAAAAGAAGATCTTCCAAAGCGATTGGAAAAGTTTAGAAAAATTATATTATCCTGTATTCAAAAGTGTAGCTACTGTATATCACATATTCTTCATTATATGCATAGCCGAACCCAAATTTTGTTTTTTCCAAAATTGTATATAAAAGAAATATGTTATTGCTATGAAAGTGCGAAACATCGTTAATCTAAGCAGTGCCAATCACTTGAGGTAATCCTGACTTCGTGATTTGAACATTGCATCCTAAGGAATTCTTTTCAAGTCTTTCACAGTGTTTTTAATTTGGTTGATTCTCAATCTCACTTGAAGAATTGTCGTTATTGCCTGCCAAGCAAAGTTTTCCAAAATCGTACATGCCGTTGTTGTTCATGTAGCTGAAATGCACACTGTCGTATTTTAACATATTTTGTTTCTGAAGTTGTAATGGTATGTCAGAGTACTTTGCAGGCTTTCCTGGCCTAACTAGTTTTCCATTTCTACCACACTCCCAATATTTAATACATCTAAATTGAACTTTGTTCTGCCTTGTCCTACTTCTGTATATTGACTTGACTTATTTATCGTTGTGACGTTTTTGATGGTTGCAACTCATCTGTTTCGTAACTTTTTACATCTTGTCCTAACTATTGTTAATACTCTAGTAACTGTTCTGGAACTTATAATGAAACTTAACCATCTAACCTACACCTAATATCATAACAACCTTAAGCAACAAGAAATAAATATATCAAGGATTCGTTATATTACAAGAAAACAACAACAATAAAACAATTAAATAAAACCTATCGTTTTCGACTAATGATAGTTTGGTGTTAATATACAAATTTACTCTTAGATCAGTTTATTTTAAAATTTCGATGAAAAATTGGCAAGCCTGGAGACGGCGGCGTGGTTGATTTTGTGGCCTCTCAATATTCTTATGTATTAAATTTAACTTACAAACATCAGGAATGATTTGTAAACAACACAGATATATAATCGTAACTGAGTAACACATTTGTTTGTATTTTCAACAAGCTAAACGTAACAGATTTAAAACTGTGAAGGCAAATGGGGGAGACACATATGGTTGTATTTTGCTCAAGTAATGGAAAGCAGTGATTGGGTGATACATCATCGCCTGTCAAAGCACACTTTGCATCTGTACTGATGGTTAAATTTTGCTTTTATGGAATACGTAAAATATATAATTTTCAAGAAGTAAAATTTGCAAAAAATCTGCAAAAAGCTTTTTCACAGCACATAGCAATATTTATTGTGTCGCAAGAAGCGGTACAAGGTTTTAATTTTTTATTGGCCGCTTGCTTCGTGATCGATTCTTTTGAAACTTAACACAGAAAACAACCGCTGAAATACAGTACGGCTTTTGTTGCGTTTGAAATAAACTTTTATAGCTACAAACGTAATTTCATAAAAACATAATTTTCTTTTAAAACAAACTTAAAACTAATTATTAAATTAAAATCCAATGAAAATACGAATCAAGAATTAAATAACTTATTCAAACTGAAACCCATCTACAGTGACACACTGATAGCAACGCCTAACACATGACTAGTACGCCCTTGTAAAGTAATTGATGTGGGATCTGAAAAAGTTCTTTTTCGATAACGCTCTTCAAATCCTCATATTGAAAGTATGGTTGTTTAAATATCCTTTAAATAAACCCCAAAAGAAAATACGCACACAGTTAAATCATGAGACCGGGGTAGCCAATCTAAAAACTGACTTTCACGACCAATCCACCACCCTTAAAGATTGTTATTTAGTATTTGTTTGACCGTATAGCAAGCGAGGTCATATATCAGCGTACCATATTGTTGAAAATTGCTTGGTGCAATTACAGAACCGTAAAATTAATCAGTACTTTATGATTTATAACTTGTTCATAAATATTTACAGTCATTGTGCTGTCTGTAATGTCATAAGACAGCACGTCATTAGCAGTCACAGCCGCCCAGACGTATCTTTTGATTTAAGAAGTGTTATAAATTGCGTGAGGGTTTTGGGTGTTGTAATAATTAGAGTTTTCTATATTTACAATACCATTGCGGTAGAAAGTCGACTCGTCTGAGAAAACAATAGGAGTATCCCAATCAGGATCAGTCTCATGAAACACAACGATGCGGTAACAGAACTCCATTCTTCTGTCCGGATAATTTTCAAGTAGTTTATGGACTAGATGGCTTTTGTAAAATTTGATTTTGTTGTTCTTTACAGTTCTCTGCACTGAAGATTTGGCCACTCCAGTTTCAAGCTCTAATTTTCTAAGTGATTTTTGTTTGCCTGGAGAACGGAGCAATGAAGCGCATACCAGTTCTTCTCTTCCCTTATAAGGAGATCGAGTGTACTCTTCATTACGCTTCCAGTTTCCAACAACAAATCATTTCACTTAATTATAGAGTGAGCGGTTGGTGGATCAACAACTTGGAAGGTAACCTGAAATTGTCTGATTGATTCAGCAACATTATTAAAACAATGGCCCACGCACAACCCTTAAATTTTTACTGAACTCTAAAAACCAAGGATAATAAAATTGTACTCTAAAGAATTAGGTTATAAGTTTCTGTTTTATAGTAAATGTTGTTTAATTGGAATCGAATAGCTGTTTTTAATTTGAATCGAACAAATAAGCCTGCAAGAATAAAAGGCTTTTAAATTTAGAGACATTAAGTTGATTTTTTGTATGTTACCGCTATTTTGTTACTATAAACACCAATATGTTGACATTTTCACACAGTATATTTTCTACCTTCGTTAAAACGTATGTAAAGTTTCAAAAGAATCGGTTGAGGAATAAGCACTTGATAGAAAATCAAACGCGTGTACCTCTTCGTGGAACACACTGTATATATTACATCAATCTATCCTCATTTAATACATATTGTTCTCCATGCTATGCCTAAATAGTAGTATTTTATAATTTCGTCTAAATTTATAAACCTAAGATGTTTTTAGACTACAACTTCAAATTCCATTTCCTCATGAAAGCAGTTTCTTGTTTCCTCATAAAAGCATATCTGTGTTGTTTACAAATCATTTCTGATGTTTGTAAGTTAAATTCAATACATAAGAATTTTGTGAGGTCACAGAATGAACCATAACGCCGTCTTACCAATTTTTCATCAAAATTTAAAAATAAACTGATCTAAGCGTAAATTTGTTAGGAGTCATTTTGGCATTTTTACTTCCACACATATATATGTAGAATAGAGAAAGTTACTTGATGGGTCGAAAAATATATATCTTGTCCCTTTATCCGTTTTGAGATTCTTTAGGTTCAAAAAAAGTGCTTGTCTGTTGTCTGCCACCTGCAAAGTACTCTACAGCTTGTATCAATTTAAATTAAATTGGGTATGTATGCATATGCCAAACATTTTGGACACATATCTGCATGTTTTTTAATTACAGCGATAATTTTTAATTTAGTTGTAGTTGTTAGGAAATAACAAATAATTTATGATCAAATTTAGCTCAAAAAAGTCTCAAAGATTCTAAACAAAATGTTTTAGTCGCCATTGCTCATAAAGAAAATCAGCTACGGGCTGATAAAATACTTAATTTCTCAAAATCGGGTACACTGGTTTATTTCAAATTTCAACGCAAACTGTTGTGAAAAATCACAAGTAAAAAATATTACGATTTAGAATAACGAGGAGAAATATACAAAATCTACTTTGTAATTAAAGATTGATTTTATTGAAATTCGATTTACGCCAAGGATCAAACAAGGGCACAAATAACATTTAGGCCATATTTAAATATATAAATATTTATTAAATAATTGAATATTACTTGAGTATACATCCGTCACTTGACTTCTTAGTCGTATTTAAAAGTACGACATGTTTTCGAGTCGTAACTCCATCATCAGATCCTTAATATTGTCACTCCGAAGAGCTCGTCTCATATTAAAACAATACAATTTAAATAACTTTTGTTCAAATTCAGCGTCAATCTTTCAGTTTTAGAACAACAGTTGCACAATTTTTACTTTTGGTTCAGATTTATTTGACTTTATGAATGGGTGAGTGAGAAAGTTTGTGCAATCGTTTTGCATATTTGAATTAAATTACCGAAGAGAATGATTTTTTTTTTCTATTTGTCACTTTGATTTTGACTATAATTCTTCCCTTTCGAAATCTTACAATTTTATTCTAAACATATTTTTGTAAAGTTTTAATTTTAAAGCTATTTTTGATAATATAAATGTACAGTGAAACCAAAAATCTTGCCTAATTATACCATTAGAAAAGATCAATTCAAATTTCAAGGTCACTGTTTCCACTGGAAGAACTAATTTGTAAATTATAAACTTTTTACATTACATTTGGGTGAGATATAAATGTAAGAGTACAGATAATCTACATTCCATTTTTTAGGAATAATAATTCCGGCCATTGTTCAAGATACGATCGTTGTTAATTTAATTCTTTCTAATCCATTTCCACAAATTCATTAATCAACTGACGTCTTGCAAATTTAGATTTATTGTGGTAACTAGTAATATTGAAGTCAATGATTACCCCTCTCGCACTCACATTGATAAATGGTCTGTTCAGTATATATTCGAGATATCGACTGCTACTCTAATCGATATAATTGAACTAAACCGAACACAAATTTCAATTAAATGCAGATTTTTCATTTCAAAACCGGTATCTAATAAATTTGTACTCTCTTACAGATACAGTAGTTAGTAAAGAGAAAGTTGCGAAATGGATTGAAAAAATTGACGTGTGAGAATATTTATGTTTTTTTTCTAGTTTTTAAATGTATGTTTGCATTTGAATTGCTTATATACAATAATTTTGTACATCAATCTAATACTCTAAACGAGAAATTTTCTAAGTTTGTACATTTTATTTTGAAAACAGACCGATAGATTTTGTTGAAAAGTGGGTAATGTAAAATTTCGGGAGCAAAGAAATAGAGTAAGCTAGGTTTAGATTATAGAAAAACTCATCTAAATTGGTAAATACACATAAACTGTAAACAATAAAATCGGTCCAATAAAAAGATACATGTTATATTATATCTTATAATTGTACAATAAATTCTATGTGTCACATTTGTAATTTAAACAATAATAGTTTGAACGTTTATGAAAAAATGACTATTAATCACATCTTTTCGTCTTATAATAGTAAAGTGGGAAGGTGGTACACGGTTGCATAGATCAGTTTCGTTTAACTTTAAAATTTGTATTCTTTTCTCTTTAATTTAAAGGTGAAAAACCTCTAGAGGTTTTCATCGTCTTTTATAAAAAGGAAGAAAAGATCATAAAACAAATATCAAAACATCAAGGTGAATGATTGATAACAAGAGTTGGTCAAGAGAGACCTGATAGGAAAGATAAAAGAGATCTAAAGCCTGACTAAATGAAAAATATATAACCCCTCAGGAAAAATGTTGAGCTAGGATTCTTCAAGATTTTCATCCCGTATCACAACATTTTGTCCCCTGAGGGCCCCACCTTTAATTGTATACGTGAGATGAAACACAATTTGTATAAGGTTTGCTGTTACCATTATTTTTAATGTTTATTTTGTAACTGATTTCTAGTTATAATAACCCATCATCTGTTCCATGTATTGGCCATATCTTTATGCAAGGATTTGTGAGTAATACCATTTGAATTTGAAACAAAAAGTATCCTTAATTCTATGAAATTTTAACTTGTCATAACATAAAAATAATTGTATTTATTTTAGTAATCATTTTATTTATTTATAAAATATAAAATACATTTTACCTGTATTTATATTAGTAAATATATGGAAATCGTCCCCACATAGACATAAGCTTGTGTCTGGTAATGATTCCGATTGAATGCACAAAAACATACAATCATGTATAATATTGGATGATTTATATTTTTGCCAATATTCACAAACCTATGAAACATTTAATATTCAATTTTATTATTTACAATATTATTAGATTTGAGCACAATTTGTCAATAATATCGAGCGTTAAAGTGATTGCTATTGCACTTATGTAATGAGCGAAAAATGATATCATATTTCTCTTATGAGTAGGGTCAGGGACCATTTCATGGTATTGGTTGTAGGCGTTACCATAAGGGAGAGCATTAGCAAGTCTTCAAAAACGTAATTGGAGAGATTTGCTAATGTGGCAGCGTCAGTTTTGTTTTACAACAATAGCTTCATTTTGCCTCCTTTGTAATACAACTCTGTCTCTGTATTCTCTGTCTAGACAGAGCAGGTATTCTCTCAAGTAATCGAAATTGAGATTGCAGATTTATTATACGATATTGTCCCTTCTTTAGTTTAACAATAATAATGTTTGCATTTTGTATAACTGTTGAATGTCACCTAGAGAATTCTTTGCAGCAAAGGTAACAATTTATTTTCATTCTCAAGATTTAAACAAACACACATTGAATGTCAATTGTCAGTTAGAAAATATAATCTATAACAAATATGAACCAGTATAACAAACACACAGAACACAATTCTCATTAAAAAAATACGCCTAAGTATCAGACGCGTTTCAACGACAAGGTCGTCCTCTTCAGTGATACACCAGTTATAGTTTGATTGGTGTAGCTGGTGTATCACTGAAGAGGACGACCTTGTCGTTGAAACGCGTCTGATACTTAGGCGTATTTTTTTTTTTTTGAGAATTGTGTTCTGTGTGTTTGTTATAAGTTACTGTATAATTTTTCTCATAAGTCAAGCTCAACATTTAATATAAATAAGAACCATTTTGAATTTTAAAACATACAACTAACCATAGAAAATAACACACACACACACACACATATATATATATATATATATATATATATATATATATATATATATATATATATATGTAAACTTGTACACGTAGGCCTACATATACATTTAAAAAAAACCTCTTATGAAAAAAAAGAACGTATAATGAAGTACCTCGAATAATATATTATTAGTGTCATGGCCGGAAAGTAACAAGAGATGATCAAGAAATACCTGATAGCAAAGATGAAGAAGATGTATATAACCAAAGATTATTTGAAGAAAAGGTATAGATGTACCTTCAGGATTGACATACGCTTAATGACTATTAGTGAGTATACACATAAATATATAACAATTTATTTAAAACAAGTAAAAAAGATATTAATTATATTAAAACATTTGTGTAATTTGATTTTCAGAAAATGTTTTAATTAGTTCAAAACAATTTTTGACTTCCTTTGGTTCCTAAAACTATTTACAAGTTTTAAAATAGACTCGAGTTGCAGATGTCAATTTCTTTTGAACCGACCATAGCTGGTGTCCACAGATATTAAATCTTCAATGGGTATTATATGCATGTACTCTAATATTACAAGCTGAATAACCCGTAAACTTCTAAGAAGTACATATAAGAAAAAAATGAAAAATTCAGTTTAAAAATAGAGCATTTCTACAGGAATCACGACTTTATAAAAGAGCCATAATTCTTATCGCTTGTTTCTGAAACCGAAATTCTCTTTACCTTATTTACTTATTGGACTTACCGCATAATATAAATGCAATGAAAACAGGTTAATATATACAAATATTAGACTTCATTCAGGTCAGCAAAACGCCAAGTTAAGGTCTAATAAAAACTCATTTTTATTCAATTAGGTCACTAATTATCTGCAATTATTCAAATGTAAGAACCTTGGTAAAAATATTTCTGAATCATCCAAACAACATCTTCAGGGTTTTGTATCCTGAAATGTGCTGATGGACACATTGTTCAATTGGTCTGGTCTCTAGAGATTCGCTAGAAATCAATGAGAGAGTAATCTTGAGAGTTGCGGGTTGTGGAAGAAAGACATTCCTAGGAACAGATTGTACTTGCCTTATACTGAAAGGGTGACGTCACAATTGAGGAAATCTGCGTAAATGATTATAGAATCATCAATTTATTCATAGATGACAGTTCGCTAGAAATCCCAGGTGGATCTAGACTTTTTTCTCATGTAGTCTCACGTTTGATAGTTCCTATCGTGTCTTTTTTCAGCGATTCTTGTTCTTTTCCGATGTTAATGCTATTAGAGAATTAAAGAGCTAAGAGACGTTTACTCCTAACAGCTGTTTTTAAGATTATGCACATTTGCAGTATTGTAATGCCAGATTCCCAGTTGATTATTATTTGGTTTTGTGTATGGATTTTATGTTTTTTTGAAAACTTTTACCAAATCATCACTGCAGAGTAGAATACAAAGTAGGCTTTGACAGGCAATGATGTATCACCCAATCAATACATTTCATTACTTGAAAAACAACACAACCATATGTGTCTTGTGACAGCCCTATCCTATTGTCGAACTGATTACTTGTATATTAATCACATCCGTGACGTGTTATAATTTTAATCATGTTTGTGTTATTTAAAACTAACTCTTAGAGTTTATAATTTATATGCACTAAGTGAACGATGATTACTGTCTGTAGTATTAGAACAAAATTATGCCTTGCAGCCGTCTGGTATCTTAATACTTTCTCATTAAAATTTAAGGATAAACTTATATAATAATAAAAGAACAATAATGTCCGTCTATGTGACTTTTTTAATAATAAAGTAGTTACTTACTTTATAATCATATGACGCGTTTCGGAACTCGTTCCATCTTCAGAAAATCTCTCTGCTGAGGTCGTTAAAACATAAAATAAATTATTACACAACACATATATCGCAATACATATACACATACACGCGCACATTAACACAGACAATATCAACGCGTGTGCACACCATCGAATTACGTCTGTGTTAATGTGCGCGTGTATGTGTATATGTGTTGTGTAATAATTTATTTTAATGTTTTAACGACCTCAGCAGAGCGATATTCTGAAGATGGAACGAGTTCCGAAACGCGTCATATGATTATAAAGTAACTACTTTATTATTAAAAAAGTCACATAGACGGACATTATTGTTCTTTTATTATATAAAAAAGAATGACTTGGATACAAACACAATGAGTTTTAAATTATATAATAAAGCGGTTATTTTTTCGTATCCAAACTATTATTTGTCGATTCAATTTCCAATATTACCTAAACTATTTATATGAACATGTGAGAAAAGATAAGTTAAAACTATAAGTGAAATCAGTGGAACCAGAATATCTTTCTGTTTTATATGAAACTAAATCTTCAAAATTTGACAAATTATGTCAAAAATGCAATTACTAACCTGTCAAGATGTCAAGAATATCGAATATTCGTATTGTTACGAGATATGGCAAGGACAAGTTACCGACGCGGCCGTAGCGAGTGGAGGTTCCTTCACATATTTGTTCAGCTTAGAAGGAACCAATGACCGAGACACTGTCAAGAGGAAGTAAAAAGAAATTTGACTAACCCCCTTAGAAACGTAGCCGACTTCAAAACAGTATTGATATACACAATTACGACTTTCAGAAAACCATGGTAAGAACGGTTTTTGTAAGATCCTACGATCTACCGATACAATTTAATATTTCTTACGAGGCCCAGAAACCAACTTTTAGGAATCACATTCAGAGGATCTAGTTATATCACATTGTGACATCGGGCTGGGTAAGTACCATGATGGTGCCCATCTTCTTGTCTACTTTCGATGATTCGATAACTGGGAGTTGATATGGACTATAACGATCTCAAACGATCACAATGGATAAACAATTAATTAGGCCTAATATCAAATATTAAAATAATAATAATCAATCAAAAGTTAACATTAATAAATAATTGTGTAAATGTGTAAATTGAAACAGAACACATGTGGACAAGCAAATCTTACCGAAAGAGCAGCTGCAAGGTTAAGTTTCGAAAATAACTGTACAAATTGACAAACGTGACAAGGACAAGGGAAAGAAGACATTCTGTTTTACTTAAGAGAAGAAAGTTCGCCGACATAAATAAAACTTTATTAGAAAACATAACGGAGTTTTGCTATTCAACGCAGCTGCGTGTTGTAAAAAATGAGAAAGCGAATTCCTAACGGTATCTCCGAGGGTGAAGCCAGCGCGTGTAATAAAAAAAACCAACGATTTTGGAAAGTTAGAGGTCCAATCCGGAGAGGCCTGAGTTTTAAAAAAAATGAGATTTAACCAATAAGCGAAGAGGACGCTACACTTGAATTTCGGGAGAGGTGAAATCCAGAGTAAGGAGGGCTAGTCTAGAACTGGGGTTAAGAGCGTGTAGGTCTTAACTTACAGTTAGGAATCAGAGTCAGTCTAGAACTGGGGTTAAGAGCGTGTAAGTCTTGACTTACAGCTAGGAATCAGAGTAGGAGGTGTTAAGTGTTAAGAATTAACCTGAGGGTTTAATTCTAAGTCATTGATTAATTTAAAGGCAGAGCCGCAACAAAATTTAGTAATTTATCTTGAAGTTTGTTAGATACATTAATTAAATAGAGTCAAAGAGTTTAAATTTCATAAAAGAAGAGGAGAGATCATCGCGTCGAAGTCCATAGTAATCGAGAACGAGTGAGGAGACTAAATAGAATTAGCGGAGTATCACCAGCGATTCACCACCAGTCAAGGAACCAGTGTTAGCAGCATCCGACTTCACAGGCTAAGGATCAGTTGTGTTGTTGTGCATAGTTAGTGATTTGTGTTGTGTAAAAGTGCCAAAATTATAGCGGACGAGGAGAATTGTTGATAAGTACAAAATTTCATAATAAATAATCATTAGAGTTAGTATTTCACTTTAATTGAGTCATTAAAAGTTCCCATGCCCGAGATAAGAGTCAAGTTTTTTTTGTATAATTAATTTAAAAGTAAAAGTAATTGAGCTAGCCGGCAAACTAAAGTAAATTGGAAATATCAGTTAATTAAAGGAATTTGTCTTGTTTTTGTTATAAAATTGATAAAGTTAATAAGAACAATTTGGACAAGATCTGTTGAACATTTTGTAGAGTTTTGATATTTTATGTAAATTGAATAATAAATTGTAGAATTTAAATTTGTAATCAATAATATTGTGTATTAGAGTAAATTAGTTTTTAAAGAATGCAAGTGTGAGAGAATGAAGTAGCCTTAAGATATTTCAATGAATAGATAAATTGAATTGATACTGTTGTCATAAATAATTGTTTTTGCTAATAAATCCTAAAGTTAGTTAAAGGATAAAACTTGTTTTGTTGAATTAATTTACTTAAACCATCATAATAGTTTTTCAAAAGTTTTCAAGAGAATTAAAATTAAAATAAAATAAAATAAATTAAATTATAAAATTAGATTAATCAAAAATATTATATAACAAACGAAATGCTTTTTGTTATATTTGGCGCTCCACCGCGTGGCTCATTAAAGTGAAATTTAAATTGCTAGTTATAGAGTTGTTAGAGAATAAGAATATTAACATTGTTACAGGAAATATTGTGTGGTAGATAATAGGTTAGAATAGTATTGTTTATGTTAACCAGAAGTAAAAAGAGGGAATTAGAACTTAAAATGGCAAATGAAAGTGAAATATATAATCAATTGGGATTAAATAGTGGGAGTTTAAATTTTAGTCAAGAAGGGGAACAATTAGAGTCAATTAATCAAAATGGGGAATCAGAGATAGAGAGTAACGTAAATTCACGGGCGGGGACAGAAGTAGACAATCCAACAACATCGGCGGCAGTACAGTTAGGAAACGTGGGTATGACAATGATACAGGATATGTTAGAGCGGATGGCGGAAAAGATGGCAGAAGAGAACCGGAGGATCGCGGAAAAAGCCGAGAAAAACACGGAGAAAACAGCGGAGGAAATACGGAGAATGGCGGAAGAAAACCGAAAAACGGCGGAAGAGAACCGGAAGGGTTTTGAAAAATTTGAGAAATTTGAAAAAACTATGGAAGAGAAATTTGGGGAAGTTACGGGTAGTCTAACCGCATTAGAAGAAAGATTTAACAGGAAGATAAATGAGCGTTTTGACGGAGTCAACAGTCGAGTAGAGATGGTCGAAACACAAGTCGCGGAAATTCGTACGAGCGTCGAAGAGAGGTTGAAGAAGACGGAAGAAGAATTCGGCGATCGAGTCAAGGGATATCGCGCGGAAACGGAGGGTCGCGTGCAAGAACTCGAAAACCGTGGCGTAGTCGTCAACAATCGGTTGGAAGAACTCGCGGCGAAAGACGAAGAAATCGGGGAAATATGCACGAAAAATAATGAAAATAACATCGCGAAAATTGAGGAGAATGCGAAGAAGACGGAAGAGGTCGCTAAAAGGTTAATTGAATTAGATAGGAGATTAAAAACGGTCAGGAATTCAGGGGAAGGATATTGTCACGAGCCAGAAGTAAGAAATATTAGTTTCTCGGGAAAAGAGAGGTTTCCCATACAATTTCTAAATGTAATGGAAGAGATAAGCGAGCAGATAATTGGAAACGGCATGAATTGGATTGACCGATATTTAAAAGACGAGGCTTATATATGGTGGCAGTTACATAGGAGAAGTGTTAAAAATTTTAAGGAATTTGAGGAATTGTTTAGGGAGAAGTATTTCAATGAAATAATACAGGCGAAAATTAGGGACCATTTAGAGTTTGGGAAATTTAGAGGCAGAATGAATGACGAGGCAATTGCATATGTAGAAATGTTGATGCTACAATGTTCCGAGTTAAGTCCGCCGTTAGCAGAGGAACAATTAGTTTATAAGGCGGGAAAACATTTCCATCCAAATATCTTGATTGCAATAATTACAAGGGGGATTAAAAAGAAAACAGAATTTATAAAATTGCTCATGGAATTTGAACATGCTAGGATAGAGGAAGTCAATGAAAGGGAAAGGGTAAACAATAATAGAGGAAATTTTAGGGAACAAGTAAATAACAACAAACCGAATAATTGGGGTAGACGACCGAGTGACCATGTGACTCCATGGCGAGAACAAGGTCATAAACCAGTTGAGTGGAGAAGACAGGGAAACAATGAAGGAACGAGCAATGACCCGAGAGTTCCGGACAGGCGGTTTGTTAGAGAACCAACCCCTAATAGAAAGGAAAAGTGATGGTTAGCCGAGGGCGTAAGCAACCGACAAGGGGCAATACAAAACAATAGCGTTATGAACACCTTATTTACTGATTTAAAAGATTATTTAGAAGCACAGGATAACTCAGATTTAATATGTAAAAATTTAACAAAATGTCCAGAAATAACAATAGGTTTTAATAGAATAAATGTACAGGCTTTAGTGGATACAGGGTGTGAATTCAATTCCTTGTCGGAACGGTTTTATTTAGAGAATAAGGAAATAATGGGACCATACGAAGAATTACCAGTAGCAGGAGTTAAGGTAATTGGAGCAACCGGCTTACGCTCGAAGAATATTAAAAAACAAATAATAATTGGAGCAAATGTGGGAGATATTGTAATGAATATTCATTTTATCATTGTACCGGACTTAATAAGAAACTGCATTTTAGGGTTAGATTTTTTGGTTAAAAATAAGGCTGTCGTAGATTTTATCAGCAATAAATTAGAATTAGGTATAAATAATGAAGAAAATTGTGAAATAAGGAAGGAGATCATGTTTGAAGACCCGGAAGAACATTATAAACATAAATTAATACAACATATGGAAATAGAAAGTTACGAAACTGATCAGAAAGAAATTATGCAAAAAATAAATGAATTAGGGCACATTTCGGAAATTCAAAAAGAACAATTAAGTGAAATTTTAATAAAATATAAAGGGGTATTTAGTAAAAAGCCAGGGTTAATTAGTACATACCAGCATAAATTGAAAATAACGGATAAAAGTCCATACTGTCAGAGAAGTTGGCCGATTGCGATGAAGTATAGGGAAAGCGTGGATCTGGAAATCAAAAAGATGCTAGATTACGGAATTATTGAAAGATGCAACAGCCCATATATTAATCCTATCGTTCCAGTGTGTAAAAAAGATGGAAGTGTCAGAATATGCCTGGACGCTAGAATAATAAATGCGCGAACAGTTCCAGATTATGAGGGGTCGCAACCGATTCAAGAGTTATTAACAATAGAACAAAAGATTAATTGGATGAGTAGCTTTGACTTAACAAGTAGTTTTTGGCAGATACCACTTCATGTAGAAAGCAGAGACTACACCGCATTTCTACATAAAGGCCTTTGTTATCGATACAAAACAGTACCTTTTGGATTAAGCACCAGTTTAGCCAGTCTCACAAGGGGATTAAATTCCATATTAAATGAACAGGTGAAGAAATTTTTAACATTATACGTCGATGATTGTTTATGCTTAGCAGGGAGCTGGAAGGAACATTTAATACAAATAGAACAGATTTTAGAATTATTTAAAAATGCAAATTTAACCGTTAACCTTAATAAATCAAACTTCTGCAGACAACAAATAGAATACTTGGGTTTTTTATTAACGACAGAGGGGATCAAACCACAAGAAAACAAAATGGCTGCAATTAGGAATTTTCCAAGACCAAAAACAGCAAGGCAACTGAAGGGATTTTTGGGTCTTACCAAATTTTATCATAAGTTTTCGAAGAATTACGCTTTAGTTACTGCACCGTTACAAGAACTACTAAAAAAGGGGGTAAAATTTAAATGGACCACAGAGGTTGAAGAAAGTTTCAATAGGGTTAAAAGGGAATTTGTAGAAGTTGTTACATTACGGCACCCAGATAAGGATAAAATGTTTTATTTGCAAACAGATGCTTCGGAAATCGCAGCTGGTGGACAACTGTACCAAATTGGGGATAACCAGGAGATCGGTGTAATAGGGTACACCAGTCGTACATTTAAAGGAGCCGAGAAATTCTACAGTACAGCTGAAAAGGAGTTATATAGCGTCGTAATATGTTTAAGGAAATTTAGAAATTATGTTTTAGGGAAAAAGTTAACAGTAATAACCGACAACAAAGCCATTACTTTTATGAATAATTGTAGATTACTGAATGCACGCATGACAAGGTGGATTTTATTAATACAGGAGTACAACATCCAAATTCAACATTGTAAAGGAAAGGAGAACGTAGTAGCAGACACTTTGAGTCGATATCCTGAGGATAACGCCGAAGTCAAAGAAACAAGTGACGAAAGACTGGTCGAAATATTATTATTAGCAAAAGGGTTTAGTGTAGAAATAGGTAAAATATTAACAAATTTTGAAGTAATACAAGGAAAAGATCAAAATTGTAAAAATATAATTGAAAATTTAAATAATAATAATCAAAAATTTAAGGAACATTACCAGGTCTGTAAAAATAAGTTATTTAGGAAAGAAAAAGAAATATGGAAATTAATGATACCACCGGATTATGTCAAAATATTAGCAAATGAAATACACGTAATGTATGGACACATTGGTATGAATAAATGTTATAAAATATTTAAAGAAGATTTTACGGGAAACAAAATTGCTAGGTATATAAGGGAAGAATTAATAAAATGTCAAAAATGCCAGAAATGTAAATTTGATCTGAAACATCGAAATGGGGAGCTAATACCGATCATACCAAAAGGAGTGGGAGAATTAATCTGTGTGGATTATTACGGACCGTTACCAAAGTCAACAGGAGGGTGCAAATACATCTTTGTAATGATCGACGCATTTACAAAATATACGAAATTGTATAAAGTCAGGAACACTACTACAAACACCACACTTAAACAAATAGAAAAATATATACAGGAAATACAAGTACCTCAATACATATTATCAGATAACGGAACACAGTTTACTTCACCAAAATGGGAAACAGGATTAAAAAAATTAGGGATACAGAAAAGAACAGTAGCGATCAGGAATCCACAAGGGAACATGGCCGAGCGGATTATGAGACAAATTGGACAATTTTGCAGGATATTATTAAAGGACAGGCATCAAGATTGGGGAAAGATAGTAGAAGTAGTAGAATCATGCATCAATGAATCGTATCATGACACCATTGAAACCACACCCGTAGAGGCGCAGTTTAAAAGGAAACCGACACGTAGTTGGGCCAGATATCTCATCAAACCAGATGACCAACGAGAAGCAATTATCAGCGACGCGGAAATTTACTTACGTATAAAGAGCAAAAGAGAAAATTATGCAAGAAAATTTAATGAACAGCACCCACCCACCGAGTACAAAATAGGCGAGCAAGTATTGGTCAGAGCATGCATACCTTCAAAACTAATAATAAAAAGATATCACAAGTTTTGCGAGCTGTATGAAGGACCTTATAAAATAATAAATAAATTAGGAAATACGACATATAGGTTAGGACACATTAATAAAAATAAAATTAGGGGAATATTTAATTGTAGATTATTAAAGAAATATTATAATTAAGGACATTAGAATAAACTTAGGCAGTAAACAAAACATAGACAATAAAGGAACAAGAGTGAAAGGAAAACCATAAAAGGGACTAGGGTTGACCGCAAGAGGAACAATAGAAGAAAGGTCTATTGTAAGACAGTGGGTAACCGCAACATAAAGGGCATTGTAAGAAAAAGGTTCTTTACAACCTATTGTTAAAGAAACGGGCGTAAGAAAAAATTTATCTTGAGGCATTTCAAAGACAAATTTTATCTGGGGACAGTATAACGATCTCAAACGATCACAATGGATAAACAATTAATTAGGCCTAATATCAAATATTAAAATAATAATAATCAATCAAAAGTTAACATTAATAAATAATTGTGTAAATGTGTAAATTGAAACAGAACACATGTGGACAAGCAAATCTTACCGAAAGAGCAGCTGCAAGGTTAAGTTTCGAAAATAACTGTACAAATTGACAAACGTGACAAGGACAAGGGAAAGAAGACATTCTGTTTTACTTAAGAGAAGAAAGTTCGCCGACATAAATAAAACTTTAGTAGAAAACATAACGGAGTTTTGCTATTCAACGCAGCTGCGTGTTGTAAAAAATGAGAAAGCGAATTCCTAACGGTATCTCCGAGGGTGAAGCCAGCGCGTGTAATAAAAAAAACCAACGATTTTGGAAAGTTAGAGGTCCAATCCGGAGAGGCCTGAGTTTTAAAAAAAATGAGATTTAACCAATAAGCGAAGAGGACGCTACACTTGAATTTCGGGAGAGGTGAAATCCAGAGTAAGGAGGGCTAGTCTAGAACTGGGGTTAAGAGCGTGTAGGTCTTAACTTACAGTTAGGAATCAGAGTCAGTCTAGAACTGGGGTTAAGAGCGTGTAAGTCTTGACTTACAGCTAGGAATCAGAGTAGGAGGTGTTAAGTGTTAAGAATTAACCTGAGGGTTTAATTCTAAGTCATTGATTAATTTAAAGGCAGAGCCGCAACAAAATTTAGTAATTTATCTTGAAGTTTGTTAGATACATTAATTAAATAGAGTCAAAGAGTTTAAATTTCATAAAAGAAGAGGAGAGATCATCGCGTCGAAGTCCATAGTAATCGAGAACGAGTGAGGAGACTAAATAGAATTAGCGGAGTATCACCAGCGATTCACCACCAGTCAAGGAACCAGTGTTAGCAGCATCCGACTTCACAGGCTAAGGATCAGTTGTGTTGTTGTGCATAGTTAGTGATTTGTGTTGTGTAAAAGTGCCAAAATTATAGCGGACGAGGAGAATTGTTGATAAGTACAAAATTTCATAATAAATAATCATTAGAGTTAGTATTTCATTTTAATTGAGTCATTAAAAGTTCCCATGCCCGAGATAAGAGTCAAGTTTTTTTTGTATAATTAATTTAAAAGTAAAAGTAATTGAGCTAGCCGGCAAACTAAAGTAAATTGGAAATATCAGTTAATTAAAGGAATTTGTCTTGTTTTTGTTATAAAATTGATAAAGTTAATAAGAACAATTTGGACAAGATCTGTTGAACATTTTGTAGAGTTTTGATATTTTATGTAAATTGAATAATAAATTGTAGAATTTAAATTTGTAATCAATAATATTGTGTATTAGAGTAAATTAGTTTTTAAAGAATGCAAGTGTGAGAGAATGAAGTAGCCTTAAGATATTTCAATGAATAGATAAATTGAATTGATACTGTTGTCATAAATAATTGTTTTTGCTAATAAATCCTAAAGTTAGTTAAAGGATAAAACTTGTTTTGTTGAATTAATTTACTTAAACCATCATAATAGTTTTTCAAAAGTTTTCAAGAGAATTAAAATTAAAATAAAATAAAATAAATTAAATTATAAAATTAGATTAATCAAAAATATTATATAACAAACGAAATGCTTTTTGTTATAGGACTCTTAGAAGGACGTCTATATGTTTTTATGTGCACAAATTATGAAAACTGTTCTATTTAAACTATAGGCCCATTTGTTAATAAAGCTGTAATAATGCTTAAATACAAACGAATGGAACTATTTTAATCGAATTTGACACGTAGGCATATTTGTACGTATAATACGACCTTCTCATTTTGATTAGAATTTCGTTCCCTTTTACAAAACAAGTCAACATAAAGTACTCTTCGTCGATATTAAAAGAGATAAAATCTAGTTATTCATTGAATTTAACTTTGACAGAAGTCAAAGAAAACGTTATCACATAAAACGTTCCTCTCTCTCTCTCTCAGTATCCCAAGCGTTTATCCCCAGAAGTTTATCCTCTTCTGAAATCAATGTAAATTTCTCTTCCTTTCAACTATTAAATGCGATGTCTGTAATGGATTAAACATCTAAATACATCAACGTTGATTTACTTTAACTGAAATCCTTTGTGGCATTTCATTGGAATAAAATAAAATCAACAATGCTAGTTTCTGAAGTGTTTATTGTTATCTGAACATGAATATTGAATGAGATTATTGTTAACGTTTTTCCCAAGTAGCACATTCATCACTTACCTAAGTGTATAAATAATTTAAACTTAATTCTACCGCTTTAAAAACAAATATTTTAAGTTCTACCTTGTTAACTGTGTTTTTTACAATGGAAAGTGGATCATTTTAAATTGTTTAGCTTACAGTTGCGAATATACTGATATTGAGTTTTTATAAAAATACTAATAGGCTAATATACAATAATGGTGTATTAGTATAGTGTTTGTATAACAATGAAAGAATCTACGGAATTAGTTGAAAATTCGTTATATAAGTTTTTTGAATCCTTTTTTCAAAAATCAACGTTTAAAATGCGTAAAAAAGTTTTTTTAAATGGTTATCATCATTATAAACCGTGAAATTATTTATATTTTGTTTATAAACCAAAGAGTGGAAAGAAATAAGGAGAACATGTATTTTAGCTATATTATAAAATATAAAAAAAAAATTAAAACAAGTGATTCTAGTGATTTAAGAAAACATAAATTTTCCGTCATATTGCCGTTTAAAAAACGTCAAAAAGGCGAAGTGGAAATCCAATTTTCTTTTTTATTGTGACAAAATTCAGAGGTGTAAAATAAAATTATTCTACAATATATTACGGATATGAATTATTTGAAAAATATACATTTTTCAAGATTGTGCTGAAAACGAACGTGAAAAAGTTTTATAAAAATCTGGAAAATTCATCCATCTTGTTTTTATCTCAATTTTTATTTTATGCCCATAAGACTATTTAAATTGCGACGGGAGAGGTGCTAATAATAATGGTTTTTCTCAACCAAATTAGTAACATAATAATGGGTTTGATATTTATTTCTCTATTTACTTTGAAGGAAAACCTTAATTTGATTAAAACGGTTAATACAATATAGTTTTGGTACACGAAGTTGACAGAGCGAGCGTATATTCCGCAGTTGGAACTACTAAATCGTTAAGGTTAGGTTGGTTCGATGTTGGTTGATGGTGTTGCGATTCCCATGTGTTACCAACTTGTCCTACTCTGACGGGCATAAACAAAAACAAGTTAGTAGAGACCATCATAATGTAACGTAATCCATCAGATCTTATAAATATAATGCCTAACACTTGGTTTCTAATATCTTGTTATATTGATAAACCGAGGAAAATGTTGTCTAAAACAGGCGTTACACAGGTTTTCTGAACATTTTAGTAGTGAATTTCACTACATTTTTGATACCGGCTAGGTCCTAACGGGTTTCGCAGATATGTATATATTAAAAACTCTACATAGCTCCGCTCTTGTTAGTGTTTCGGTCCTGATAGGCCTGATACATGAAGGTGTCTCCACTCCCTACGGTCATGTTGGTGACATGCCTCTGCCGGAACTCGTAGCTATAAGTATATCCTATTTTCTTGGGAGGTCAGAGTTTAAAATTACGTTTTTTTACAATAACTTCTTTATTTGTCATCATAGATGTGTGTGGTTGGTATGCCCTGTATAATTGAAATATACAAATTTGTATCTATTATATTACTAGCGGAATTACCCGTGCTTCGCTACGGAATTTTTTCAAATATTTTATAGCCATTAAACAATACTACGATAAAGTGCCCTGAGTGGTACTCCACCGTTAGAGAAAAAGACACATATTGAAAGAACTTAAGAGAATATACATTTTTAATACAATAATGATAAATTACTTGATTTATTTAACTAAATCTATTTACTTTAATGAGATGGGACTTTTAAGTTAATTTTATACATACATGTTTGAAGAATGTACTCAATTAACGCTTATTTAAAACACCGATATTTATAACCTCAAAATAATAAAATATAAAATAATATTTTAGGTATAAATATCCAAACTTTTAAATTCAAATAAACCACCTATAATATCAACCATAGTGATGATTTAAATAATTAGAAGTAATTCCAAAACTTATTAATAGAAACTCGGTTCTTGGTGCACACGGGGCGAAATTAATATTGTAGGCCTAAATAATTCTCAATTTAAGGTTGAAATAAGCCAGCTGTTTAATTATCAGCTGACATTGTAATTAGTTTTCTTTATTTTCCTTATTATAGTGATAAATTACTTGATTTACTTAACTCAATCTTAAAGTGATGGGACTTTTAAGTTAATTCTATACATACAATTTACTATTATTTAAAACACCATTTCTTATAACCTTAAAATCTTGATTCAATACAAAAACAAACTTTTACAAGTAATAAGTCAGGGGCGAAATTAATACTGTAGGCCTAAATAATTCTCAATTTTAGGTTGAAATAAGCCAGCTGTTTAATTATCAGCTGATATTGTAATTTTTTTCCTTTATTTTCCTTATATAGTGATAAATTATAGGTTATGTTAAATTACTTGATTTACTTAATTTTAAATTCAAATTTTGAAAAAAATTAGCTTCGAGGTACACAAATTAATGTATTGTAATTAATGTAATGAGGTATGTTTAGGACACCCCTCGGAGAACCTATCTACGAAATTTCGTAATTCTAGTCCTCCTCCGTGTTTGTCCGCTAGATCGCACGCAGACAGACACAGACACTCGCTTTTATTAATATAGATAAATTTATTATTTTATAAGTTGAATAATACAAATGATATGAACAGAAAACTGTTTAAAATGGCTGTCATTTTGATATTTAAATTAGATTTTACTGAATTACAATAGGTTTTCATATGAGCACATTGTAGTCCTATATACTAAATTCATGTTCCTATCTTAATTGTTGTGGCCGATATCGTGTAAGTAGGCTACATATGACAACGACAACGGACGGACTGGTTGCGGAAAATAACTCTTTCTTCATACTGCTTTAAAGACATCTGTTTTCAATACATGCATTGAGATGCTAAAGTTGTTCTTTTTAGTCCTAGGACCTAAAAACATCAGCTGTTACTTCGTTTATACGAATTATATTAACGTTTGTAATGAATCTATAAAAAACAAACGACACTCTCGATTGTAAATAACAGATAAAACAGCTGTTACCTTCGTTATAGTTAGTATACCACTAACACAAACTAAACTGTAATAGCTGCAAACTTGTGCAAGTTATGCAATCTTTTGAAAGTAAATAGGTTATAACATTTTAGTTTTTGTGATATGTTTTTCACATATTGTTTATAACGAAAAATATAGTTCATCACTAGGACTAAAAGAAGCTTTTCGATTCTCGCTCATTTTCCGGCCTAGGCAAAGTTAAGCTTAAATTGAGCTGGTACCAAAAAGCTTCACTTTTGTTCCTAGTGATGCAATATACTATTTCGGTTTTCTGAGACCATGAAACAATCTATCTCGTTGTTATCAAACACCACAATCTAATATTTGCTTACATCTTGTACAACATATCATCCTCAACGTTACAAAGTTCATTAACAAAAAAATAGTGACGTCATCAATTAGCTTAGAAACTTATAAACATAAAGGATTTCAATTAAGACATTCAAATGACTGGTCAACTAGTTTAGTTTTCCGCGTAGTTTTTATGGTTCTCTGAGTGAAGTTCTAATGATACGTGAGTTTTACATATTCGAGAGTATATTGGACACAATTGAAATTTAATAATGTTTTATTTAAAGTAAATAAATAATGATATTTATTCTAACTTAAATATTTTGTTTTCATTTCTACACAAATATAATAAATATGTTGTGTATGTTTGTAACGTGACATCTCGGAAACTACACAATCGATTTAGAAACAACATTCATCATTGAAATATACTTATTTCTTTCAAATAGACAAAGTTTATTCTGAGTGGTTGTAAAGAATGACATAAAATCTAAATGGAATTCCTGAATTCAACGAAATGATGTAGTATTCAAACATAGTGGAGTTTCTCCTTATTTTAAAAAACATATATGTTACAACAAATTTTTATGAAATTGAAACTTGTTTTTTTGGTTTTTAATATAAATTTTTGAAAAACTAAAAAGATCTGGTGATTAATGGTGAACGGACCAAATACTAGTTGTAGCCCTACAAAAGTGATGTAATAGAGATATTAGTCTTTAGTCGATCCTATTAGGATTGGTCAAGATGTTGATTTTGTTTTGTTTGTTATTTGTAATTGTATTATGTAATAATAATAAAATATGTGAGGAGGGGGAAAAAAAAGTATTAACTGAAGATGATGATTTAGTAGATGAAATGTCGTCTTGGTAAAAATAATGAGTTTTTGTGAAAAATAGTGTTTTTTAATTTTGTTCATTGTGTGATAGATGTTGCCATAAGTGTTAACCAACTAACCTAATTATTTTCTTAATAGCAAATTTGTGAAACTATTAGTACATTTTCTGTTTTAAAATAAGAATATTTTGTATAGATATATTTTAAATATATTAGAGTATTTTGTACATTGCAAATCCCAAAGCTAGTAAATGTTTCATTTATATTATTGTTTGTTTAAATAGAAAAAAAAGTTCTGTATTGAATATATGTATAAAATTTAAATGTACACTGAGGTAACATACATGTACAATTTAAGATTTAAATGTACAGTTAAGTTAAAGTGAATGAATGTAAATTGTTCCTATAAAGTCACGGTGGGCTTTTGAATAAATATATTTACAAATCACTAGATTTAAAAAATGAAACATGATTAAAATGAAAGTGATTTAACAAGTTTTTTTTTCTTTTTCATCTGAATTCTAGTTGAGCCTCATGGTAGTTACAAACGTTCAAGCGATATCTCTGTTCTTTCCACATTTGACCTAAAATATATTGAGTGAATGATGTCATTGATTTTAGATTTCGTTGTTTCAAACATTCAATGTTCCAATATCTTTCACTGTAGACCTTTTATGAATCACTAGAGCACTGTGGTGAATATAAAATGAAAGAAAATTACCCAAAATCATAATAAAACACTAACAAGACAAAGACTGTATAGTTATGTTTATTCTGCCTTATGTACTTTTCAATAGCACTGTTTACATCATCAGACGTGCAATACACACTAACCTTAATAACTACGATTACTATTGCAGCGAGGGGTACCCCCCGCACATTGACATGATGTATGATGAGGCCAACTGTGATTTCCCGAGTAGTTCAGGTGACGGGCGGGGGACGCCTCGCTGTTGTAGTAATCGTAGTTATTAAGGTTAGTGTGTATTGTACCTCTGAAGATGATAGCAGTGCTATTGAAATGTATATAAGGTAGAATAAACATAACTATACAGTCTTTGTGTTGTTTGTGTTTTATTGTGATTTTGGGGAATTTCTTTCATTGTAGACATTTTGTTTAGCATAAATAAAAAGCCATGGTTGTAATTTTGGATGAGCGTGATGGCCAAGCCTTCCATCTACCTCTCACAATCCTACGTAGATGAATTTCTTTTGAATTAAATCAGGAACAACATTGGTATTATGTGGCGTTGCCCCTAAACTGAAACATCCAGTTTTCATCCTCGATCTGTAGAAGAGCATTAACTCTAACATGTCAAGATAAACATTTCAATGTACAGGAAAGATGAAGCTGTCAGTAATGCGCTCCAAGCAAGTGTGCACCAAACCTACATCATATTCATATTCAATGACTGTGTGAAGGACTTCATTTACCTAAACTCGAACATTGTAGTAATGCACATATCCTGAAGTAAGAAAAGTGGCCTCATCACTAAACGTAAGTCAGTTGAGAAAAGTGATTTTCAACTTCTCCAAAATTGACTACGGCAAAGTCATAACTTTTAAGGTGATCTCATGGTCGCAAAGAAAGTAATAAAAATGAATCTAGACCAGAGTTGTTTGCTTAGTGAGTCAAACCACACTATGACTTTATGAATGAATTAAAATCCTATTGGGTTGAAAGATGTATGATTGTTTATATTAGATAAATAGATAGGAGTTTGTTTAAAATATATCATAATATTAGGAGGTAATTATATGTTCCGAGTTCTACTTGAATGGTGGATTAAATAAAAGCATAATTTATTTGGTTTTGTATACAATATACGTTTTATTCTTTGATGACATTAGCAGACATTTAATTAATTTACGTTTAGCAGTTTCCTTTTGATGACTTATAATTTACTTATCTTGTATTTACTTAGAATCTTTGAAACATCCCGAGAGATTCCACTATTGAAATAGGCCACTGCGCAAAATTTTAACAGAAATGAAAACGTTTGCATATCATTAGAGATACTGTAGTACTGATATAGAATTAAATGTAAACTGCCATGTGTTTATTTTATTTCCGAACACACTAAATCTAGTATTTACTTAGTTATTAGAGTAAAACTAGGAATATGAATGGTTTTATACTGAATAAGTAAAAAGTTTATTAAAATTTTCTATGCTTAAAATATTTAGTACAAATATGATAAATGCATGTCTGAAAAGATCAAAACGTTTCAATAATAAACCGTTCGAAAATATGGCACAAACTTTCTCACTCACCCTTTCCCCAAAACCAACCTGAAATAAACATCACCAAAAATGTTAGTTGGGTAGACGTCAGTCAAAAAGTGAAAATGAACCTTCGAAAAAAATTAAATAAAACAAGTCACAGCTTGTTTAGCTTTTACTGTGAACATGTTACCATCTGAATCTTATTTGATTAAAATCTAGCTTTAAACGCCGGTGGTAAGGTTCATTTTTTCTATTTGACAATAATACCTAAAATCTATTATTTTTAATTTCGATTTTATAAAGGAATTTTATAAATTAACAATCATATTTCTGAAAGTTATACAAACCAAAATTGGATGAATAAAGGTGTAGATCGAGTTAGGTTTCTTCGGTGCAATGCGATGATCACAGTTTGAGCATGTGGAACGTATTTTTCGAAAAATAATGGTTTTCAAGGTATTTGTTATCAACATGTAAATAAACCTCATTTTGAAAAGGTTTAATGAAAAGTTATAAGGTTTTCTGGTATGCTGAAATCGAATAAAACAATCTGTAATTTTGTGTATCAATATCAGTTTTGGAGTCATAGTTTATTTTTGAGAAAGAAAAAACAATATTAAAAACGAAGCTAACTAGTGGATAGACTAAATATGAGCATTTTCATAACGTATGTTTATAGCAACTGTTATATATATATATTTTTTCAGAATCACTTCAAAAAGTTTAACCTTCTGTTTGTGAAACACCCTTCTGTTTGTTAATTACAGAAAATATGTTTTTATGTAAACGTTTATAATTGCATAATATTTTAGTGTTAATTGTCGGAGTGACAAACAATATATTTCTCTTTATCTATTGATAATAACATAACTGTCACATTGTATAACATGGTTAGCCTAGCAGGTATTGACGATACAATAGACTTTGCAAATGAAAGCTGTCAATCTGCTTTCTACCCTTCGTATCTGTCGTTAATTATTAAATCTATTACAACAACCTGTCATTGCGTGCAATGGTAAACAAATCCTCTTCAATTGACGTAGAGGAGACTTTTATTGGTATAATATTATTATTTTTTATTAAATTTCCTTTCATTTTGAAAGATTGAATTTGGAATCTTGATGTGAATGTAATCTGCATTTGGGCGTTTGAAGTTACTGTACAACTATTTTGTGTTTTAGGGCGGTGCAGAATCTACAGGCAACTTGAAAAATGTTGATATTAAAAAAAAAATTTATCATATATACGTAGTATAGAGAAATTTATCTGATGGGTCAATAAATTTATATCGCGTTATTTGCGGATTTATCAGTTTTGAGTGGATTTTGGAGTGTTTGGCGTCAGTTGTCCGTGCAGTCTCATCTCTAAAGCCTAACTGATTTCAATCGAATATAGTAAATGAGGATAATATGAACGTATCTCTACACTCATCATTTAGGCACTGCTACCTTTAGAAACGAAACTATTGTCATTTTCTCAAAATGAGCTGTAACATTTTAGATCAAATTTTTCTCCAGCGCAGTTTCTAAGGACCTAAAAAACAATTTTGTTGTTGATCATAGGACTGTCAAAAAAGACACAATGTTTCACAATCGGATATAACGAATTCGTTCAAATTTTATCTTAAGACTTACATTGAGCAATCGTTATGGCTAAAGCGAAGAACGTTTAGTCTTTGGTAAATGAATACATTTTCAAAGTCGTCGACCATCTTTTTACATTTGACTGACAACGAACTGATATTTTTCGTTGGTTTTAATTTCGTTTTGGGGATGAGTAAATGAGACAGATTTTACAATCAGTGTTTTACAATCTATTTGAATATTGATTGTCATTTAAAATTAATTACCCTAGTTATTTTCATATTAGCAAACGGGTAGACCGATTCGTAAAACTGCAATAATACGTACTGAATATTGAAAAAAGAAGAACTCCCTTTTTTTATCCGTACAAAATATTACCTCCTGTCTTTGATTGATTTTCACGTTTCATTACCAAAATATACCAAACATTTATTTTTACGTTCCATCCTTACCATTGTCCTCTGTACTTAAACACGATCACGGCTACATAATTTATTGGACCAAGAATTTGAGTACAGGGAACTAAAGTATACTCATGTAGCAGACTCTATTGAAAAGTAGAATTAAAAATGTCAAACTGACGACCATTTTAAACAGTTGTTTTTGTTCATATCTCTTTTTAGAATTTGATAAAAATATGCAGATTTCTATTTAGCCTATAATGGTATCAACCCCATCACTCGGCGATAACGAATAGTGAAGTTATAGTCAAATATATAATTTCGAATCCTGACCTTCCATGAAAATGTGTTATTCGCAAGGTTACGAGATCCAGCAGGACAGAGTTACACACGAGCGTAGCGACTGGAGGCTACTTCACATATGCACAGCATCGAGGCCCGCCACGGTTGATACACTGACTGGTTGATGCGAATGGAAACTTTTTAATATACACATCTAAGAGGCCGTTTAAGACCTAACCGATATCAAGAAAGTAGTGATGTGGACAATTAAGACGTTAAAAAAATACGTGTAATAACTGTTTTAAAAAATCGTATACTACTGGACAAAACTCCTTGATCTACCGATACAATTTACCAATTCCTTCAAAGTCCATGAAACCAACTTTTGGGCATTACATTTAAAGAACCTGCTTGTATTAGACTGTATGATCGAGCTGGGTAAGTACCACGATGGCGCCCATGAACTTTTTTAGGCTTTACCTCACTGTGCAGTTCCCCGCCACAAGTCTTGCATACGAAATGAGTAGTATTTTATTAATTTAACTAAATTATTTTCAGACTAAAACATGAGCGATAACATTCTCCTGTCCCTCTGGCGCTACAACCGTAGGTGAATTGGACTCTTTTATGATTTTCCCCCACTCTTTTCTACTTTGGCCGGTCCTTTTCTACAATTTAACTCCATTAGTCTAAGGTTTTTCATAACATCATTTCTCGTCTGGTATTTTCCAAGTTTTTCTGCTTCCTAGTTTGCCAACATAATTTTTTTAACAATATTTCCTCCATATGGAAATGGTCTAGCCATTTTTGATGCAATTCCTTGACTATTTTGATAAACCCAGGCTGTACATACCTCTATCTCTAAGTAGTTATTGAAAGTAGGCCCAATTATTTTTCTACGTCGTTGTCGAGGCCTCCGCTCTATTGGCCTAATATATTTATGACCTTGTTTTATTAATTTTGTATTGTATGAGAAACTGACTTTGATCTTAATAACTTTTAGAATGAAAATACCTGTTGGCAGCTGTTAATAGTGCTCTTGTTTCTGCAATAACACTGTTATTATGAATCGGTCCTATCCAAGTTTTTTTAAATATCTTATTCTTTCAAAACTATAATTATCAGCTTCAAACCCTCTATCTTTACTTACTCGTATCTTTGTATCTCTCTCAATCTAACCATGTATTCACTATTGTTTGTGTCGATTACCGAGTCAAAATCTTTGAACCTTGGAATCCAACTGTTCTATTTTGTCAAGACATAGGTTCACGTCAGCTATCGCCGCTAATTGAGTCTCTAATGATCCTCAGATAATTCACATTGAAGTGTTCATTAGGACCCTCTACAAATCCAAGATTTTAGTCAGCATCTCAGAGATTGTTGGAGAGTTTATTACCAAAAATCTGGTTACAAGGTATATCTTTTTCCCTCCAGGTTATTATCATTCCAGTGTTTCAACGAACCACCCAAACAATCCCCTCATCAACACAGTTAAGAACAAAGACTACTGAGTCGGATTTTATCGTAATTCTCTAATCAATTTACAACTATTGTTAAAGGTGTTTTATCAATTTATAATAAATGCAGATATTAATTGACTAAAATCCTAATTAGTTTTAATTCAGCATTCATAATTACAGTACAAATTGTGATTGTATTAAAAGACGTGCCCTAACTGTTATCAACACACCTATTATTTAGGTCACAGTCAATTACTACACAAATAGCAACATTATTAAACTAAAGCAGAAAGGATATATAATAGAGCTGCAAAGTCAATTTAGATTATCTGAAACAGTACAAACGAGAGAGAGAGAGAGAGAGAGAGAGAGAGAGAGAGAGAGAGAGAGAGAGAGAGAGAGAGAGAGAGAGAGGAGAGAGAGAGAGAGAGAGGAGAGAGAGAGAGAGAGAGAGAGAGAGAGAGAGAGAGAGAGAGAGAGAGAGAGAGAGAGAGAGAGAGAGAGAGAGAGAGAGAGAGAGAGAGAGAGAGAGAGAGAGAGAGAGAGAGAGAGAGAGAGAGAGAGACGTAGAGAGAGAGACGTAGAGAGAGAGACTTAGAGATTGTTCTAAAACAAAATTAAGAAAAAAAAGAAAAATATTTCGTACCACATTTTTAATAAAGACATTTTAGCTATAACTTTCTGATTGACACACGATCTCATGAAATGTACACCAATCACATTACACTAACTATAATTTGTGAGCTAGTTCTCACTTCCAGGATTTTGGCGAATCACAGAGGGACAAAACCATAGTAAAGTTAACATACGATTACAAGGACGAACTCTCAATGGCTTTCAGCGGATCACCACCCTAGGACAAAATCGTCTTAGTATTTTACCAATAATACAAGAACAAAATTTTAACAGGGTTTAATCAAGCCACATAAAAATAAAACCTATTATTACAGAAAATCCAGAGACAATTCGAGGTAAATCTTCCTTGAGTTTTATTAAATTTACCTAGGAATAAATCATTCCAGTCTTTTAACAAACTATCCAGAACAAAACCTTTTTCGACTGTTCTGAAATACCTGAATAACAAAACCTTTATCTTCATTTTAAGCATCCTGGTATAAATCCTTACTAAGGTAATAGCAAATATACAAAGTCTATGTTTTAGTAAATCGATCAAGCACAAATCCATTCCAATGTATTAAAAAATCAGTCAGGAACAAAACCATCACAGAGTTTCAACAAATAACAGTGAGGAAATCATCCCACAGTTTCAAAAAAATCAGAGGAAAAAATCCTTTCCAGAGATGTGACAAATCACAGAAACAAAACCATCCTAGAGTTTCAACAAATCAGAGGAACAAATCCTTTCAATAGTTAAATCATAGAAACAAATCCTTCTAAAGATTTGACAAATCATACGAACAAATGCTTCCCAGGCTTTCAACAAATCACAGGAACAAAAGAATCCTAGAGTTTCAAGAAATCAGAGGATCAAATAATTTCCAGAGTTTCAACAAATCACAGGGAGAAAATCTTCACAGAGTTTCAAGAAATCCTTTCCAGAGATTTGACAAATCACAGGTACAAAACCGTTTTAGAGTTTCAAAAAATCAGAGGAACAAATCCTTTCCAGAGAGTTGACAAATCACAGAGACAAAACCATTTTAGAGTTTTAACAAATATTAGGAACAAATCCTTTCCAGAGATTTGACAAATTACAGGGACAAATCCTTTTTAGAGTTTCAACAAATCAGAGGAACAAATCCTTTCCAGGTTTCAACAAATACAGGGAAAAAATCTTCCCAGAGTTTCAACAAATCAGAGCAACAAATTCTTTCCAGAGTTTTAACAAATATTAGGAACAAATCCTTTCTAGAGGTTTGATAATTCATAAAAAAAACGCTTCTCAGGGTTTCAATAAATTCGTAAACAAATCCATCTCAGGATTTCAAAAATTTCTCTGGGACTAACCATTCCCAGGCTTACAGAAACAAAATATTTGTTGTGTTTCAACAAATTTTGAAAGAAACAGATTCTTTCCAGAGACAACCAAATCACAGTAACAACATCATGCCGGAGTTTCATCAACTCACAGAAATAGATTTTTATTAGTATTTCAACTAATCGCTGAGGAATCAAACCTCCCCAGAGTTTCAACAATTTCCAAGAACAAAATCTTCCGATAGACTACGAATTTAGAAAATTATTCACAAAATAAAACCTTAACACGGTTTCATCAAATCATCCAGAAACAAACAGTCCCAAAGTTTCAGAAAATTCCTTAGTACAAAAGCTTTACATGTTTTATTCAAACAACTCAACGGCAAGTTCCGTTTGGTCGTGTTTATCTCATCGTAGTGTAACATCGACGGTGGCGGAGATTCGAATAAGGTTGATTGCGTTGCGTTCCTTGTTGTGTTACATACTTTTCCGCTATTGATTAGTCTATTTGGTTTTTTTCTTGTTTTAAGACCATAAACGTTTAGTTCATAATCACTTAAAAAAAAAAAACACCCCTTGAAAAAAAAACGTTGGTCAAAAGAGACCTGATTGAAAGATGAGAGAGAAGGTTTTAATTTAAGACTTGACGAAGAAATGTGTATATCCAGATAGGATAACCTCGGAGTACCTACTATAAGAAAGCATCTGTGGGAATCGTTAGCCTAATGGATAAAATTTGAAGAGATAAAGAAATCAATAGGCTACAGAATAGTTTAAAAAAATCCTAAACTTAAAATGAATGCATCAACGTCATACTCGAAATGAAACTATTTTATACGATCCGTTACTTTGGTTACTATAAAGCAGTGAATTAATAAATTACTTTTATGAAGTGTTTTGTTCTAGGGAGAAACGTCTCCTCTGTTATTAATTAAACTGAGACTAAAATAAACCCTTAATTAAACTAGATCTCAGGAGACGGACTGTCCTTTATGAAATTAGTTGCACGGTGGAAATATATAATGTGTTTTCATTACTCGGCGTCACGTTTCTGAGTCAAGATTGTTGAATAACGACTTTCATATATTTTTTTTTACAAAGTCTCATCTCACATACACTGAGTATAGTGATTACGTGTATCGAGTGAACACAAATACCATATAAATCTTCAATTTTCACCAAAATTTAGTCATAATTGCCTCTCTCAATTTTGAGATATGCGAAAGTTTACGATATTGTTTCACTTTTTAAATGAAAAATCCCGAAACTTATTTGCTGAAGTGATGCCGAACATTGCATTTTGTTTGTGTCCTTAGAGATTAAAGAGCTATGAATAAATGTCGGATTGTATTCACGTAAAGTATTTGTTTGAAATCAATACAAATGTTCATACTGTAGTATCTGCCCAGATGACGGACAATGTCAATAAACTATATCAATAATTTGAACAATCAATCATTATCTATTTATTTTCAAAATCGGAAATGCAATACATTTTATGTATCTTACACGTCCACTACATATTTTCTAATTTTCCAGGATCTATTATGGGAGTTACAATTAACACATTTTCATTCTCCCCTTTTTACTTACCCAGTTTACGAAGTATAGGGTAAGAATTTGGAGCTCTGTTTTTGTCTGATCATCAGGTTTCATGGTCTTAGGAAATCGAAAATATTATTTTCGTCATATCGTACGTCCGTCGTCCGTATAGCGGTGACAAAAAAAGATAGAACATGAAATTTTGGTATAGAGGATTATATTATGCTTTAAAAGAACCCTATTGAAATTTAGAAAAATTGATTTGAGAATCTCAAAATGGCGGGTATTTAAACAGTTTTATGTTCATATCTCGCGTGTTGTCCAACTTATAGTACACTAAATTAGATATAAATTTGCAGATATCAGTTCTACATGTAATGGTAGCCCATATATCCACGATGTTAAATAGTTAAGTTATTAACACATAAAAGAGCGGCTTTCAATTCTATGGTTCACCGATTAATAAGATTACCGTTATCTAAAGAATATTATCAAAAAGAGCTTAAAAAAAGAGTTTATGGTGCTGCAATTTTCAATGGATACCCTAAAGAAATTATAGATAATATAATAAAAAAGCTAAATTCAAGAAAATTAAGGAAGCCAGAAGTACCCTTGTAAGTATTAAGCCTCGGCAACGATGGATAAAAGCTGCTTTTGCTCCTCCAATGTCAAATGTTGTGAAAAAATCACTAAATAAACATGCAAATTTGAATGTAGCAATGTCTGCCGAAAATAATCTTTACAAGATCTTGGGAAATCCAAAAGACCAAATTCAGGAGCATGATAAGTCAGGAATTTATTGTATACGTTATGAAATGTGTCCGAAAAGATATGTAGGCCAAACAAAACGGAGCATTAAAACAAGAACCAAGGAACATTTTGCTCATTTCATATATAATAGGCCTGATAAATCAGCGATGGCTAAACATTGTTTAGATGAAGGGCATTATTTCAAAAAAGAAAGTTCCATATTGTTAAAGAATGTTACAAAATTAAATACTATGGATGCTTGGGAAACTTTTTATATTAATAGGCACCAAAACGTAATTGTAAATAATGAACCAGGACCTATACAACATTCTATATTAATGTAAAATATAATATATAATTTTAAATGTGGGGTTGGTTCGATTATCTTGATTTGGCTGTATGTTAAATCTTAGGTAGCTAAACTGACACGAGACGCGTACTATTGCCTTGGCAGTGTAAAATAATAAGCCAGGGCCCCTTGAGTTTGTATAAATATATAGACTTTTTATATTAATAAGTACCAGGACATAATTGTAAATAATGAACTAGGACCTATACAAATTTCTATATTAATGTAAAATGTAATTTTTAATGTTAAATGTAGGGTTAGTTCGATTATTTTGTATCAGCTACATGTTAAATCTTAAATAGTTAAATTGTCACTTGGCGCGTACTATCGCCTTGGCAGTGTAAAATGATAAGCCACGCCTCCTTCAGTTTGTATAAATATAGGATTAGGCGCAACGTTAGATTCAGTTATAGTTTGATTGGTGTAGCTGGTGTATCACTGAAGAGGACGACCTTGTCGTTGAAACGCGTCTGATACTTAGGCGTATTTTTTTATGAGAATTGTGTTCTGTGTGTTTGTTATACTGAGTCAAGTTATTGTCTAAATTGTAATTTCAAACACTGCTTCGTATTGTTACGAGATCCGACAATACAGTCACCGAAGCTCCTTCACAGATGTATAAATTTGAGCCCCAATAGGGACGAGATACTTACACAATCGAAGTGAGTGGAGATTTTGGAATATCTAGCTGACGTAAAGAAAATATTTATTATGATATAATTATGATATGAGGTTCAGGACAACTCTGTAATAGGGGTTTTAACAAATTTATCCTATTGAGTAAGGCTCTTTCATCTACCAGGCCCAAGAAACCAACTTTTGAGAATTTCATTTAGGGGGTCTGCTTATATTGCATTGTATATATACTACGATGGTACCCAATTGTTTAATGTCCTTTACGAAGAGTATCTAGTGATCGACAAAAAAAAATGAGGTTTTAGGTCATTACTGTCCACAGTTTATTGAAAATCAGAATGTCTTTATGCTTGTACCTATTACCAATGACTACATAAATACTATAAGACACGACATAGGATAGGGAAATAGTCTACGCTTTACGGGTGCTGTTCGTCACAAGTTTGACACACAGCTATCAGAAAGCGCTAGCAGCACCTTCTCACTTACTTCCGTCAGCATAGTCAGTGTTGTCAGTTCGTGCGCTGAGATAAGCGAATCTCGACCTTCCCTCGCATCTCTGGTCCCATATGTGGCATCAGTGCGTTTTCTCTTACCTAACTGAAACATTGTTTGACCGTAGAGCCACCTAGCGCAAGTCACATCAACTTCAGATTGGTCACATCAACGCCACCTAGCGGGTATTGGTCAACTCAAGAATAAGCGTAGAATATTTAACATGGCCATGTCGTGTCTTATAGTATTTATGTAGTCATTGCTATTACTAACTGTTTACCCACAATGATATTTAGTTTGAGTGTGCGTTTGTGAGAGAGTTTGTGCATGGTTAATATGAACTCTTTATTGTTGTTAAATAATTTAACATTCATTCAAGCTTTTACTCCGAGTTAATATAGTTTGTATGAAGGATGTCCCCAGGGAATATAAGTCCATTTAGGAAGTCCCTCTTGGATCCCTAAGGATTGCGGACATATTTTTCCATGGATAAGAGGACATCGTCCTCTGTTTGAAATGTCGGTGTTCCCTCTCACGTTTTATTTATTTATCGTCTTATATTGTTCTTACACTCAATGACTAGTAGTTTTCCGCGCGATAAACAGTCTTAAAATAATAAGTTATTAACTGACTATATCACGGGGTTGTCGGTAAAGTCCTTGTATAAAAATGCATATTATAAACTTTTGTACAAGTAAAATAACTTTGCAAATACATTGCGCAAATTGTTTTGATACAACGATATAATAATTATATTTATCAAGTATAAAAGTTAGAAGAGAGTATAACGACCAAAGGTCAAAAATTCTATTTTCACAAAATTAACACTAACGATTTTGACAACAATTTAGTTAAAGTTGATCAAAACCTCTGTGCTAGACCACAAATAACAACGATTAAGATTGTAATTTTGAAGAATACAAATCGAAATAACCCTCTTATATGGGGATTAATCCCCCTCCCCAATTATTTAGCAGTCTTAATTTTTTTAGTGCTGTTTTTACAAAACGTTACAAAATTACTTGTTCTGTTGTTGATATATTTCAATATTTACAATGGTTCTTCTCTTTCATTTCTTTCATAAAATTCCCGTAAACGACATTTTGAGGAGATAGTGACCAATCCTTTAGAGGCTGTATTTTAAAATTTGATCGTTTGAAAAGTTTTAGATAAATTGGAATCGAAATCATGTTTGTAGTTTTTGAGAAATACGAACTTTTAGAAGCACTTTCGAATTCCCTTTTTAAGCCAATAAAAACCGTAAACAGATTTTTTTTTTGTTTATGACAATAAGTATTGTTAAAATCCTTATAGACTATATTTTACTCAAATTTGATAAAAAATGTTATTGCCGTTTTTGACAAAATTGCTATTTTTAGTTTTGTTTGCACAGCAGCTATCCTCAAAAATCTTCATTATACGCCTCAAGTTACCGCCAAAATTTGACCACTTACAATATTTGAACACAATACGTTCATCATTTGAATTATATAACAATAGACTAACGACGAAAAACACTCTTTCTAAAACTTATTTGTAACCTTAAATCTAAAGTGAAACAAAAATATAAAAAGGTAAAAAGAAATAGTTGATAAAACGAAAGAAAAGAAATGAAAATTTAACTATTAATTTTAAAAAACTCCAATATAAGAGTTAATACACAATTTAACACGTGTAAATACATGGAAACTATGTATTTTGTTTTAATTTTAAAAGTTTACAAATGGCAACCATTGTACTCTCCGTTAACCGGAGGTTACCTAATATTTCTACTAGATATTTCAATGATTATTTATCTTCTTTACCGAGGACTTACTTTATTCTGTAATAACTCATTTTGTAAATTTTAAGTAATCAAATGGTCTTTTATACAAACACTCTTGAGGAAATTAACATCCTGTCATAACACCAGTATCTGAAAGCCTGAACATCTCTAGGTTAAAGTGGGTTGAAAGAATAATAATTATCATACTTGTTACTTTGTTGCCAAAAATTTTAATACTTATTCACAATAATCAATAACATAAGACGAATCAGAGACAATGTAATGAAGAAACAACGTGAAAACAAAGATGGTGCATTTTATTTTTATAGGACAAAATTTTGAAATAGAATATTCTTCTTTTCTAAAAATAAAACACAAAACCTACTAATAGTAAATTATACATACAGTATTGTCCTAATGATGAGAAGCAGTAAATAATACTTCCTTGCTATGATATCTATTTAGAGTTCTGTGAATCGTAGCATATTACGAGAACTACGGTGATAATGATAAAACCATTTATTTTTAACCTTTACATCCAATCTCTATTAGTTGTTTGTTTGTTTTATTATCACTAGGACCCTTAGATTTATTTAATTATTAGTAGATTTTTATTTCGTAAAAATGGGTTTTCTAAAAGTCCAGACCTAAATAACTCGCTTTCTCCCTTATTGACTCACTATAAAATTGTAGATTCATTTATAAATGAAGGAAAAAAATAAATAAATAAATCTTCATTTAATTTTACCTATTTTTCATTAAATATTGGACTTTTCTTAAAGCATATTTATAAGTAGATGCTATCAGAATAAGTATGTTTCTCATTCGTCATGTGACAGCTGTTTTTTTAAAACTTTTATTTGTATATGTTGGTAACGCTGGTTACCATTGTTTGTTACGTTACCATAGAAACAATTAAAACTTTGCCGCAATAGTTTAAATGGCTACGGTACAAGAAAAGGTTGTTCAATCTGTTTTATGTTTCCATGAATCACAATCATGGATCACAGTGGAAAGACATTTTAAAAGGCAATATGGGAGACAACCACTAAGGATCAATACCATTAAATGATGGTACAACAACTTCAAGACAACTGGAAGTGTTGATAACTTATAGAGTTCAGGTAGGCCTAGTGTTAGAGAAGAAGCAGTTAACAAATAAAACACAATTTTTCTTTTGTAAAATTCTACAATTTATTCGGTCTAGCCGACCTAGGTTTCGCCAGTTACGGCATTGACGAGGCTCTTACAAGACTAAATACAATACACACCATAACTATTATAAAAGGTTGAGAAAGGCAAGTTAACAATTCCGTTAACAAACAAAGCACAAAGACCCGGGGGAAAAACCCCCACAGGTCATTCACACAGGTATTAACCAACCTTGAATAGAGGTTGAAGTAAAGGAGAAAATGACAAAAATTCCGTTAAACTAGATTAGCATCATTACACACAAGTCTTGTAAGAGCCTCGTCAATACCGTAACTGGCGAAACCTAGGTCGGCTAGACCGAATAAATTATAGAATTTTACAAAAGAAAAATTGTGTTTTATTTGTTAAAATGGAATTCTATCAAGTACCGTCGGTCATCAGTGTAAACAATATAGAAGAAGCAGTTGATGACGTGAGAGCGTTTTTCACAAATAGTCCTCGTAAATAAATTAGCAGAGCTCAAGGGAAATATGAATTTCTTGTAATACAACACATAAGAGCTCGCACAAAAGTAGTATGACTTCAAAGTTAATATTGTGCAGTCTTTGAAGTAAAATGATTACCCGCACAGTGGTGCATTTAATCTTGAGATGTTAGACCGTATCGACTTAGACAACAATTCAATTAAACGTGTGTTTTTTTGTGAACGAAGCTACTTTCACATATCTAAGTGAAGTAAATAGGCACGATTGGCGATGTGAACAAATGGGAGTAACTTGTATGAAACACTAGTCGCAGAGTTCGAGCAATACCTTAAATCCAATTGAATGAACAAGTACTCCACTCTTGAAGTAATTTCTTCACTCACCATGTAAACTTTATTACTATTATTAAATAATAAGTTAAATAATACACGATTTATCAAATAAAAAGTGACCGCATTTTGACATTTTCAATACAATTTTCCTGATTTTCAATAGAGTTCTATAGAAGAGCATTATAGTCACTTACACCTAATTTCATGTTCATATCTTAATTTTTGTGGTCGCTACACCTGATGCCTCAGGTCATGAAAAGTGAAGATCAGACGTAAAACAAAAGTCAAAAATACAGAACTTATCCTATACCTCTTATACTGGGGGAAGTTAAAATAACTATAATGTTATTTGGTAATTATATAGCAGAGTAGCCTCACTTCAAAATCAATTTTTAAAGGTTTTATTCGTCAAATAAATGTTGGAAAAATATTTTATTATCGAAAAAAAGTGTCGGAAAGATGATTACATAATATAATTACTCAAGAAAATCTTAATCATAGTCAAATTCTGCTGCAAATTCAGTAGAAGAGGAATTTATTGAATTTAAATGTATTTCACTCGTAATTCGCCATAAATGATGAAAACGAGTATTATACTCATTGTACTTTCTCTTAAACATAAATTCGGCTATATGGCCATGGAAATGTTGTTTTGAATTTCCATATCGCGGCACATTTCCTCGCACCTCCCTCCATTGACGTTCAATTGTCTGCGTATGTGCTTCAGTGTACGCATATGTAGGGCTGTATTATTATATGTCACGGAAGGTTTGGCCAGGTGGTTATATATATATAATATATATATAACCACCTGGCCAAACCTTCCGTACGTTTATTGAAGTGAATGTCATGAGTATGAAAGATAACACAGAGTTAATTTTTTCACGAAAAAACTACTTGTGTAATTGTATTATTGTATTATGTAATCATCTTTCCGACACTTTTTTTTCGATAATAAAATATTTTTCCAACATTTATTTGACGAATAAAACTCATAAAAATTGATTTTGAAGTGAGGCAGCTCTGCTATATAATTACCTGTTATTTAATCACTTAAGTGAGTTCTCCCAAAGTTGTGACTTAATTAAATCACTTTTTAAGAATAAAACACTGAATATGTACTTTATTTCGACAAAATCCTGCTTACCGTTTTCAAGATAAAAATTACAACACACAGTTTGTGTGATGTTATTTATTAGACATCAATTGCATCCTTTGGATTTATAAACATATGATCTAGGGTACCATGTGCTGACTTCGTAATAATCCTCATGTAATCTAGGCTAAGAGTTGACCCCATGGGGAGTAAACAAATAAAACGCGGATTCCCGGAGATATTCCTAATAAAACGTCGATCATAAAAACGTATTTCTGTCAAAGCCGAGGACTTTTTTTTTTATGTGAAGAATATTTTTTGTAGGAGCTTAATTTTAGCGTATTTGACATTGGAAGGAAATTCTTTACATATACAAGCTAAAGAAGGTAAAATTAAAATCCTTCATTTAATAACAGTTACATGAAAGAAGTTAAGGCTATATGTTTTTATTTGTATGAAAGTTATGTGTACCGAATCGTATGGGCTGACTGTCCTCTGAGTTAACTCCCACTAAATTTTAAACCAATGAAACCAAAATAAGTGCCAAATGGTACTTACCCAGCCCAATCATACAGTGTAACACAAGTATATCTTCCAATTGAAATGCATCCAAATATATGTTTCTGGGCCTTTTAGGAAATGTTAAATTGTATATTTAGATAAAGGGTTACAAAGTTACGTTAGGTTAGGTTAGGTATGTTTACAACAGGTTTTTTGAACCTCGTAAATTACTATATTCTTGACCTCGTAGATGTGTATTAAAATTACACTTTTAATCTTTGCTCGTATTATTGTCTCAACACCGTTGGACCTCAAAGTTGTACATTATGTGAAATATATTTATAAATATCGATTTTAACGCGTTTTAATAAAACCAGTCAGATCAACACGCGAAATATTCAGACTTAAACAAGAGCTCATAACAAACATTTTTAGAAAAGTTTCATTAAAATATAGCCAGTAGATTATAAGATATTAAAAAAAAAAGTCAAACTTTCATTTTTCAACTGTAATCGTAATAAACAATACAATTCTGTCATTTCTTGAAATTCAGAATAAAATTGTAAGATTGTCTTAAACCCACGAAAAACGAAAAGAAATTTGATGTTCCGTAATCTTTAATTATCATTTTACTCCGCTCTGTGTAGCCCTTATCAGTCTTAAAAATCTGTCCACTACAATTTTAAATAAACCAAAACTTTTTATTACATTTGGAAATGAGTTTGTTATACAACCACCACCAAAATTACAGACCAATAATTATTAGAGGGCTCTTTGTCAGCAAAACCCTCCTGTAACTCTTAACCGACTAGATTCCACCGTGTACAAAGTACAAAGATAAGAATCAAGTTATAATTCAAAAAAATTTCATTAAACCAGGCGTCCAGTTAATTTCATAGAAACATAATGCTTTTAAACGGTGACAAATCAATTCATTTAAACTTTTGAATATTGTGGGACATGTACAGTCCATTTATTAAATGTATTATTTTAAATTTTTATTTTATATGTGGACTTATAATTAGCTGACCTGAAGATATTGCCTGTAGCAGTGAAACATGTACACACATAATATAAAAACATCTTATTTAGGAAATTACAATTGATTAATAAAGGTATTTATTATAAATTAAATGTTTTTCTAAGGCTAAAAAAAGAATGTAAAAAGAAAGAATTATTTCTTCGTAGGAGGTTTAATTTGAATTCTAAGAAATTATGCCGTTTTTCGTATTTTTGGATAGATTATTACAATTTAGAAAAAAAATCATCTATTAAACGAAGTTGTGCTCAAAGTTGAGATAGTCTAACAAAAAATTCATAGAAAATATAGAGCTAGGATTTAAATATACCGATTTGTAGCCATTGTTGAATTTATTACCATGACAACCATTTGAATAAATTAAGAGATAAAACATAGTTTAGAGGTAAGCTAACAGTGTTTAATTTTACATTACATCTCGCTATTTTGGATATGGGCGCTACATGTAATCGTGTTAGTTGCACTGTTTTCTATGTTTAGTGAATTGCAAAACAAACATGTTACAAAAAAACTTTAAAATATAAACAAAATACTATAATTTTTTGTATACTTTGTCGAATTAGCGAGTCTAATAAAATTAGGAATTAGGAGTCTGTTTTCCTGTTAAATTTTAAAGTTATAAAAATAAATAGTTGTCAAATTACAAAATGGCGACTGTTTAAAACGGATTTTCGGTCATTATTGTTCATCTTAATATATGAGTACATAATACTGTATTGTTGGATCTTCACGATCTGCTTATTTGTTGTATCTGTGAGAGAGATCCTGTGTTTTTCCTTGTTGGTTAAAGACAAGAAACCTCTTGGTAATTATCGCCTTAAAAAAAGGAAGAAAATAATTTAAAAGAAAGACACCTAGCCCTCGAATACTCTAATAGTCAAGACCTGATAGAAATGATGAAAGAGATCTAACGAAATACTACGCGAAAAATGGTGTAAAGTCAGCTAGGTTCGTTCGGGATTGGGAAGCCCATAGTCACTGAGTGGAGATTCTGTTTTAACTGGAACATTTGGGATTTTGTGTGTTTGTTTATTACTCAGTTAAATACACAAATGCCTACCGGTAATTATGATATTTAGGAATATGTTTCTTAGTAACTAGGCCGAATGAAGTATGTAGAAGGTTTGTTAATTTATTTTCCATTTTAAAATAGTTCATGCACGGTTCCCAGGCATGGTGGGGGTGTTATAAAATTTAATTTAAACTATTTTCTAAGACTTCGCTGAGGGATATTTTTACCTGATCAAAATGTACAAAAATCTTTACTTATTACTTGTTTTATATTTTCATTTGAATATATTCGTAGAAGTAAAAGATTATCAAAAACATAATTTACATAAGAGTTACAGTATTTGTTTCCTGAAATATCCAATAAAACTTAACACGATTTTTTTGTAACTTGTATGCGTCAATGTGGAGTAATTAAAATGTAAATAATATTAGAATCATTCAAATTTCAAACGAATTGGACTGAGGTCCAGCATTAGTAGGCCAATACTACTTTTTTTTCAAAGCAGTTAGGATTCTAGAGTACATTAATGGTTACAATATAATGATTTCTTCGACTATGATCTTCCCTCAGGGCTCTCTATAGTAAGTACGGACGTTGCAATCCCAAGGGACCCTAGCTGAATCTACAACTTTAACATGTAGTCTTATCTTAGATTTCTTTTTTCATCATTTCTATCTGGTATCTCTTGATAAACTCTTATTTTCATACTACCCTGTCGCTTTTAGAGGATTCAAAGACTGGTGGTTTATATATATATATATATATATATATATATATATAATTCTTTTTTTATAAGACCGAGAAGTTTTTCACATTTTTAAACAACAAGAAACAAAGGTGATTCCAATGAAAAGGTAAATCACAACTAGAATACATTTAGTAACCTATCCATAAGTAAATATTTTTTCCCTTGGATTGTGATTTGTTTTGTAGAGTAGCTGTGGTATGATTAACTATTTACTTCTTACGAATGTTGTTGCATGTCACTTTACGGAGTTTGACAAAAAAAGTAATTAAATGCATTGAAACACCAAAGGAGAAAGATTTTCACTTCGCAGAACCACTAGTATACTAATTAATACTAGTATAACATAAAGATAAAATCTATGGTGCAATAAGAAGTTAAGAAGTTGACCCTACGGGGTGTAAAAATAATAAAGCCTAGTTCCCGAGAGATGTTCTTAATAAAACGCCGCTCTTAAAACTCTATCCATTTCAAAGAAGAGACTATTTTTCGTACAAAAAATGTTTTTTGTGGGAATTTAACTTCAGCTTGTTTGACACTGCGAGCAAATCCAATATTAATAGAAGTTAAATAAATACTAGTAAAGTTTACTTATCACTTCCTTTTAGGAAATTAGATCGTCAAATCCACTTCTAAATGTAGACAGTAGCGGAGTGAATTTCTTCGTTAATATTGATTGTTAAAAAAGTATTGATTTATGTTAAAAGAAGAGAAATAATGATTGGGAAGAGAATTTCTTTTCTATAATTACACAATTTTTGCACTTTTCATATATGTCATTTATTCCCTCTACAATTCCTTCAACAATTTCCTCTTCCCTTAAATCCATCCGTATATTTCTTCTCTTCACTTTGTTATAAGCTTTTTTTTTATATCAATAACCATCACAGTGTCTTTTTATTTACTTCTATATTTTTTCTATTATCTGTCTTTTATTTTACGTCCTAGATTTTAATTTTTTAACAATGTTGGTTAAACAGATTTTAAGAAATAAGTACTGATGATTTTACAGACAATCTGTACAATTTTCCTAATAACATACTAACGTGGAATAGAGAAAATTATGTAATTGATCGAAAAATTGGAGTTGAAAAATGTTTTGTGATAATACTAGTTTTGAACTAATCTGTGCCCAAGAGAGCAGTTTAAAAAAAAAATATATATATATATATATATATATATATATATATATATATATACATATATATATATATCTTTCTTTGTCCAGTCCGAACAAACGAGTGGACCAAGTTTATTAAATTTGTATATGTGCTTAATTTAGTTTTCCCCTTAAATCTTTCATTACTAAATATTTAGTGGTAGTTGTCACACCAAAAATGAAATGTTCCAAGTTTTTATCAAATTTTGCAATGTCTCTCTTGACCAACTCTTATTTTGTATCACTGAAGCTGTAAGAAAATTCGAGGGGTAAGGGTATTTGTATTATGTTCTTTTATTTTTATTAGCTCATGCTGACCAAGAGGTTTTTCGCCACTGAACAACGAGAAAAAAATAGCTAAACTACACAAAATTTTTTTATTGTTTGCATAGATAACGCTTTGTGAGTTATCGGCATAAAAGGCAAATAAATTATTACGAGAGTTGTAAAATTTTGAATATTTCGTTAACGCGAAGCAAATTAAATCAAACTAAAATACAAATATATAACACAAGTAATTAGAAATTACGGTTCATGAATAGTTTGGAAAAGATATAAGTTAACCTTGACCAGTTTATGTTCCCCCCCCCTTCATATTACTCAAATACTTTTATTTATATTTTTAGCATTGTTTGTTCTTATAATTCTTTACATTTTCCCAAAATTTTGTCCATTTTGCCGGAGTCGCGATTTTGAGATATGTAAACTCCTTTTGACTAATCACTATTCAACTGACATTTTTATGTAGATTGTGCCCAGTACATTTTGTTTGGATTTTCAGAGGCTACTTTTTCGAAAAAAACTCATCAAAATCGTTAAAGACGATATTGAGGAAATCGTAATTTTATATTTTGTTATTCTAGCAACTCCTTTCCTAAATTTTAACTTTATTAATATTTTATTTTGTAAATGGGTATTTGACAAAGTTTTTACATCATTTTAATACTTAGGCAGGAATGCCAGAAAATGAAGAAGTGGATCGCCTTATCGAGGAGGTTGTAGAGGTTGACTTCGTTGGGCACGAACCATTTTTTGGGGTGTCTAAAACATATCTTAATAATATCATGCTAACCTGGGAACAATATCAAAAAATCAAGTATTGGACCACTAACCCTGGTTTAAGACAAGCTAAAAAGTTTATAGTCTACTCTAGGACAAAGGCTGAAAAATTACTGGAATTCAGTAAGAGCTGATTATTGGCTTACTATTCAGAACTGTACAGTAAATTACCATCTAAAATACATAGGGAAGGCTGCAGTGGATACATGCCGTTTCTGCCTGAAACGTGAAGAAACATCTAAACACTGGACAACCAGTGAACCTCTAGCCTCTGTAAATGAGTATGAACCTCTTAGCCTACAAAGGGTAGTTTTCCTCATTATTCCATTCCCCATCACTTCAGAGGTAACGATCGTGTTCCCCAGAACCATTTTGAGTTTCTTAGGAAGCTTAAGTCTGGGCTGGGTCTAAATAATTTGTAGAGTAGTCACAAAAATCCATTTGAGTCGCAGTGACAAGAGGCTGAGTAGCTTCGGACCCCTACATCACTAACTAAACACAGTCAGAGGCTCATCTATAGTGATTACGGGCTTTGCAATCCCGAGGGAACATAGCTCAATCTACACCTTCTTCCATGTAGTATTGGGTTAGATATCTCTCCTTCATCTTTCCTATTAGGCCTCTCTTGACCAACTCTTGTTCTCTTCCAACCCTGAAGCTATGCGACTATTAGAAGACTAGGGGTCTTTCTTTTATGCTTTCTTCTTCATTTTTATAAGGCAATAGTGAAAGAAATGTTTTAAATCAGATGGAAACATACAATTAGCCACATAACGAAAACAAACAATATTTTTTTCACTATAACAAAACTTTTTGTATCTATTGTATGTATAGTTTTAAAACATACAACAAGAAAAACTACCTTCTTTGAAAAGTAATGTAACATTAAATCTCATTTTAAAACTCGTTCATGTTCTTTGTTTTCTAGGTTACAATATTGAATTAAAACTACACTTTATTGTTGATTTGACCTTTATACAAAACTATAATACAGTACTCTAATACTGTCCTGGCTCTGGAAGTTTGCCACGGCCTTATTGTGATTTAGATTTACGATCTAAAGACATCATTAATAAATATTGCACAGAATCAATAAAGCTGAATATTTAAAAAGTAACAAGGCTAAAACTTGAAATTGTTGGTAGATTAAATTTAGCTAAAGTGATTTTGAACTGATATTGTTAAGAGTGTAGACTCAGAGGACAATGAAACTTCGTTTGTACATAGTTCCTACAGTGTGCAATTGTCTTTCTAAAATCATTAAACAATGTCAAATTAAGACTGATTTCCTAAAAATAAGTTAATCATTTATAGTAAAAAGCCGAGCTTGCCAGAAAAAAATTCTACAGGGTATACATTCTTACTGTCTCAAATAAATTTTATGCTTTGTTTTTTACAGGTAAATTTCGTAATTGGAAACAATTTATCTCCGATTTTTGACTGATTTTTAAATTTTATGGCTCCGTCCGTCATCGTTGTCGTTTGTACGTAATCACAATACGGAGAAAAAAATTAGATAAGAACATGAAACTTTGATATAGGGGACGATAGTCTGTTCATGCATAATCCTATTGAAATACAGAAATATCGAATTGAAAATGTTATATATCGATCATTTGAAATAGTTTTGTTCTCATATCTCGCATGATAATAAACTTGTAACATGGTAAATTAGTTAAAACATTTTAGATATAAATTCTGCATTTAATGGTACCAACCCCCCACCTCTCTACGATGACAAATAGCGACATTAGTAACAAAATATAATTTCGAACCCTGATCTCGCAAGAAAATATGATAGTTACAAGATACAGGAGGGCCGACTCATCAACACTGACAAGTCGAAATTAGTTAAATTATATATATATATATATATATATATATATATATATATATATATATATATATATATATATATATAGATCAAGTGTCCTAAAAGTCCCCCCCCCCCATTATTTTTCGTTATTAATGGAAATAGACCGATTTGCTTTGGGGAATGTAGACAACAAAAGGAGGAGTTTTTTGAAGTATCAAAATTTTCAACCCTTAACCAAAATGAGGTAGTTTGGAGGTAAGTCAAGAATTTTAAATAGCAACCCCTATTGAGTGATACCTTATTTTAAAGGTCTTTTAAAAATAAGAATAATGGCGCAAACTAGAGGTCTCTAAGTTCATCCTACCCAACATAGCGACCAATCGAATTGTGAATTTTACGTTAATAATTACACCGGAAATGTTACGAAATGTACAACAAGCTTTTGAGACCAGAATCTATTTCTGCCAAGAAGTAAATGGTAGCTTTTACGAGAACTTAATCTGAGCTAAAAAAAACGAGGTTTACCATCATTTTACCAACATTCCGTACAACATGAGCAGTTTGTAATGTAATAAAAACAACCGGAGTTTGTAGGTTAACATTCGCAATTCGATTGGTCGCTATGTTGGGTAGGATAAACTTAGAGACCTCTAGTTTGCGCCATTATTCTTAGTTTTAAAAGACTTTTAACTCGACTTACTCCCAAACTACCCCATTAGGGGGTAAGGGTTGAAAATTTCGATACTTCAAAAAACTCCTCCTTTGGTTTGTCAACATTCCCCAAAGCAAATCCGTCTATTTCCATTAATAATAAAAAATAGGGGGTGGGACTTTTAGGACACTTGATATATATAATTGTGATATACACAAATACGTTGCTCAGAAAATCTGTGTAACAACTGTTTTAAACAAACTTACACTACTAGATAAGACTCCTTGATCTACAAATATAATTTATCTTTTACTACAATGCCTAAAAAATCCACATTTGGTCATTTAGAGTATCTGCGTGTATTATATATATAATGGGGCTGGGTAGGTAACATGATTACGCCCATCAACCTTATCTCTTAGTCAGTATTTTTTATAGACTGTATTGATTCATTTTTATGTTACACGACATATTTTAATAATGTCACATTAGTAACCTACATTTTACCTGTATGTATTTCTTGTGCGAATTGGTAACAAAAACAAAATCTATTAAAGTAGGAGGAAATTTTGCAGTATAAACTATATTAGATATAATATTGTATAAAGAATGCCCACGTAAATTATTGCATAATATATTAAAACCTATTTTACTTAATTTAAATTTTATTCAACGATAATGATCGCTTTCGAGCGCTACCTATTTTGTCAGATCTAAACTTGTGTTGATAACCTGGCAAGTGCTGCATTCTGTTACTTGTTGTGGAAAATACAGTAACTAGTCACTGTCATTTGAAGATTTTCCACCTCTCCTACGAAATTTAAAATAAAAATAAGTGTTTTAATTTCTTTACTTTTGCATCTGTATTTTTAGCACTGAGAAAGTTTTGATAAGTAAAAAAAATGAATAAAAGATGTTAATCGGAAAACTACTTTTGATGTATCTTAAACCTCCATTTTTTATTCCAATAGTGTTTGTCTGTCTGTACAGCATAAACTAGTGGACCGATTTTTATAAATTTCGGTATGTGTAGAAGTTGTTTTAATCTTATCCATAAGTCGAAATTAATTAGCTGACACAAAACTAAAACTCAATATTAGTAATTATTTCAAGTGAAAAATATACGGCCTTGACTGGGAATTTAAGCCAGGATCTTTGTAATTATTTCAAGTAAAAAATATACGGCTTTGACTAGGAATTTAAGCCAGGATATTTGTAATTATTTCAAGTAAAAAATATACGGCCTTGACTAGGAATTTAAGCCAAGATCTTTGTAATTATTTAAAGTAAAAAATATACGACCTTGACTGGGAATTTAAGCCAGGATCTTTGTAATTGTTTCAAGTAAAAATATACGACCTCGGTTGGGAATTGTAACTACGATCTTTGGTTCAACACTCATTTGGTCTACCAACTGAGCTATTCTTGATCGCTTTCCAGTTTAGAACGTACACTTTTCACTTGAATTTTTTAAAATGTAGCCTAAAGACACAAATAAAACGTTGGGTTCATCAAATATGTCATTTTGGAAATAAACAGGAAACACTTTTATGCTAATTATGTTTAAAAATATATAAATTATACTAAATAAAACTGTTACATGAATATCTTTGTTCACGAATTTTAAAATTAAAATTTTCATTTTTCAATTTTTTCATGCATAAAATTCATATTTTTAAAGGGAAAACTTGAGTAACAAAATTATCGCTTTTCATCAGAGAAAACAATTATGAATTGTAAATAATTTAAATAGGCCTAAATGTTTTTGCTCATAAAGTTTGGGCATTTAAAAAATTTATCCGGAACTTCTTGTGTTACGCCTAGTGGGTAAATGGTATTGTTTTTTCACAATTTTATGTAAAAAAATCATTGTTTATAAGAATAAAGATTCGAACTCATATCTGGAGTGGGGGGGGGGGTCTAGACGTTATTACAAAGGAATTCTTACTGTTATATTTGTGTTTAATTTCCATCTGGAGATTTGATTTCAAAACGAATAAACTACAGTCTGTATGAAGTAACCTGTCTCCTGACCCTTCGACTACCTGGGACAGGCCCGGGCCATTCACGTCGCCCGCAGTTGTTTACCTAATTAGTCGCCTATAAGCTTCCCCACTAGCTTAAGTAACTTTTTTACCTAAATCATAATTTCCGAAATGTTATCAAATATTTGAAAAGTACATAAAAAAATAAGATCAACGATACTAAACAAGGGCAAATTTGATAAAAACTAACAATATAGAGGTAATAAGAAATATAGCACGCTTATCAATTTCTTATTACCTCTATATTGTTAGTTTTTATCAAATTTGCCCTTGTTTAGTATCGTTGATCTTATTTTTTTATGTACTTTTCAAATATTTGATAACATTTCGGAAATTATGATTTAGGTAAAAAAGTTACTTAAGCTAGTGGGGAAGCTTATAGGCGACTAATTAGGTAAACAACTGCGGGCGACGTGAATGGCCCGGGCCTGTCCCAGGTAGTCGAAGGGTCAGGAGACAGGTTACTTCATACAGACTGTAACTTTAGCGGATTAACGATGATACTCACGGTCTCCTGGGGATCGATAACTTGAACACATTGTATACAACTAGCATAGGTGGTAATGGATGCCAAGGAAAGTTTTAATGGATAATAAATATTTTAATAACTAAGACATAGCACAAAGCCTGTCAAGGTCTTGTCATGCAACCATTACCAAACTTTAAATTTAAAACAATTAATATTTTAAAAATAATATCAAAAACTGATAATAATGTTATAGTTTTAATAAATAAATACCCAAAATATTCTGCTGAAATTATTCATTTTTTGGAATGTCAAACTTTAGTGAATGAAATACAAATCAAAAAATGCCAATAGTTTTCGGTGCCAGGTGTTTCTAAAATAGTCCTAATTAATTTCAGAAAGTTATTTATGGTGTTAAAATACATTTCCTATAAACCCTGAATTATCCGTCTGTCGGCCGTTTTGTGTTTTTATGAAATGTGGAGATAACTTTAAAAATTATTAAAATTTCTTACCTAACCTAACCATACCTAACATAATTTCAGAAAGTTATTTATGGAATTAAAATAAAATTCTTTTAATTACTTCGTTATCCGTCTATCCACCATTTTGTGTTTTTCTGAAATGTGAAGATAACTTTAAAAAATTATTAAGATTTCGTGCTTAAATTCGTAATATTCATTATTTAAGCCGTTTTACCAGAATACCAAGAATAAAATTTCAAAATGGAAAAAGTTTATAAAGATAGTGGTTTTAGAGATATTCAATAATAACAATTTCAAATTGCCTTCATTTTGACAAGTTATAAGATAAAGTTTGTATTCTTGGTAGACTGGTAAAATGTAGGATAAGTAATGTGTAGACCAAATTTCGATTCCATAACTTAATCATTTTAAAGTTGTCATTATTTAAAAAACAGACAAAAGTGTTTTTGGACTTATTTTTATAGAATTTAAACTAAAATTGATGTTCTAAGTTAGAAAATATTGTGAAACTCACTTTATGCATATAAATGTTGAATTGTTTATCATTGTTATAAACAATAAAGTTGTGCAAATACCAAAGAGTAAAATATGACCCGAAATATTATGTTTATATAAACCGGCCCATAATAAGAAATTTATATTCTTGTATTATTTTCGACGAATCCCGTATTTTCCGAGATTGAACGTTTGAACAATTGAAAAAGGTGAGGATGCAAATAAAAAATCAATAAAATCAATAAAATCTCACAATGAAAGAAGTCAAAATTATTTACTTGATTTTATTTCCTCTATAAAAAATAAAAAATAGAAGATATTTTTACTGCACTTTTATCTGTAATTTATTACGTATACAAACAAAAAAAATTTAAAGATATATTTTACATTATATACTTTTGTTAACTTTTTTATCATGAATAAAATCACGTTTTTATTTTTCAAGGACAACCTACGTAAGTCGGAAAATAAGCGATTTTAAATAGACAAAATTGTTTATCATGGGTTTGCCTATACATTTTTCAATATTTAAGCTAATATATTTCATAATAGTTTTCTTTCTTTAAGACAGTAGCCAGTGTCAAAGATTTTTCTGATATTATAAATTATTTGGATATGTTACAAGATAGTGGTTATTTTATTATTATTATTATTATTATTATTATTTTTACACCTCCCTGAATTATATCAGGGAGTTATATTTTCAAAGAGTTATATTTCTAAAAAATACACGAATTAAAAAAGTGTTAAAAATTAAATTTACGTTTTTTTAGGAAAAACAATCTTTTTCGCGTTTTTGTGCATTCTTCGTATGCAAAATAAAAATAAAAGAAATTGTAAACAATGTTAATATCAATATTTTATTTTAGTGGGTTTTGGTTTTGTGTAGACGTTACACGAAGCATCCCCCTCCCTCCTCCAGAACAAATTAAGTATAACATTCACTTCTGGATATTTTCAAATTTGACTGGTTAAAACTGGACTACATGTTAACAATGTCATTTGCTGATCTATTTAATTTTACCATGGGTTTTTTACCATTTATAAGTATGTTTGTGTTATTTATTATTCTTATAAAGAACTTTCTCTTTGTTTCAGATTGAAAACTACAGTTAAAGATGACTTCAAACACACAAGAAACTGTCGCCAACTCTGGCTACAACTCAGGTGATGAGACTTCCACATTACTAGTACGAGGTCCTACTCCGACCGTTAAACCAGTTTTAATAAGACAAGACTGTACAACACTGATGGTTTCTCCCGTACCGACACCTCATCTCTCCCATTCTGCTGGAATTATGGGGCAAAGTGACGAAAGTGGCGGAGCTGTGATATTAGAAGAAACGACAGCTCGATCCGTTCCGGACATAGAGTTACACTGTAGAGGGACAAGTGAAGCTTTAGTACCTTGTCGCGTACCAGCATATCATTTAGTACCGCGTTGTCATTGCGAACGACGGAAATCACACTCGCTCGCGCGATCCGTCTCTAGAGAGAGTGTGCGATCTACACACCCACCACCACCTGTGTTATTAACTACTTCACCTAGTTCAAGAATTATTCGACAAAGTTCGCAACCCGAAGCAACAGCGCTTAGTTCATGTTCTGGACATTGTTGTAATCATATACACCATCATGGAAGTGGGAGCCCAGTACCTAGCGCTTCCCTACGGCAGTTAAGGGAACCAGGTGATGGAATAGCAATGATTGCAGCGGATTCGTTGCGGATCAATGGCGCTATCAGACAGTTTAAACAGGTACTAAAAAAACGTCAATACTTGTATTGCATTAAGCAGCTTGTGTTTTCCCGATGTAGGATGACAATGGGATATCGTAAAATATTTATAACCTTACATTTGAATAAAAGAGATATTAGGAAGACAAACATAAATTTTAGTCTAAATAAATTTATTACTTTTGGTCCTGAAATTTTAGCAGAAAACACTTTTTATAATGAATAGTTAATTTATTTTACTTATTTAATCGTGGCTTATTTTTGTTGTCCACGATTAAAAGTTTGAATAATTTTTATGTTGAAACTTTGTTTCCATCTATTTAATTTCACTTCTATGAGTTCAATCGAGTAAAATATGACATACTTTTGGTATAGAGTGGAGATGGGAATTTTAGTTGTTTTTTTTAGGATCTTTGGGACATTTTAAAGTTACACAAACCATTTCCCCCTCATTGTAGTTCGTCGTAATTTGGTATTTTTTACAAAATATTCGTTTCTATAACTACTATGAAAGAATTATTTATGAATAAATTTGTTATTAAAAAAATACAACGAAAATAAGACTCCTTCAAAGTTTATTGGTCTTTTCATAATTAGTGTATAGTTGTTACATATAATTACCATTTTTTCAATGACTTTACCCATGTTTATTTTAAATAATCGGCAACAAAATTAATGTGGAAATTATTGATTGCTTGTTTTAAAAAAAATTATTAAATAAATGAACAATCATGTGTTAAAAATATTCAAAAAAATAATGTGATATTAAAAAAAAGTGCTTGAGTTCTCGTATAAATGAGCTAAACTGTTATATTTATTTGGAAAAGAGAATTTCTAAGCAATACGTGGTTTAATGTAGTTTGTAGATTAGTTTACGAATAAATGCATATACAGCATAAAATACCTCAGTTTCTAATTAAGATAATGGAACTATTTTATTAACTGTTATCGAATTTTAAAGTACTTTTAAAGTTAATAAAAACAGTTTATATTACAAATTCAGCGGAAAAAAACTCATTTGACTAAAATGCACTTTAAAATTTTTGTCTCTTATATTGTACAATATTCTTAAGTAGCTACAGTTTGAAAGATAATTTAAATCGTCCCTTATTTTTACAAGGCCTCTAACGTTTTGATAATATTTTTATTGGGTGTGGTATTTAAAATATTTTTCGAATTTAGCATGTTGTTTCAAAAGAAGTATCTCTTTTTATAGTTTCATTAAAATCTAATAATAATTTTTATAAGTACCTTATTGTTAAAATAAGCATACCAAATTTTGATTTTTAACAACTAGTTAATTCCTTAGACCAGTCAACTTCAAACTCATCTAATTTTCATTGTATTTATTAATAAAAATTATTCATCAATAGTTTTTGGAGGAATTTAAAAAACCGAGATATTATATACGAACTACAAATATGTACCATTTTGTTACTTAAATTTTTCTTACCAAATTAAGCTAACCTTTAACAAAGTAAATATTTCCTGTGTAACCTCAAATGTCCTTGAGAATGCATTTATGGAATTGTACCCCCTTACTCCCCTAAGTCATATTTTTCATGATTCTCGGTATATTTACTAGGGACCTATAAATAATCATTGTTAAACCTTCGAAATATTTATAAAAATGTATTATATACCTACATAAACAATCAAAAGCAGTTTTTTTTTAATCTAATTATTTGGTAACAAGTTTCGCAGGTACATTAGGTCAGATATTAACACTTATTTATATTTTACTCGTATAAAATAAGTAAGGTTAATAGTTGACGTGATGATGGTGTTTATGGCACTGAAACACGTTGCCAAAAATAGAATCCTTAAAATGTCTATTTATTTAAACATACTTTTCTTTTAACAACTTTTGTATACAACGCATACTGATGTTTAAAAAATTAAAATATTTAGTCATATTTAAAGTGAATTGTATTTATTTGTTTCGCCAATGAAAATTAAACAATATTTCCATTGAAACTTAGTTTCCATATTTTTCATTTCTCTTCTATGAAGTATTGCTAAGTACATGTTGTAAAGTAGTAAATAATTTACAATACTTCCCAAAGACCTACCTGGGAATATACAAGCTTGCTTTGTTTTATTATATTGTATTATTGCATTGCTTATTTCAGAGAACCCAGGTTAATTTGTTAAAGCCACACAACCATTTTTGAACGACCATGCTTTTATTTAATCACAAAAAAACCACTATAGGAACCTTCACGCTTTTGTTTGGACCAATGCTAAGTAAGAAAACACGCTTTCAAATTTGAATTCCCTCCTTTACCCACGCACCAAGTAGACCCATCACCATAGCTCTGCATGTTAGCTTGGTTTTGATAGAATTTTTGAGTGAAATTTCGACGTTTTGAAGAAGTTGTACACGTATAGGAAGTGAATGATAAAAATAACATCATTTCAAGAACCGATACTACTTTAGTCTGTGTCTTATTATTTATTTATATTTTTACTTTTTTGGTTTCCCAAAACACCTAGAACTTTCGATCATCCCCTAAATTGATTTGTTTGATTTTAACTTAAAATTAATCAATGTAATGTAATTTTTACATCTAATGTAATTTTTTATACAAGCTACTCAAAAGTACGGTATAGGTTTGATAACTTTAGAACGAATAGCAACTATACAGGCTAATTCTGTTAGCCCAAATGCGTGTGTAGTCAAATTTTTCAAATGTAAATATATATTTATTATAACAATATTGTATACATTTTTTTTTTAAAGATTTATATTCGTGCTGGATAAAAAAGAACATCAACTGTTTAATACATAATGACTCTCAACAGAATTTGTGCCCCTACAAATAAAATTCAGCTTGATATAAAACAAAATTATATATATATATATATATATAAGAATTTATATTCTAAAACAAATTTATCATTACAAAAAATGTCTAGCCAAATTTAATGGATATACGAAGACGTAACAGTGAATAATATTACAGGTACTGCACACTTGAATAAAATACCACTCGTAAAGAGTAAAAATTATTAAATTAAACTCGTTAAAGATCGCTTCCTACTTTCATTGTGTTTGTAATTTACAACATTTTTTTATTCTAAAATTCAAAATGAAGCTTCTACCGAAGTTTTTGAAAGAATAAAATAACATTAAAATCTATTCTATTCTTTTCTAATTTTGTTAGTATGTGTAAATTTACCTTCCTCTTTTCTACACCTTTCGGATACATTTTATCTTTTGAAGCATATGTCTTAATAAAGAGCTTATAATGAAACTAAATGGGATTCTACGAAGAATTTATAAAATATTAAAATACATTGGATAATAAATATTAAGAACGAAATAGGATGCACATGTAAAACTAAATATATTTTCCTAATACAAAGAAAACTGAAAACTAGGTGAAAATGAATATTTATGATGATTTAAATATATTGAAGAACATTCCAAATATGCATATAAGATATTCTCTCTTGTTGTTAATGACAAAAACCTCTCGGTCATCATCACCTGATAAAAAAAAAAATATATATATATATAGACCTCTAACCCTTGAATACTCAGGACAAGAGAGACGAAACGGAATGATCACACCCAATGAGTGTAGATCCAGCTAATACCCCGGGATTGTAATGAATACTCATTTTATTAAAGTGAAATAGCAGAAGTTGAAATCTGTTGAAATGAGTGAAATTGGTACATTCTGCAAAGAAACAGTAGATTAGCAGTGCGTGAGGCGTATAGTGGAACAACCCTAAGAAGGCGCTTGTGCCCGGTGCGGGGCGGTAGAGGAAGAGGTGGATTATGTCACCGTTAATAACACCGTTCCACAAACATTAACTTTGCCTCCGATTCGCCAGCTACCTGAGACTTTCCCTCCTCACACCCCTTAACGTTTTCTTCGAGAATAGTACAGCGTTTTCACCCGATCTGCAAAGTGCCTTCTTAGGCCTGTTCCACTATAGTCTATGACATGCTTGAGAGGGAAGAGTCTAGTTAATGGAGGGGGAAGCAGGGAAGTACTTAAATCCTCCAACTATCTCATTGACGTCTGCATCTAAACTGTGTAAATTAAAATTAAAAACTCTTCTGTCGTCGACATACTTACGTTTGTTTGTAAATAAATATTACGAAATGTAAATGATCTAACAGACGGGAATAGTTTATTAATTATTCAACACAGGTGTAATTATTACGTTACACTCACAGATGTACTACAAAATGTTCCGTTTTTTTTTTTTTTTTTTTTTTTTTTAAATTCTGGTTTATTTTTTTAAATATGGTCCAAATCATGGTCCAATTCTACCTTCAACTGTGAAAATGATTTTCTGTTTTCTATTTAATATAAATTGTAGTTTTTTCTTCGAAATTTGTCGTTGTATATATATGTATCTAAAATTAAAATATCCGAAGTGGTTGCAAGCTGTAATATAAAGTGGCATATCATAATATTGTTTTACCTCTGCGGTGGTGGTCACTTTTGAAGTTTGAAGACCTTGTATTTAGAGACTTTTTGTATTCGGCCAATAAATACAGAAATATTAAAAGGATAATTATTATTACTGCAAATGATCTCTAGAAACTGTTAATTTGATCTCTAGCCATAATTTGTAACTGATTGGCTCTGGTTTATTTGTAATATTGCTCAACATGTAAGGGAGAGTTTAGGCGCTTATAGTGATATCTTGGAGCTCCTTGAAGAACTAGGAGTAGAGCTATTCATATAATACCATTGGTTTCTAAATTTTTATTTGTTTGATTAGGAACACAGGCTGTTGTAATTAATCTAGACAATTTTATCTAAATATTGGTAGGACAAATAAAAAAAACTTTTAAATGTGATTCAAAAAAATATACAGTACTACAAAATTTTCATCGACCATTTCAAAGTCACCAATAAGTAATAGTGCAACAATCAATCGTTACAATCTATATTTTAATTAGTTTTAAAACCGTTTAACCATTTACTATTGAATGGTGTATGGGGAATAAATAAAATATTGTTATTTGATAAATTATTGATTAAAACCAATTTAAAAAAATGTTGAAATATAGCTTTGATTACCATTAAATCACAGTGTTAATTTGTTGACATTATCTAAAAGTATATATGAACAGGAAGGAAAACACTAGTTGAAATTGAAGCGGTTGAAATTTGCCGTGATTATTTTCAATTAAAAAAAATAATAAATTCAAGTTTAAAAAAGTGTCATTGTATACATGTGTATAAATTTAAAAGTATGTTGTCAGAAGTAATTTCATGTAACATTTAACGCCATATTGTTCTGCTAATTAATTCTTGTGTTTGTGCGTCCACTTAAATGCAGACAGGAAAATGACTTAATTTTTTATTAAACCTCCATTACAACTACATTTCCTCAATATATTTTGTGGAATTATGAGGAAGGTGCACAAGTAGACGTGTGGGGAATATAGAACAACATTTTAATTGGTCCACCATCACTAAACCACGCCACATTATCTCTCCCCCATTCCTTTTGAGATTATCGTCGAAAGGATAGTTGTTTTTGGATAACTTGGCCCAATTTTATAGTATCAAAATCCAGTATTGACGTATAATTCTCTTTATTTAAATTCACTGCGTTTTTAACCACCCATTGTGGACGCCATTTTGTTTATATTCTGTTCAGTCGAATGTCTTCATCAACCCTGTGTGACCGTCTCCACTTCTTTTGACCAGCTGGAAGCTCCGGCTGGCTGGAGACCGCGTACACTTTAGCCGAATCTTTCCTGGATGGGCCAAGGAGTCGGATTAGGACGCTAATGAACGCACGCAACGCAAGTGAAATTAAATGTTATATTTTATTTGAGCGCCGAATTAGATTACAGAAATATTCATAATTTATTTAAAAGACATAACGGCAAGATAAAGCCTTAATAGTGGCCGAAAAGCATACCGTTTAATTTAGCTAGCACGTGGCCGAAAATGGACTGACCTCGTCCCGTAGCGGTCTTCCTTCTCGCGGTTCTCGGAACAGACTCCCGCTCGGCTCGCTGGTTCAAGCCCTCCACTCCTCGTCTCCCCCCTTCTACGTAATCTTGCTCTGCTCAACAAAATCGCAAGTGCCAATTCATATTTTATTATTTAGAATTCCTTTACATCCTAATTTATACTTATTATAGTTTTGGTTTGGTGGGCTCCTTGGCTGGGCCACACCTGTCTCATTACACCTCAGGTGGTCTAATTCTACGATCCCAGTGGTATTACGTTGCACCTTAGACGTGTTAGGTAGCTCCCCAGTGATTCCATGATACGATTGTCACCATGCTGTTAACCTAATCTGAGATGTTATCGCCTGATTAAATTCAAGAAGGAAACATAACTTGGCACGCTCTATTAAAAAAAAAAACAATTAAGATCTATCAGTTTCTCCAGCTTCTCTGTCTGTCAATAAAACTAGATACATATTATTCACATAACGAATGACTCAATAAGTTTAAAAAAGAAAAATATCCTTGATATTGTTAGAATTAGTTGTTATTTAAAAAAAATTTCGTGAAAAATTCATGTTTTAAAAAATCAATAAACACAGTGGTTTTACAAAATTAACTTTATCGCAGCTTTGTACGTTTCGCCTTTAGATATAATCAGGTTATTATAGAAATGAAGCAGACATTAAATTTAATATATCTAAGTGACAACCGTAAACACGAAATCGGGGTTGTAAAAGGTATGGTTGTCCAGAAAGATAAGGAAGATACCTGTGAAATGTGTAATCCTAAACTATAGGCTTGAGTAAGGAGGATAGGTTCAGACCTATTTACTGTGTAAGTACAGTATACAAACTTTTACAATATAAATTACACAATTTTCTAATTTTCTTGGTCGGTATTTAGTACTTTAACATTGAATAGATTAAGGTATAAAATTGTTATCCCTTTCTCAAGGATTGGATTTTAACACATAACCTAAAAATTTAAACAAAGCAATTAGTAAAAGTGCTTATGAGTTTCAAACAAGATTAAATTCACATTGCGCATATTTATAAATCTAAAAGCATGGTCATAAATGTAAAATAGAGCTTTATTTTTTTTAGAAGGAACATTTAAGTTTCTAAAAATATCGATAAGGCTTAGCAAAGTGGAAATCTTATTCCAAGTTTTAAAACAGGAAGATAAGCGGATAGAAAGATAAGATGAGGAATGATTGGACTAAAGTCGAGACATCAATTTTCTAATAACGTGACATACTCGTCTTTATCAGTCTGGTGAGATGGCTTGTATTATATAGCTATCATAATGGCGCCCATCAACTTGTTTTATTATTATTTCGGAACACTTGCGTCCATGTTTTAGAATCATACAACTATTATGAGTGGTTTACATTTTAAAACTGATAAAATTGAAATAAAAAATAACATTCTATACATGTGTTTCAGTGTAGTGGAATAGTATAGATTCCCTACAGTCATGTATGATTGTTTGACAAGTTTGACCCTAATTGATTCAAAACACACAAACATACCCTTACAAACGAAACACCCAATTGTATAAGGTAAAACGGTTTCGTTTCCATAGATCAGAATAGTTTTTATTCTGTAAACAAGATTAATAGTTTTTTAAATTATTTTAAGTATTGCAGAATGAACTATAGATTCATACGTTTAGAATGATAACTCTTGCAGAAACAAAGAATCCTATGAAAGATATGAATGTTGTCTATTCATCCCATCTTCCCGACAATGGTTTTCAATTCCTGGATAGATGGGATAGAATCACACAGAAAGAAGATTTCTATCTTTATCTTTAGTTTTACTTTAAAACGAGATTGGCTTTCGTGATGAATTTCAAGTAATGCATTTTGTTTTACTCATGTCACATAAGACAGGATATGTAACCTAGATATGTAGAATTGGATTTCTCCCCCCCCCCCCACGTTCTTTAAAGGCGGAAACCTCTCGGTAATCATCCCCTTACAAAAAAATAATAAAGACACTTAACCCTCGAATAAAGTAATAGCTTTTGAGTCGGAAAAGAATAAAAGTTGGTCAAGTGAAATATTATAGGGAATATGAAAGTAAGTGATTCAACCCAAGAGTACGTGAACAAAAGTAGATCTAGATGGGTATCTTGGGAATGCTAAATCCGTACTGATTAAAGTGACTCTCTGAAGGTGCTAATGGTTTATAATAGGTATGTGTAAACTGTATGTTAACTAAAGATTTTATCTGGATGAACAAACTTCTATCCCCTCTCTTAGAAATTTAGCGCCAAGCCTTGCGATGAATTACCCGGAAAATCATCTATACTCAAGTAGACAAAATTTTCACCAGGGTGAACAAGATCGTAAAAGTCCACAAAAAGGTGTAGAACTAGCTAGGGGTTGCCATGCCTTTACCTACTACAGTGAGTCCCAATGGGGAAGGAAAATTGTTATACGAGTTAAGACGCTTAGTATAGAGAAATGTATGTGTGGCCAAAAATAATCATGTACAGTTTTAAAAAAATTTTTGTTTAAATAATTTATGCTTACTGAGTGACATAAGTGGTTTTTGGAATGATGTCTGATGTCATCTAGCCTACATGCACTGTTTATCTGTGCAGTGTTCTACACCCATACTAGTGGGTCGATTTTCATCAAAATCGATATGTGGATATATTTTGCTCATATCTCAAGGCATTTCATTTGGGTATAGTTGGTAAAACTAAATCTGTAAATTACGATTTGTTCATAATCTGCTGTAACGATTTCTACAACTTTCTTTCTAATACGAAAATTTTCATTTAATTTTCAATGAAAAAAATTCATTGAAAATTAAATTTATAAAATTGTAGATGAGTTTTGTAGATTTGACTAGCAAATTATGATTTGTGATAGATATAATTTAACTACCTGAAAGAGCGTTTAGATAAAAAGGTGTGCGATTTCTATAAATTATTGTTTTTAAAAAAAATGTCAAAAATGTAACCCTTTTTATGGGTTAAAGGTGAGTAAACTCACGGTTTTCATTGCTTAGAAACATATCATTCAATAGAAACGACTAGTCCTCGATACTCTAATAGTGTCAAGGTCGGAAAAGAACACTTGTTTATCGAGAAAAACCTGTAAAAAATGTAAGAGAAAGATATGATATGAGATTAGCTAATGAAGGGTGCAGGTCCAGCTAGGATATCTCGGGACTGCTACCTCGTATTCACCATAAGCGAGCTCCTGAGGGGGAAAATATAACTGATTCTTTTTGGTTTACAGGTTTCAAAATGTTTTAATTAATTATAGTTATCAAATATTTATTTTTAAAATTAAAATCTTTATAACATTTATAAAAAAAAAAAAATTAAAAAACCAGTAAAAAACATATTTTGTAGAAGATTCCTGGATAGGACAGTTAATTAATTTCCGTTGCAGCTGACGCAGACGGACTTTTCTTTATCTTCTTGTATCAAACCATACATTGATGCAATATAATACTTCATAACAAAAACATCTGTTCTTTACAATTTTATCGCGTTCTTATGTTGTAGAAAAATACACTGGAATACACAATAAAATATCAATCAAGAATAATTATTACAAAGGAATGGCCTTAATTCAAAAACCCCAAATTTAATTGATTACAAAATTGTCTTCAACGATTTTTAAAGAACTTTACTATAATCAGTAGTTTGAAGAATAAACAAGACGTGTTCATTTCTAGAAACAGGTTGTAAACGTTGGAATTTATTAAAATTTTCATCGTTTCGGTGAATCTATAACCCAAAAATATTTGAAATAAGTTAAAACAAAACGTACGATGTTCTGCTTTTATTTTGGTTTTATCTACTATAGCTTAGAACAGTTATTGCTCGGTATAAGAAGAATGTTCTAATGGCAAAATATTTCGCCTTGCCGTTCGTACGTCGTTGTCGGCTGTACCTAAGATTACAAAAATTAAGATGGAGACATGAAATTTAGTATATAGAACTATAGTGTCTTCTATAGAACCCTATTTAAATTCTGAAAAATTTAATTGAAAATTTTAAAGTGGCGGTAATAATTATGAGATTGGTATGGTATTTTGAGTTTTGTTTTTACGGTAGGTTTCCTTTTATATTTTGAACTTAATTTGTATAGGTTTGTCTATAGATAGATGAGAATATATAATATACCATGTGTCCAAAAAGTCCCACCCCCTCTTATTTTTTTAATTAATGGAAATAGACAGATTTGCTTTGGGGAAAGTTTAGATAACCAAAGGAGGAGTTTTTTGAAGTATCAACATTTTTAACCCTTACCCCCAAAATGGGGTAGTTTGGGGGTAAGTCAAGAATTTTAAATAGCAACCCCTATTGAGTGATATCTCATTTTAAAGGTGTTTTCAAAATAAGAATAATGGCGCAAACCAGAGGTCTCTAATTTCATCTTACCCAACATAGAAACGAATCGAATTGTGATATTACATTACAAACTGCTCTATGTTGGTAAAATGATGGTAAGAGCCTTACCTTGTTTTTTTAGCTCATATTAAGTTCTTGAAATGGCTACCATTTACTTTTTGGCAGATATAGATTCTGGACTCAAAAGCTTGTTGTACATTTCGTAACATTTCCGGTCTAATTATTAACGTAAAATTCACAATTCGATTGGTTGCTATGTTGGGTAGGATAAACTTAGAGACCTCTAGTTTGCGCAATTATTCTTATTTTTAAAAGGCCTTTAAAATGAGTTATCACTAAATAAGGGTTGCTATTTAAAATTCTTGACTTACCACCAAACTACCTCATTTTGGGGGTAAGGATTGAAAATTTTGATACTTCAAAAAACTCCTCTTTTGGTTATCTAAACTTTCCCCAAATCAAATCTGTCTATTTCAATTAATAAAAAAAATAAGAGGGATGGGACTTTATGGACACATGGTATATATATATATATATATATATATATATATATATATAAATATATATATAGTTGTAAAAGTTTCCAATTTAAAAGAAAATTCAAGTGCATATGAACCTCTAGTTTTATTTACAATTGTTTCAAACGTTTTGATTGAAAATAGTTTATTAGGGGTTGTTTTAACGATTACTAGAAATTTAGCATCGTTATAAATCTCTACAAGAAACAACTTTTATAGCTACTACCTATAGCTAATTGTTAGAATTATCCATGTGCAAACTTTGAGGATATGTAACAACTCACTGAATGGACCAAAGTAATTCAAACGTATACATTTTTTTTTGTGACGTAGAAATGAATTATAGGAGCCATAGAGATATTAAATAAATAAATGAAGGAATGTACCATTTTGAAACTTATATTGATGGCACCAAATTACGTTTCCGTTCCAAATAGGGACAGTTTTTTTGTTGCAAATTTATAATATCTGAAAGAAACGATTAAAGCAATGAAATTGCCTCTCTACGAGACCAAAAGTGTTATTTTATAATTTTACCCGACAACAGCCATAAATTTATTTGTTTTAAAATATATCAAACCTTAGGAAATGAAGAAAAATTTCTGCACTGAACGAACACTTTTACAAACCTGAGATTGGGTTAAATCTCTTTCCTAGTCTACCAGCAATATGTAAATCACTCGCTAATTTATTTAAAATAATTATTTGCTTGGGTTTATTGAAGTATAATTTACCGTAAATTATGCCTCAATAAACCCAAACAATTCATTTTTGTCGGTGAAAAGTTGTTGAGTAATGAAGAAGGTGGTATTATAATTTAACGCAGCATATTTTCCAATTGTTGCTATAACGCCCTGCTCTTGCTTCAGTATAATGTAGCTAGATTATATATGTGTTAAATAGTGCATTAGATGTATATATTCGTATCTGTAGATATATGTTACCAGCATGACCTCCCCCCCCCTCCATCGGTAGTTAGTGCCTCCAAGTAGACATTCCGCCATATTATTTGTAGTACCAACTTTTAAAAGTTTAATTATTATTTACAAATTAGGAATATTTTTTATCTGTTTTATAATTTTTTTCTTTCCTAGTTATAATTAAATTTATAAGAAACATATTATAGGATTGTTATCTCAAAATAAAACATTATTATGACAAATACGTTATTTTGAAATATGTAGTTTACTTTTAAAAAACTATTTTAAAAGGAAAGGTTTTAGGTATATAATTTATAGGATATTAAATAATATTATGTTATAATTCATTTTACTGGATTTTGAATTACAGATTATCAATTTATAATAACATTTTTTAAATTGATGAATACACCAAGGAACATTGTACAACATGTAGCATGCTACAAGCGACATCATCCAGCATACTGTCCCATACATTATCCAATAAATGCCACCAAAATATCTCACCTAAGCACCTAATTTTCGCGTATCAAAATTGGAACAAATATTACCTGTAGTTACATATTCCACAAGGTATTTTACGAATAAAAATAATTACCCTCACTCTCCAATCTCCATTTTGAGGTAGAAAACAAAAAACTGTAGTGTTCTTTAGACTGCTGCGTATCATATGTCATACGGGAAGGTGATATGGTTTCTAAACTTTTACCGTCTTTCATTATTTCGTTTTAAGTCAAAATTGTCTTTAATTAAGTATTCTTCAAGGTTTATTTTAACAATTTTCCAAATGTTTATCCCCCCCCCCCAACTTTTGTCAATTTGAGCCACAGGTTTTTACATTCTGATTCAATCACCATTTAAATTTTACCTAATAAAATAATATATTAGAATTTAAATGGAAACTATTTTAAATATCATACTTTATAAAAAATTTCACTATTTAAAATTTTGGAAACTTTTTTCACTAATTTTCATTGAAATTAAGTATAACAATTTTAGTGAAATTTAGTTTTAATTCCTTTACGAGATTTTAAAAGTCTTACCCACTTCCTCACCAACCCACTTTGGGAAGAGTTATCTATTTGTCAGAAAAAAACGTATGAACTGAATTATAAACAATTAACTGTTCTCTCGTTATTGTATTTATAGGCCTACATATGAAGGATTGATAGTCTGTTTCATAAAATATCCTTTTCTTGGTACATTTACGGCCAGTACAGAAAGTGAAAGCCTCTTTTTCAAACCACTTTTTATTCAGAGATGATCCACTATTTTTATTTTAAGTAGTAAATACTTTATTATAATAGATTCGTAATTTTTTTTTACTATATTATATTTTTTCCTTCATTTCATAATAATATAAAGTTTTTGTTGGTATTATTATTACAATTAAAAATCGGATCTTAAAATATCCCACAATTCACATTTTGTTTAGTCAGCAACGATATACGCAATATTCTTTCGTTGTAATATCGTTAATATTGTAAAGAAAAGAAAGTGGCATTCGGCAGCTGTGTTTTTTACCTGCAATCGGAATCAATGGCGATAATATGCAACATGATTCACGAGGTACATTTATTGTATGCCACAGTGTTACATACTACATGTTGCTCACTGTTCTCTTGGAGTAATTGCTGCTTAAATCTGTGGAATTTTATTGTTGAACTACAATGCTGTTTCGCCGAACACTGTTATCTTCTTCAAATTTATTCGCCAAAAGCTGGAGAGCACAAGTAAGTGGCATGTGGCCACTTACAATCATATCAGTATTTTGTTTTCATTTTGGTTCAATGTAACATGTTAAGTGACTCCTGATGAAGGCGTCAGTGTAGGCGAAACAGTCTGTAATGTATTCAAGAATATTTGAATTACACGGATTTAAAAACAAGTTATGTGTAACAGAGTAATTGAAATCAAAGAGAGGAGGAGTTTCACTATTACGTATTTAAGAAAATTAGAATGAAAAATCTAGTCCCAATTCGTATAAATTAATTTATAATATTTAAATCTTTACGTTTAATATAAAAAAACACTTTTAAAGGGAATTCTCTTTAGTTTTGTTTGTTGTTCGTTCTGTCTGCTTTTCTATTATGATTATGAGTTTGCTTTTCTCTAAATATTTGTTTTGATCACAATCAACTTTTTTTAATGCTCCTAACACAAGAGCGTAGAATCTCTTTTTAATTTAAATACATTAACTCGAAGTAATCTAAGGAGATATTTGAAAGGAAGTGAAACATTTCTCTATTAACTTTATTTTAAATTGAAGAAAAATAAAATATTTAAAAAACGGTTTAATATTTTTTATTCCTTTTGCTTTAATCAAATAAGTTTTTATTACGTGTCATTTTTTATAACGTCCATTATTTTTTATATAAAAATTGAAGGAAAAGATTCCTTTCGAGTACTCAATACAAAATAGTTGAAAAGATTAATTTACGATATTACATTTATATACTTTAATAAATATTAAAAGTTTTACTAGATATATTTTTTATAGATCATTCTAAAGGCAGAACAATCAAAGGGCAGATCACAAACACTTTCTGATCCGATAGAAGCAAGCATACCCTATTTTTTTTATTCGGAAATCATCGAATGGATAGTCACAATATTGTAGTGGAGTGCACCGATTATAAAAACTCAAAATTTTTCTAACTATTGCGATATTTCTTATGAAAACACCGACATCCACAGGCCATAATATGTCCATTGATCCTACTCATTGGAGCAATGTGTTGCCATTTTAGTGTTTATTTTATTTTTCGTAAACTATCTAAATTTTTGACCAATTTGCCTCCAATTAAGTTTGTAGTTTCGATTTTACAAAGCACTATGTTTATTACAAAAAAATTATAGGTCGGTAAATTTCAAAATATATTTTCGCAGAATACTTTTTTTATTAAACATTAATAAATGTCCTGTAAACAACGTTAATAGACTCGATTAATGGTTTTAACAAAGTTGTTATACATATAAATTTATCAGTAATTTTAACAAACTCCGTTATCTTTAAAAATCGGTCAGTAATTTTAACGACACTTGTTATCTATATAAAATTATCGGTAATTAAAAAAAAATCGTTATCTTTCAAAATCGGAGTAATTTTATCAAACTGTTTTGTATATAAAAAGTGATCGACAATTTTAACGTACTCGTAAAACGTTATCAATCAAAATTGATTGGTAATTTTTACGTTCGTTGTCTAAAACATTGGTCGTAAATTATAACTAGTTTTGTTATCCATAAACATTTATCATTTAATTTTAACATCGTTAATTATCTGTAAAAAGTCGGTTGGCAACATTAACTAAGTTCATTACCCATAAATTCGGATGGTATGTTATAAATGTTAACTGGTTTTTAAATTAAAAAAATGTTTTCTAAGAATAAACTTTAACTAAGTAATCGTAAAATGTCCCACAATAGTTCATTTTGTTAAGTTTTAAATGCTTAATCGTCTTTTTTAACAATAAAATAGATACTTGTTTAAAACAATAAATTTTACTACGAATTGTTTATAAGAATAAGAAAGGTACTACTGTTTAAAATAAATCTAAAAAAAAAACAAAAAAAAAAAAAAAATTTATCATTTGGTGTTCAGCAGAATATTTGTCAAAATTATGTTGAAAACTAGGTTAAAATATTTGTTGTAATATGATTCAAAACATTTCGGCCAACCGATCATTTTTTGACGCTAAAATATCTTATATAAGTTTATTTCGTGCTATTAGTGACCTTTATATTTAATTTATGATCGTATATGTTTCACTTGAATTACTATTTATTTATAATACTAGCTTAATAAAAAAAACGTATGAGCTTTGAACTCAAAAATTAAAATCAATAAATAAATACATACGTAGGGGCTGCAAGTTGAGTTTACTTGCAGACATAATAATGACATAATTTTAATGTCATTTGTAACGGAGTAATTAATATGATTACTTGTAAATTGTAGGAAATGCAAAGTCAAGTGAGAAGTGTACAGGAAGAGACTAAGATAGCTCAGTTGGTAGAGCATTGATGTGCGTAGAACAAAGGGTCCTTGCTTCAATCCCCAGTCTAGCTCGTATATTTTCCACTTGAAACATTATTTAATTGTAATACTAGCTGAATAAAAAAACGTATAAGTATAAATAATGTTCTTTTCCTAAAGTATCTTTTACTACTTAATGAATTGTACAATATATTTTTCTAACTTCTATACAGATTTTACTAAGATTTTATCGGATCAGAAAAGGAACTTGAGTTCCGGGCCTTAAGTGGGGTGATATAAAAGTCATAAAACTTGTAAGTGTATGTTAACATTAGTATTGGTTATTCGTTACTTTTTAAATGAAAGTACACTTATTAAACAATTAACAATTACGTTATTACGTAAGAAATAAAACTTTTTTTTTCAAATATCTCTTTATCTTAATTATCTCAAACTAAATAATCTTATGTTTTTAGTTTCTTTGAATACATATTTTTTTAATTTCATTAATTTCCCATTCTATTGTTTTAGAATTATTTTTCCTCTACCATTTCAGACGTTAGATTTCTTATATATTTTATGTGTTTTTCTTGCTTTTCAGTATCTTGTTTTCAGAAATGTACACACAACATTTGTTCTTGAGACCTATAAGATGTTCCATTTACTTTAATTAAAAAAACAGAGTGAATTAATTTATCAAGGCAAATTAAAATGAGTACACAAAGAAACAAGAAGATATAGTATGAACAACACAAACAACACAAACAAAACATATAAAATAATAAATAAAATAATGGATTTACATTTATACAGTTTACAGAATAACAATTTATAAAATATTTGTTAATTTAATAAATTGCTAACACATACATATTTATAAATAAGAGTAAAATTATCAAAACATTTTGATTAAATAACAGAAAATGAATAGTAATCCAATAGGAACAAAGGTAAAACATTTTTCAATAATAATATGTTCATTTTCAAAAATCGATAATTCCTTAATATTCCTTAATAATAATAATTTTAAAAACTGTCCTTTTAATATATTTTAAAGAGCTGTTGTGTAATAGGTATTGCTATCTACCTCATGCTGGTCATGAAATGTTCATCGATCCTATGCATTAATGTAATTTGTCCATCTTTGTCACTAATAAAATATATATATTTTAGGAGATAGTTTACAAGCCTCGATTTATGTAATTTTTGTATTAAGCCTCGGTTTTACAAATCATTTTAAAGTTGACCGGTAAATGGCAAATAACGGATGATTTTTAATTTGCAAAAAAAAACTGTTTTAGAACATGATTTTTTAATTTCAATCCAATGATCCCCAACTGCGTGTTTTGAACAATAAAAATAAGAGAATTGTTGCTAAAAATCAAATTGTTAAACAGTCAAATTTATCATGTAAAGGCTTCATTATTATTTGAAGGTGGTAACCAAACGTTTTAATGGTAGTCGTTTGAAACGATTCTGGGTAGTTTCTCCTTCTGGGTTTAAAGTTATTGTATAAATAATATTCTCATTATTGGTATAGTTTATTAGGACATTTGGCGTCCGTTTTATATATTAAAAGCTAAGAGGTTTTGAGAGTATTGGTCAACTCACGTTGTCAAGTGATAAACCTAGGCCATGAGAACATAGCCTAATATCCGTGTGCCATATTGGAAAATGAAACTAGATTCATATTATTTTCCTTGTTTAAAGGTAAACAGCCTCACTGTCAACATTGGATTAAAAGAAATGGAAGAGAACATAAAATAAAGACTCTTAAACATCGAATACTCTAACAGCTTCAAAGTCAAAAAAGAAATTTTTGGTAAAAAGAAACATAACAGGAAAGTGAATGAGAGGGTGTTAACCCAAGCCTATACAAAAAAGTTTTATCGTCAAAAGTGAGCCTCAAGATTGCATCGTCCGTACTCACAAATGAGCTTCTGAGGGTACTAATAATCTAATAAAATGATACAGAACCAAAATAAAGCTCAGCCTTCAAAACTAAGGCTATAGAAAATAAGAAATATGAAAAAAGCGACACATCATGTATTAGTTTTATATGGTTAAGTTATAAGAAATATCCGGATTAGCTATATCAATAAAATTTTCAGTAGTCTTTATTATCTACCAGACTCTAGTATTTTATTTTATACAGCAGACGATCTGAATAGCAAGTTCAGAGTCGATAAATGAGTGGGTTCAACAAGATGTCGTATCAGTCAGCAAGTTGAGAAAACAGTTGCTTTAATTACGAATATTTCTACGAAACGGAGCTAGTGATTTTATAAAATAACTACTACATAATATATCAACTAAAATCTAGAATGGGCAAGTGTATTGGAAAATAGAAGACAACTCGAAAACTGTCACAAAAGAAAGCATAACAATTTATCGTAGATGAGGAGGTGTTGAATTGTACGTCCTTTTCTTCATTTACAACTGCGTGATTAATGGACTATCCTGAAGTGTACTAGTGACGGTAGCCATCCTTTGTGGGGGTGACGTATTATTTCATTACTTCCTCGGTCTATTCAGGACATTATAATCTGCACTCTTGATATATAAAACATTGTTAATTTTCCAGTTGGTGTATTGGTCTCCATTTTTTCAAAAATCCTGTTTGTGTGGGTAAATACACAGAAAAAAATCAGCCGTGGGGTTACTATAAAAAAATATTTTTCAAAATCGACTATTTTTTTCAATTTTATTGAAGAAAAATTATCAAATCCAAATTAAAAATAAAAAGTAAAGAACATTACGTTTCATGAAAAATTGACAAAGAAAAATGAATCTTGGCTGCTGTTTACTAGCTCAGTTTTAATTAAATACAATTTCGTTTTTGCACAAGCTAAGTAAGTTCACGCCCTCATTTAAATAATTCTTCAAAGACGGCTTACCAAATATTTCGTTCAAATTTTAATGAAATCTGTAGGTTAATGCTCCAAACTTGTAAACAAAATTTCAAGTAAAAAATAATTGGTAAAAACAACAAATAAACCTTAAGCGCTGTAATTAAAAGCTAGATTTTAATCAGTACAAGAACCCGTTTATAATAAAAGTTAAGCAAATCGTTGGTAAATTTTACTTTTGGATTGACCACAACTGAACTGACATTTATGGTGACAAATAGTTTATGTTGATTTTTAATATGGTGACTGATATGAGGAAGATAAAAGAAATTGGATGTATTATATCGAGGATTTTAAAATTGTATTTATACTCGTAGTTGTGTAAGAAGAGTATATTAATGTTACGTCATTTAAAATGGGCTCTTTAGGGTCTTTATACGTGATTCGGTTCTGGTGATTTCGTTTGTCAAGTAATGCATCAAGTCAAAAATAAATTATTGCTTCGCTGATAAAAATACATTTTCCTAGTTATGCTTCTTTGTTATAATCGATTATAAATTATAATTTCGTTATTTCATGCAAGGAATTGCAATCAGTCTCCTCATTAAAATTATCGTATATACAAACTTAGTATGATAACAATCAGTAGTTAGTGCCACATGTTACAATGCTGCTAAAGTAATCCCTTCATGTGGCAATCCAGAAGTAATTTAGCTGGATCTACACTTTTTCAAGTAGTCTTTGCTTAGATCCCTCTCTTTCATCTTCCTATCAAATTTCTCTTGAACAGCTTTTATTCTCTTCAAATCATGAGTATTCGAAAGATACGGATCTTTATTTTATTTTATTTTCTTCCATTTTTAAAAAGAGTTGATAACCTAGAGGTTTTCACCTTTAAATAACATAGAAAAAATCTAATACAGTAGAGTCCCGCAAACTCAGCTTAATGTGGACCGGAAGTGTACCGAGTTTGTGAAATGCCGGGTTATCGGGAATAAGGGCAAAAAATAAATTGTAATTTAAACCCAAAGCGGCGGCGATATCAAACGACTTTGTCGATAGCGGTATCCCATTGTCGGCAGTGTAAAAACACCGCTGCACCAAAGCGGCGGCGATATCAAACGACTTTGTTGATAGCGGTATCCCATTGTCGGCAGTGTAAAAACACCGCGGCACCAAAGCGGCGGCGATATCAAACGACTTTTTCGATAGCGGTATCCCATTGTCGGCAGTGTAAAAACACAGCGGCGGCGATATCAAACGACTTTGACGATAGCGGTATCCCATTGTCGGCAGTGTAAAAACACCGCGGCACCAAAGCGGCGGCGATATCAAACGACTTTTTCGATAGCGGTATCCCATTGTCGGCGGCATAATAACACCGCGGCATTGGCACCCGTCGATATAGCAGACATACACCTGCAAAAACATTTGATGGGCCGCTTTTTTTCCACGAATCAATTTAGTATACATTATGGAAAATATAACATTTGTTTTCAGTTTTCTTTGACAGGTACGCACGGTATATACATTAAATAAAAATGAGCGAGTTTCGAAAATGGAAGCATGTGTTTGTTTCGTTTGAGACGCGATTAAATGTGTTAAAAAGACTTGACAGAGGGGAATCTGTAAAAAAGCTTTGTGACGAGTTTAACGTGGGAAAAGTACCATCAACGATTCGAGCGATCGAAGTTAATGCCCGCTTTGGGATCTGTCGAACTTTTACGAACATCGCTGTTTTTAGAAATATATATTTTTTCCCGTCGGGGTCGCCGAGTAATCCGGACTGCCGGGTTATCGAGTGCCGAGTTTGCGAGACTCTACTGTATACTAATCAATACCTTCAGTAATTATCTTTATTATTAGTATTGTCTTGTTGCTTAGCGGTGAAAACGTCTGTCATTAGCGCCTTATAAAAAATAGAAAGAAAAGAACATTAAAAAAGACGCCTAACCTTCGAATACTCTTATAGCTCCAGAGTCTAAAGAGAACAAGAGTTGGTTAAGGGAAACAAGATGAAAGAAAGGGAGCTGTCAAAAAACTAGATGCAAAAGGTGTAGATCCAGCTGGGACCTGAGGGATTGCCAATACCGTAATAACTATAGTTTGTCTCAGAGGGGGTAATAAACTTTAAACCAACACTAATGTACAAATACATGTAGCATTTACTGTTTTCTTCAATTTATCGAAACCTAAAGCAGAAATAAATAACATGTTTCTAAAAGGAAAACAAATTTTAAAACACAACAAACATACAAACACTGGTATAATCTAAAAATGTATTTAGTATCAATACCAGTTTCGACCTGTACTGGTAATTTTCAAATCACAAATATTACGTAATGTTGAGCATCCTCAGTGAAAAAGAGATAAATTTAAAAATAATATACTCTACTTATAAAATATAAAAACAAAAAATATAAAATATAAAAAACAAACATACAATAACAATACAAGTTATTAATATAACTCAACTAAAACACACGATTTTATGTATCATACATATCTATAATTAAAAATCTTAATAATTTAGAAATATTTCTTCTAGGTTCACGAAAACATACATTTCTCCTTTCTGTATAAAGTGTATATTATATGTATATCCTTTGTGTGTACAGTATACTGGACTTGGTTCAATACATAGTTAACGCAATTTCTGATTGAATAATTATGGATTGTTTATATATTTTTGTATAAAATATACAAAAATTGTCATTATTTGTGTATATAAAATTAATATTTGATCAGATATTATTATTTTGGTCAGATATGGAGAACAGGTACTAGGATAAATTCTTATGTATACGAAAAATAGTTGAAGCTTTAAATACATTTCAAGACGTGTTCATGAAAACATCAAAAGGTTTACTTTTTCCATCAATTTTTCTTTTTTTTTTCCTTCTTTTTTTTTTACAAAGAAACGTTTTATCTTTGAAAATGGATCAGATATCCAATCATTTCACTTACTTTAACAGAAATAAAATATATTCATTCTTAACGTAAAACAAAATAGCATTATTTATGTTTGTTTTGATTTTGTCCGAAATCAACAAGAAACGACAAATTCAATTTTTGGTATGAGTAAAATTATTTCCCCAAGTATCAAAGTTTAAACAAAATCCACCAGAGACATGACATTTTCCCAAAAAAAAAAGTATTTTTATTATTTCTCTAGGTCGTAAATTAACACAAAACTAAATATTTAATATCTTAATAGGGGAACAATTATTTTCCCAACTATTAAAGCTAATTTTAGTTTGGTTTGACGTTTTGAAATTTCTGAATATGAATTAGCGTTTAGGCTAATCTTGGGTGTTTTATATAAACACCAAAGAAATAAATTTTTACATTTTCGTTGATAACGTGACTATCGTTTCACATACAAAAAAAAAAAAAATAAATAAATACCATTTTATTTGTAGTTAAAAGATTAAAGTATTTAAAAAAATGTAAGTTATCGGGTTTTAAGATATTCGACTTTCAATATTTTAAACGGCCACCATTTTGAAAATATACTAAATATATTGTTTATTTTTAGTACACTTTTAAACAAAGTAAAAAAATAAAAATAAAACACGCGTTTAAAATCTGAAATAAATATATTATTTATTTAAAAATATATATTGGTTTTGAGAACAACAAATTGAAGATAGACGGGGAAATAAGAATTTTCGTTTTGTATGAACTTTTTTCTAACATCTTACTATTAGAATACGTCATAAATGTTTTTCTGTGAATTACGCTGTATAAAGTCAACGGGAAATCATATGAATCAAACCATTGTAGAAATATTTATAAAGACCATTAATAAATTGAAAATAAAATTAAATATTATATAAATGAGGATGACATTTGTCCTGTTTATACGTCGCAAAGAGTGACTACAATGTCACGCGTTTCACACATTCAAGAAGGTACAATAAATAAAATTGTTCAATCCAAAAAAACTGTTCGGTAACTAATCATTAGCAAACCGTTATCCAGGTAACCGATGTGTGTGTTCGGTTCAAATTGGTGGCTCAACATTTCTCGAATTAGTGTGCAATTATATTGACTTCTAGTTTTCTTGATCACGTTAATATTGTTAGTATTTTTAGAAGTTTTGACAGCTTTAGCCATGGGTTCCTATTTTACATTACTACTTTTTTTTGTTTCTAACGAAGTCATATGCTCTTTAGATGATACAAATATGTTTATAGTCTATTAAAATATATGACGTTTTGATTGTATGAATCAACTCTTGTTGACAAGTCATAAATCTAGAACATAAACATATACTATGTAAAGGGTCAATGTTAGAAATTAAAAGTGGTAAAATAAGGTAGGACACCTTTACGTAACAGAAAGCGCACTGAAACTTTACATTAAAAAACATAAAGTTGAACCAAGAGCATTCATCGGTAAACTGAACAAAAGAGGATTGTGCCAACGTGGTAATACCTAACGGTGTTTTTCCAGTAAAACCCTATATCTGTAAGAGAGTTCAACTCTCTTTCGCTTAAAGACTTTCAAGAGTATAGCGCATGACCGACTAGTCCTTCTGGAGAATTAACAGGAAATGTTTTAGCCTTACCTAAGGATAAAGATTATAATTCATTTTTTATTAATTGAAGCATAAAAGGCAATATTTTAACACTTATTTTAGGTATAAGATTGTCTATTATCTTTATTTATAATTTATAATTTTTTTTCGAACGTACGTTTTATAAGTGTTAGATTTATCATTTGATGCATTGATACAAATTATCGAAATGTCGTATATTACTTTGTATAATAAATTATGTCAATACGTTTGTTTTAAAAGTATTATTTATATTAAATTAATAAATTTATTATTTTACATTTGCTGCGTTCATCGTCAATTGAACCAAGTCCAATGTGGTGTTTAGTGTTTATGTGTTACTAATCCATGTGTTAGAAATAGAACATATAGTTATATGTGTCTATGTTAGAGATATTATACATATCCTTCTTACTCCCCTCCATATTAAATAAGGATAAAGGCTAATAAAAAATGGTTTTAATGTACATAAATATTTATTTTAAAATCAATTTGTTGGTAAATTATTTTCTAATATTAAATAACACTAATATTTTGTAATATTAGTAATAGTATATCAAATATTACTAATGGTAAATTAATTCATGTCTTTGTAGTTTATCTTGAAAAGAGGCTGAAGGATTTTGTTGAAATGGAGTTATCGCTTTCAACGTGAGAAAGTAGTTCCTAAGGTACGAACTTTGTGAAAACTCATTTCGGCGTTAAAAAACCGCACCGTTAAATAAAAAAAATCAGACCTTATAAGGACTAACGGAACGTTTCATGTTGAATTATTCCTTTGTTATGGTCACTTTCTTATCTTATTTATAGATTCTTTTTACAACATAAAGCACATTGATGAGCGTTATCATAATAATTATCCAGTCCCATTATACAATGAGATCCTCTAAATGTAATGCGAAAAGTTTGATTCATGGGTTTTGTAGGAAATGTTAAATCGAATTGATAAATTGTTGTTGCATAGATTTTATGAACCCGATATTTGTCTATATCATTAGTTTCTTGATTTCGAGCCTCGTATATATATATATATATTAAAGAGTTTCCTTCCCTACCCTCATGTCGGTGACCCGGCCATGCCGAATCTCGTAACATACAAATGTTACATTTTCTAGGAAGATCAGGGTTAGATATTACATTTTCGACAGTAACTTTGATATTTATTATCATCGTAGGTGATACTTACATGTCGAATTGAAATCTTCTAATACTTATCTAATTTATTTTATAAGTACAATAACAAACGAGATATAAATAAAGAACTGGTCTATTAAAAAAAAAAATCAATAGGTTTCTATATGCGGACAATATAGTCTCCTAAATAAAATATCCGGTTCTTATATTAATTTTAGTGGCCTAAGAAGAATGTTGCCTAGTTTTCGTTGACTACGCCAAGTATTAATTACGAAAGTATTTTGCACGTGTAAAATCGGGCGATTCCTCTGTTACTACTTTAAGTGAACAAGTATAAGAATTCAGTGAATGAAGTAATATTATTTTATAATACCATGTAGATAAGAGCTTACGTTTGTTATTTTAGTCAAATTATTGAACAAAACACATTGCGGGTATTTTCTTGAACCCATTAACATGTAAACAATTGTTTATAATACATACTAAGTTTATTTTCTTAGGGTGAATCTATCCTGACGTTATTACGAAGCAATTTCACTTAGATTTTTTCCCCACCACTCCTGAAAATGTTCAAAGTTATTTTTAATTTCGGCTGCTATGAAAACGAATAATTCAAAATTTATACAAGTTTTTGATACCAGTCATTGTAACAAAATAAAAGTAAATCAGAGAATAAAAGAGGGTCTTTGAAAATGTCGCGTTAGCATGAGATCACAGAGTCTTGTGATTTCCCCTGAGGGCAGCCCTGTGGTGAATCCTGAGTAGTAGCTATCCTTCGTCCTTTGTCCTGATAATATAGACAAAAACTGTCAAACTACTAAAAATCCTCTGGATTTTATGTGTTTCTTCTTCTTCATACTATTCATGAATTTATTTTTTGTTATAGAATTTATCATGATTATGGGACTTTATTTAAATTTATATAGATGGATATTCCTTAAAATGAGTACTGCATACATCTGAAGAAAAATGTTTTATAAAAAAATGTTTTGGCATCGAAGGGGAACTAAAATTATCTTATTACCCGAGTATGGTCGATGAAGGTAAACTCAATTTAAATCGGTAGAAATTGACATAGTTTTTCTTACAGTATAACAAACACACAGAACACAATTCTCATAAAAAATACGCCTAAGTATCAGACGCGTTTCAACGACAAGGTCGTCCTCTTCAGTGATACACGAGCTACACCAATCAAACTATAACTGAATCTAACGTTGCGACGAACCCCAGTATGGATGTAATCAAACGAAACCTGAGGGGCTCACTTACACTGAGTACAGGAGTTTTAATCTCGAGGGAACCTAGAATATACACCTTGAATGTACACCTTTATTAATATATTCTTGGGTTATATCCCTCTCTTTCAAATACTCTATTAGGTCTCCTTTGGCCAACTCTTATTTTTCTTCCGATTCTGAAGCTAGTAGAGTATTGAGTTGCTACTGGTCTTTGTTTTATGTTATTTTCTTCCTTTTAATTTATAAACCGATTATGAGCAAGCGGATTTTTGTCTATATAAAAAGATAAGAAAACAAGATAAAAACCTAAAGTAGAGTCTGTGGATGATGTAGGACTATAGTTTGGAACACTTATTTTCATTTCTCGTGGTTTATATTTATCAAGTTAGTTATAAACCAATAAACTGTTATACAGGTTGTTTCAAAAGGACTATACAACATTAAAACATGTAAAAATGTATTCACAAAATTAAAAAAAAAAGATTTATGTGTCATTTAAAAATAAATTTTGACACTTATTTCATTCAACAGTCATTTTGATGCAGTCTAATCAATATTTACACCAACTTTACATAACTACGCCAACTAATGTTGTTGAATCTTATTTTGATGCTAAGATAATTGGTTTTACTCTTGTTACGATGGATACAGAGGCTGTATTAAGGGAGATTAGTACACTGACACGGGAAAATCACACCTGTGTCTGTGTGAGTGATGGATGTCGATACAAGACTAATGATTGTACAGTCGGAGACAAAATTTACACTCCATAAATCAAGTAATTGTATCAAATTGACAACCCAAGTTTTCACAAACCTCTAAAGTTAGTTAGCTTCACATACTGATACTGATAGTTTCCTTACTTACCTTTATGATGAAATACGTTCTTGATGTTTAAGCGAAATAGGTTATTATCTAATTTGTGGCACCGCAGCCCCCAGATGATCCATGGCTTCTCTTATAATAGATTACCACATCTTTCTGTCAGCATAAAGATTGCACCCCTCCCCTCTCCACAAATCTCCACACGCCGATAGTTTTTTTCTTTATCTTTATGATGACCTACTTTCGTAGCATATAATCCATGGCTTCTGATACAATAGATTACCACTTATTTCTGTCAGCATCACTCTGAAGTTAGTTTACACCCCCCTTCACAAATATCCACACAGTAATAGTTTTCATACTTCACTACTCTCTTGGTATACAAATGGAACCAGCCATTTCATAACGTGTGTCATCTCGCCCTTAATGATCCATGGCTTCAGCTACAATAGATTCCCACTTCCTTCCGTCAGCATCTATCTAATGTTAGTTTACACCCCTACCTTCACAAAACTTCACACGGTGATAGTTATACTTAACTTTATGATGACCTACGTAGTATATAAAGGAAACCAAATGTTACCAAACGTGTGGCATCACACCTCTAAGATCCATGGGTTCAGCTACAATAGATTACCACTTATTTCTGTCAACATCACTCTGAAGTTAGTTTACACCCCTACCTCCACAAATATCCACACAGTAATAGTTTTTATACTTAACTTTATGATGACCTACGTTCTTAGTATATAAAGGAAATCAGATGTTACCAAAAGTGGGGCATCACACCCCTAATGATCCATGGCTTCAGCTACAATAGATTGCCACTTCCTTCTTTCACCATATCTCTGAAGTTAGTTCACACGCATACCTCCAAAAAGATCCACATGCTGATAGTTTTCTTACTTATCTTTATTATGACCCACTCAGAGCCCCTGATGATCCATGGCTGCAGCAGAGGAATTTTCATATTATATATATTCATATGTATATATTATATACATTGATTTCAAATGAACATTTAATTACACACAAAACATATATAAACTTTTAAAACTAGATTTTTCTTTACAACTTAGTAATACAATTTTACATTTCGATTATCAATAAAATCGATTGAACTCTTCACGTCTTCTGAGAGTTATTGTGTGAACGTTTCTGTGATATTCTTTTTTGTCAAATAGAAGAGGAAAACCGAAACGATTGGAGGGAACGACACAAAAAAAAAATCTACATTATAATAATCTCTCGTAAATATAGTTGATTAATATAAAACCTCAAATTAATTTTGCTATCGTACTAATGAAGTTATCTATTATTAAATTCTATTGTTATGTTAAAGAATATTGAAATGGTTTAACTTTCAAGATGCAGACAGCCGATTTTCAAATTGTATATTTATCGTAGAACTAACGAATCAGGTTAAAAATTAAATATCTCTCAACGCACGGCCGACCCGTCGTCGATATCTAATTATGTTAAAAAAATTATGATGTTCGGTCTAGGAGCTTTGGAGATATAGCGTAAGTTTCTTTTAGATTTTTTTTCATCCAAAAGAGCTCAGCTCAGCTCCTAAATTATATACATTTATGTAATTTTTTACATATCTATAGCATATCACTACACATGAGTGAATTAATCAAATGAACATTTTAAATCATAAAATTTGTTAGCCAACTATGTCAACGTCATGGAACAATCTTTTAAATATTTGGGTGTAATATCTGAAACCTAAACCCAATAATTATATAATATAAATACATAAACCATATCTATTAGCCTTCATCCAATCCTAAAATTGTACAAATATTTTATTCACAAACATATACAAACAAAAAATACCTGTGTTTGTTGGAAAACATTGACATGTATTTTATATTATAGGTAATATTTATATTAATTAATTACAAATAATGAAGTAATGTGATCGAAAAAAAACGATAAATGCTCTGTTCAAGACAACTTATTAATTTTTTTATTTAGCGATTCACATAAATATACAGTTTCATTCCGTAGTGTAGGAAATGTCTTTGACATATTATTTATAACGATTATAGTTGAGAAAAAGATTTTCCATATGTTTATAAAAAATATTTAAAAAAATATACATATAGTTCTAACAGACGGATTTTAATGAAACCGCCACTGAAATGTTAGCTTGAGTAGTATATTCAGCCATACTTTAGAATGCGGCTGAATGATTTTCGTGTTGATCCGATTGTTATTTTAGTTCATAAAAATAACACCGCCGATATCCACGGTTATAATTAAATGTATTTACAATTAATTTACGAAAATTGTTGCTATTCTGAAATAATATTGTTTTCAATTACACAAGACAGTCCAAATTTCAAATCGAAGTATTGAACCGTTCTAAATTGCTATTAATACTTAAAATTTAAGACATTTAAAAGTATGTCATTTTATCGTGTCCGTACACTAGTATCTTTAAAGTAAATTAAAATCGTTTTGAGGTTACAACTTTTAGGATAAAATTAGTTGTGCTCCTCTCCTAAAATGTCAACCACCGATTGCTTTAAGTGGGCTTACTCCGCAAGAGCAACCGATTATTTTCTTCCGCCCACCGCTCTTTATTATAAAAAGTCATAAGAAGTTTTAAACGTGGAACTTGTGGAAAAGAAGATCCTAGAATATAAAACAGTGCTCTCTAATTGAAATACACATTACCTGTACAATAATTAATTCAAAATTTGTTACTCATCGTAAATTAGTTAAAAATGTTCCAATGTTTTCCAACATCACTTCCTGAGCAAGAACTTTCTATCTATAGACGTGAGCATGGCTTGATGTATAACCTAGCTATCTGCACATCCGCAGGGCATCCTATTGAATCCTCAGACACTGAGCCAGTCCCGGAGATCCAAGTTAAGACGAGCCTTCACGGATGCAACGAGTGAGACTGTCACGTACATCAAAACGGTGGGCGCCATTTTGTTTTATATAGCTTGTAAAATGACACTCGTATTTTTTGAGAGCACATATAGTAGGCATTATTTATTGTAGAACTTGATATTATATTTTTATATTCGTATCGCTTAATTAACAGCTTTATTATTGTTAGGCATACTGTACTTATTTAAAACACTATTTATTTTAATTAATACAATAAACTATTCAGTTTTAATTACAGTATTGCAATAAAAGATTGTATGCTTTTCAGTAACGTATAGTTTTAAGTATACGGGGTGAGTTTGATCAAATGTCTCGAATCTTTTACTGGGGAACCCCACCAGTTAGACAGTATTACCACTAAATCACTTAAGGGAATCTCTTTATTTGTTTTTCATATTTTGGTTAGTGATATTAGAAAATCGGAGACGAGAGATTTATTTCCTAAATTTTGGGTTAAGTGGTAAATATTTTCGTATTATAACACTACCTAACCAATATCTCTCACCGTTTTAAAATAGCGACCTAATTGTCTTGTTATGTTCCCTTCTGTCCTGACTATGCTAATCAAAGTATAAAAATAATTTCACTTAAAAAAAAAAAGAACCAACAATAAATTGACCATGAAACGATATATTTCATGGCAAATTTTTAGAAAGTGCACTCATAATACTCCATATACCAAATTTGGAAACAGAAACACGTGTCTTAAAATTTTCAAACTGAAGGCAATTTAAAAACATATATTTTCATAAGTTAAAAATTGTTACCCCTTTCCGTTTTTTAATAGAAGTCAAAAATTTACTTGTTGAAGTTTTTGTGTGTTATCTTTGTTAATTTTGATAATGTCCAAGTGTTAATTCATATTGAATAAGAGTGAACAATTTAATAAAATTAAGGTTCCATTTATTTTAAGGCGTACGTAAGTAAAGTTATTTTTTAATAGTGTATATTATTTTATTATTTATATAATAACATTAAAACACTTGATTCACCTAAGTATCTGAATGCACGACTTCGCGGAAATGGAATTTACTTCATTAATTAAATAATGTGAAGTATTTTTGTGTAATTCTTCTTTTCACAATCTACAAGTTGTTTGAAATAGGGTTAGGTAGGCTTTGAGGTTACGTAACAACTCACTGAATAACCCAATCAAATTTGACCTCATCTCATTTTGTTTTTTAATTTAATCGTGAACAATTTTTTCCACAGGAGCTATAAAAAAAAAGATTATATAGACTGAAAAAAAAGGTACTATTTTTCCATTTAAATAGTTAAGTACCAAATTAAGTTTAGTTCGAAATAGGAAGAATTTTTGTGTGCAACGTTTAAATGTCCCTAAGAACCAATTTTAGCAATAACCCCCCCCCCCCCTGGTTCAAAAGTGTCTTATCCCTTTTACTAGATTGTTAGAACGATTAACAAAGGATATTGTAAAGAACTTTATAACCTAAATGCAATTATATCCAGACGTCACCAACTTCAATAAGTAGAAGATCGATTTGTAATATAATTTCAGTTAAATTTGGCACTTACGTTTTGATTTGTGTGTCATGGTAAAAAATGAAGGTAGGTATTCAAAATTACCTTTGATTTTTAATCTGTTCTTTATAAATAATTCCTTATTTTTAAGAGTTTGCTATTGTATGTGTAGTTAGTATTGCTTCTGAGTGTTTGTACTGTGTAGATCTCTAATCATGCATGCATATAGTTTAAGATTTTGACTTAAGCAATTCTTACTGACAATACTTTTCTTGCAAGTTATTTAACTATTTTTACTTCCTAACATAGACTATGTGCTTAAATGTATCTTTGACCTTTTACGTTTTAGTCTAGTTGTATTTACTTGACGAGGGTTGATACAAACTGTCAAAATCTTGTTTATTTTTGTACTTAAAAAGATTTAAATTTTCTATTAAAAAATTTATGCACTTATATAGCAACCTGTGATAAGTTATTTTGGGAGTATATGGTGTTTCTTCACGGTCAGACTACAGATTACCAAATTTTGTGAAGTTTATTTGTACGTAAAAATATTGAAAAAAGTTGCTATAAATCCAAAAATGCTTCATTTTTCGTTTATAGATAAGTTTTAATTTTTTTAAAACAAGCTATAATTCCAGAACGAATTAAGATAACGATATTAAATTGTGCAAAAAGTTATTTAGTATTATTTCGTACCGTAGCATAAATTCTTATGTGGTTTACTTTGTCGTTTAAAACTTTTGTTCTTTACAAATTTCGTATGCCAAATATTTTGAAAACCGTTCATTTAAAAACATATTTACGACAAAAATATTTAAAACTATTAATGCCGAATAAAAATATTTTTTTAATTTTTATTTTAAGTCAAAGAATAAGCCGGATTTGAAATAAATTAAAATATTGGTTTTTATTACTTAAAATAATTGATTGCTGACTACTGAGTGACCAAGAAAAGCTATTGATTGTTCCACTAAACTACCAACCAAGAATTATTTATTTGAGTTTTTATTGATATTTCGACTATGTTTCAACATAAGATAAATTTAAAGATATCTTTTATACAATTAAAAAGCCAAGTATTTTACTTATTATAAATATTTTATAAAAAAAAAAAGCTTTTCAGTACATTTGACATCAAAAAGTTTTAATAAACGTCATTTTGAAACCCTGATTTATAAGATTTTATAAAACCCTGGAAACAAATAGCACAAAATTTTTTAACGAAATTTCAATCAGTTCTGATAGCTTGTTTTTGAATATCAAATATTTTGGACACGTTATATAGGAACTTTTTCCGTTATTTTTGAAACCAGAATGACATCTCATAGGTTGGTAGATATATAATGAAATACTCTGTATAAGATAATTTTTGTTTTATAGCATGTTTCAAATAGCTGTGTCCTATATTCGTGAAGTCATTTATGACATCAAAATAAAGAAAAAACGTTCAAATAAACATGAATCCTTCTATCTGTTATTTTATTATTATTGTTTTTACTTGTTTCTGTCGGCCGTTTTGTCTTTTTTTTCGAAAATTAAGATAATTCAGAAATTTTTTAGATTTCCAGTTGAAATTTAGTATACATATTTTGTATGCTACGTTTTACTAATATACCAAAAATCAAAACTTTACGTTATAAAATGGCGGCCGTTTGAAGTTTTCAATACTGATCTCTAAGACTATTAAATTTATAAAAACGTACAGACCAACGTTTTGGAAATGTATAAGATAAGGTGTGGATTTTTGATACACTGGTAAAACGTAGCATGAAAATTATTTATATCAAATTTCGACTTGAAAAGTTAATAATTTATACAGTTATCATTATATTTGAGAATAACTTAAAATGACCAACAGACGGGTAAAGAAGTACGTTTTTCGTTATTTTGATGCCCTGAATCACAATGTTCAACAAATTTAATAACCGGGTCACATAATTTTGAAACACTCTGTATAAAGCGTAGTTATTGAAATTACGTAGTCATTGTTGCTGTCACAAGTATTAGTTCTAAAGATATTTCTCATATTTTATTTTAAATATTCTAATCATATTCACTTGACTGAGAGAGTTGATCCATAATTTCTATAGTAGTGTATTTTGTACTACTTGGTAATCTTTACACTTACCTGCAATAATTTATTTATGAATATTTATTTTAGGGATGTTCAGTGCCCTAATCCTTTTACGCAAATTATAGTAAAGTTGTATCCCTCCTAGTCACACATATCGACCGTCCAACCCTCATTTATGTGTATGATAATATAATGTATAATAAGTTGATATGATATATAGTTACACTTTTGGCTACTGGAGCGCACTACCGACATTTTTCTTTATACTGTATAACTTTTGGCTATCTGGAGCCCAGCCGTTCATGTTCTGTACGTGTATTATGATGTATGATAAGTTTATATGTTTTATAGTTCCTACTTTTGGCTACCAGAGTGTGTCGGTAATAGTTCCAAATTTCGCTACTAGTGCGAGCTAGTGTCGGTAATAGTACCTACCCAACCCAAAATTATTTATATCCATCATAGGATCTACCAAATCCTAAATTATTTATAAGCATCACGGTTTTTACCCGCCTAAAAAAATATTTATAATGATAATAGTTCTTACCCTACCCAAAACTTTTTATAACCATCATAGTACCTACGAAACTCAAAATTAGAAAATACTCTCTTCCATCAAAATATACCTACTTCTCGTATGTCCGGAATGGCCTCAGGGTCGTGTTGGGTATCAAAATATATGTTTTCGGGTACGGGGAACAAAACGTTGACGTTATTACACCGATCTATTAATCGATTTATCGCACCACTGCCGTTGGCATATCAATATGAGACGCCAGAATATTTTTACTACTTCTATGGGAAGAATTATTCGCGTAAAGTTCTATGAAGCAAATTTACATTGTTTCTTCTAAAAGTAGGAGGGGAGAAAATATCATACTCTTAGAAATAAATATCAGAGTAAATTTAATTCACCGCTCGAGAATGTCACCGATAATGAATTGATAAAAAGGGGCTTTGAATGTTTGGTGGGCAAGATGAAAGAGGGAACAACTGTTGATGATGATCTGTTGGGCTTTACGTTTACTAGTCTCAACTTTAAAATAAAGGAGCCGGGATACGATACTTTTCGTAAAGTTTCGGCCATGTCTTCCGATCTTTTATGGACAATTTTAGGCGGATTTATCCAAAGCACCAGTGAGACGGAGTCGAGTAGCGATAGTTTTGAGGTTACGCGGACCAGAGTGTCTCCAGAAATAAATAGTGCCACAAAAATATACACACACTCATTTACATAAAGGATGTAAAGCGTGCCATTGCGGGGGAGCTTCACAAACCCGCAAGAAGAAATTTCAAAACACGGTAGTGTGACGTTGTAAGGAGTAAATGACCTTTATGAAGTGTATTTAGTAAAAATGATTCCGTGTGCTAAGGAAAACCAGGGCTACAAATACATACTGACTAAGATAATACTTCGTTACTGCTAAAGACAAAGTCTGCTCTGGACGTATCTATAGCGTTAGAACCGATACAGAAAAAAACAGCGAATGAAACATTTCTAGACCGATCAGGGGAAGGAGTTTTTATACACACGTGAACAGATTAATGAAAAAATACAATACAAATCATTACGCCACTTATTCTGACAAGAAAGCGTCGATGGTAGAAAGACTGAACCGTACTTTGAAAAATCTAATGTGGCATGAGATTTACGGCACGCGGTAGTTACGAATGCTTGTAGCTGCTGAAAAACGTAGTAAAGTCATACAACAACACTGTGCATAGTACTATAGGCATGAAACCCGCTCAAGTGTTGAAAAAGCATGAGAAATTGTTACTGGACAAAATAGCACGTAAAACTACAAAAGCTCTGCGTGATTTAAAGTGGACGACTATGTTAGAATATCGAAATTTAAAAAGACTTTTGCTAAAGGATATCTACCCAACTGGACAAACGAAGTGTTTACCGTGTACGCTGTTGTACCGACCAATCCTGTAACGTACATTCTACAAGACTCGAAAGGAGACATTCTGAAAGGATGATTCTATGCCGAAGAATTAAGCAAGTCAAAGGTCGGCCACGTATATCTTGTTGAAAAAGTACTACGCAAAAAGTGTAACAAAGTACTGGTGCGGTGGTTAGGGTTTGACAAGGAACACCATAGTTGGATTGATAAAACCAAGCTTGTTGTTTAGGTTTTGTATTTAATAGGATAGCACTGTTAGTTTTCCACAGTATTCAGACATACGTTGAGCAACCGTTTAGGAGCTAGCTAGAGCCCTCAAAAGATTGAAAAATATATGTTTTACTTATGTTCAAACGCCATTTTATAATTATTTAAAATTGAATTTAACAAATTAATTGGTATTATTGTGAAGTCGACAAGTAGTCAAACAAAACAATAAAACAATTTTATTTCATTTCTTAATTGTTAAAACAAACACATAAAAAAATATCTATGAGTTCAATAACAAATTATAAAGTTGGTCGACATATTGGAAAATGATGGACAAATTTAAAAATTTTTTAAATTTTATATTTTAATTTTCACTAAAAAGTAAGTGAAGTCCCCCTTTTAAATTTTGCTGCAAATCTTCTAGTTTCAGATGGTGGCTCGGTTAATATGGTTAAATATTGCGTTTTTAACCACCCATTGTGGACGCCATTTTGTTTATATTCTGTTTAGTCAAATGTCTTCATCAACCCTGTGTGACCGTCTCCACTTCTTTTGACCAGCTGGAAGCTCCGGCTGGCTGGAGACCGCGTACACTTTAGCCGAATCTTGTCAGGATGGGCCAAGGAGTCGGGTTAGGACGCTAATGAACGCACGCAACGCAAGTTAAATTAAATGTTATCTTTTATTTTAGCGCCGAATTAGAAGAATACAGTAATAATTAGAATTTATAAAAAGAAATAACGGCTAGATAAAAGGCCTTAATAGTGGCCGAAAAGCATACAGATTAATTTAGATTTTACGTGGCCGAAAAATGGACTGACCTCGTCCCGTAGCGGTCTGCCGTTCAACTTCCTTCTCGCGGCTCTCGGAAGTCGGAACAGACTCTCCCGGCTCGCTGGTTCAAGTCCTCCACTCCTCGTCTCTCCCCCCCCCCTTCTACGTAATCTTGCACTGCTCAACAAAATTGCAAGTGCCAATTGATATTTTATTATTTAGAATCCCTTCCCATTACATCCTAATTTATTCTTATTATAGTTTTTGTTTGGTGGGCTCCTTGGCTGGACCACACTTCTATTATCGAAGAACTAAAAGAAGCTGGATTTATAAAAGGCGTGGAAAATGAAAAATTATAACATTAATACGATGAGCGTTGACAAGTAAGAGTAGCGGCTGCCGCTCCACTGAGCATGGAAAAATATGTCATAAAGGTGTAGGTTTTAACCTTACACCTGAGGGAGACTATGATATAGGAGGAAAACTGTTAACGTAATGTGGCTACTGCATGGTCTGCAAACGATGCGGTCGCCCTTAACCAATTAGACCCAAAGTTTTTAATGTTTAATAACAAAAGGATACGATATGACACAACATTGAGACCGGTGGTTGTCTTTCGGTGGTATAGCTAAGCCGAAAGACAATGGTGATGTCGTTTAAAAATTTAAAAAAATGACAATAAGATTTTTTTTAATAGTTAATTTATTCAAACTGAAATCCTTCCACAGCGACAAACTGGTAGCAACTCCTAACAAATGACTTTTGTCTACAGTTGTTGACAAAGTGGCATTTTGTTCATTTAAATTAGTTTGCAAAACAGCTGATTTCTCAACAGTTTCACTTTGCCCACTACTTTGCACACTACTTTGCTCACTCCGAATGGCAATCAAACAAAACGAAATTTAGGTTAAGTTTATTTGAATTGATTTATAATATACAGGAAGTGTCCCGTATGTAGGTTAGATTAATTCTTACATGTAAAATAACATAAATAAACAACAAAACACGTTTTAAAGTTGAAAAAGGAAGTAATTATTCATGAAGATGATTGACAGTGTATGTAAGTTACACGGAGAGTATTTTTCGTTTGCCGAGTTTTGAAGTTGGCAATCCTGTTTCCTCAACAAAACACCTAAGTTATTTGTAATACTCATAAAAATAGCCTCAGTTTTGACGTGAGAACTTCTACTCAGTGTTGATGTGTTGTTTAGCACTACTGCTATATTTTGTGTAGTTAGTTTTAAAATATGGACAGTTCATATTTTAAAATAATCTGAAAAATAAGAAAAATGCGGTTAATAAAGATCTAATTGTAATTGATTGTTTGTTTGAACACTATTGTATTAAATTAATGTTTTATTAAATTGTGTTACTGCTGAAGTATGTTTTTTTATTTGTCACAAAAAAACAACTGTAGACAAAGTATAATGTGCAATTCGTGAGCAAAGTGTCTTTTTTAAACTCAATAAAATTGACGCACTCGGCAAGCCTCGTGCGTCAACATTTTTCTCTCGTTTAAAAAAGTGCCACTTTGCTCACTAGTTGCACAAATAACTATTACGCACTTGTAAAATAGTTGTGTGGAGTTAGGTGTTGCTATGAGTTTGTCGCTGTGAATGGATTTCAGATTGAATATATAAATTATTTTTTTAACTTTTCATTTAAAAAAATCAAATAATAAGTATTTGGTTTGTTTTAAATGATAATTGTATTTGTATCAAATTTCGTTTCTAGTAATAAAAGGTTTTTATCCTAAACGTAACAAATTCGATACATGTTTTCAACGGCTATTTATGTGTTACCGCCATTTTGTTTCTATAAACACCAGTGTGTTGAAATTTTGACAAACCATTTTTTGTAAATGTATTAAAACGTATTTAAAGTTTCAAAAGATTCGGTTGAGGAATAAGCAATTAATAGAAAATGAAAAGCGTGTACCTCTTCTTGGAACACGCCGTTTATGTAAATGAAACACAAACAAAATATTAAATAAAATTCTACTAGTGAGTCTTACCAACCAAGTTCCTCCAATTATGGGATTATGATGAAGCTTAACACAGACCCGAATATATATAAAGAGTCTTTGTCAGTATCGGCATTTTAAGAAAATCATTAAAACCAATTTAATGAAATTGTAATTTAATTAATATTCTAAAGACAACTTCTTCTCTAAATTTTGAACTTGATTCATAATTTAGTCTTGAATATATGTGTGTAATAATTTGGTACAATGTTTGGTCACGGTCTATATCAACATATTTCGTAAAATTATTTTTGTTAATGTAATTTGTTTAACTTGTTTGTTTAAACTGTATCTTTTCAACTTAACCAAATTTTAATACATTTTAAACTCAAATAAGTTAATATTAAATCATGTTTCGTTTTTGTAAAACTTCTTTTTGAATGGACACTGTTCTTCCAACTTCAGTTTAGATGAATACAATCTGAAGTAGAATCAGTAGAGAAGTTTGGAAGTTTGGTAGGACTTATGAAACTTTTGGCGATAAGTTAATCGCCCGCATGTCCTTCCTGTATTTGCCTCAATAAACAATTTATCAACTAACTAATCTTAGTTCTTTTATAGGCGGTTCTGAATATAATATGAATAGACACCACCCCACTTTCTCTCTCTCTCTCTCTCTCTCTCTCTCTCTCTCTCTCTCTCTCTCTCTCTCTCTCTCTCTCTCTCTCTCTCTCTCTCTCGTAGATTTAATCTTATCTTACTAGATAAGCAGTACGTGCCTATCACTCTGAGTTCTAAAATATTACATTTTCTTTTATTGCCAGTACCAGGAGTTTAATATTGAAACACAGTATTGTATTATTTCTAATGTAGAATCCATATTATTCATAATCGTTGTATGAATACTGTGACAAACAAAACAAATAGACATTTATAATCATGTGTATAATTTCACATAAGCTGTAATATGTAGAATATGTATGCCAGACACCTGCATTAACCCTTGCGATACAGGTTGACGTCACTACTGTCTCTTATTTATTTTAAACTATAAACTGTGTTATTGCCATCTTGTACCTTTTGGTGTTATGTATATCCCGATGACTTGAAACACTTGTATATGTTTTGGAGTGAATATAATTTTGGTAAAATCCTTGTTTTAAGTAAATTGTTTTTTAGTTAAGTAAAATTGAACAAACTCTTTTGTTGCTTAAATAGGTTCTTAGAAATTTTAAATTACAATTTTTTTTTTCAAATTTGGAGTGAAACTTAGTATTAACAATTTTAAGTTGAAAAACGGTACCTTAAAAAATAAGAACAGATATTTCCATTTCTGTAACTTGTACGAAAAATAGTAATTGAGATGCATTTTGTCGTTGAATGGCTTTTCAGTGCGTTGTAACATAACCTCAAAATTTACACATGGCTATTTTAAGCAATTAACTATAAGCGAAGAAATACTGATAGATTTTATGAAACTCTAGTGAAAGATGTTTTTTGATAAATTAACGACAACACATGTCTAATCAAATTATTTGAATAACCTACCTACAAAAAGTATTTTTGAGAAAAAAGTTTGAGGACTAATAAACCAAAATTACGCCAAGATCTGAATTTTATTTTAAACTATAACTTTTTTAAACCATTAGTAATCCTTTCTAAAAATGAGAAAATTTTAAAAGTTCGTTTTTAAACGTAATCGGATGTTTAAAAAACATTTTTCATGAAAATTAAAGTGTGTTCTACAAGAAATTATTCTTTTTACTCTTTTATTATTAAAATAAGCGATAGATGGAACGAAAACATAAGTTGTTTAAAAAAACCTTTTCATGCTATGATCAAAATTAAACGTTGCTTTTCTTCAAGGATACGCGTGATTTGACTTAGCTATCCTCTCCACTGCAACTTTCGGGTCTCTACACTAACGCGCAGAGGTGATTTTCATATGTTTTTAAAGTTATTATAAAGTTATTTATAATTCATAAACACTTCTCTTTTTTGAATCTTAAATTACTCAAAACAACTACAATAAAAAAGAAAATGCAAATCTTTACCTACTACCTTTTGGCTTATATTTACAAAGTTTTAAAACATTTAGGAAATAGCCTACATTTTGTAGGTTATGATTCAAATATTTATAAGCAAAATTGGTTATGTCTGTTAACCGATAAAAAGTTATTTATTCCTGAAGGTTAATTAAAATCAATAACTTCTATCCTTACAGCCAACTCTGTGAAGTATATTTGTGTAAAGTTTGAAATTATGTAAAAACTCACTGAATTTACAAATCTCATTCGACCACATATTATTTTCTTTGTTATATAATAATAAACAAATCAAAATATTTACTAATATTTTGTGTTCTTTTCTTCTTTTTTTACAAGGGAATGATTACCGAGAGGTTGAAAAATTGTTTCTTAACCTAAATTTTTGAAATACCGTACTTAAATTATTAATATTTTCTTAAAGTTTGCTCCAACTATATTAATCCCACTTATGTTTCAGCCACTATGAACTCAACTTAAAAGGACATTCGAGTCTTCTTTGGTAAAACCGAACAGTTTCAATTCGTTATTATTCAAAACTCAAAATCAACTGTAAAATCTCCATCAAACCTAAATACACGAATAACTTAAATCAAGTCTGACACTACAAGTTAAAATCACTAAAAACTCTATGAAGTAAAAAAGTTAGCTTATAACTCTTCAATACAATATAATTGCAACATAATGTCACATGGTCTCTTTAACCAACCACAGCTAGTTTTGCTCTCTGTCTATTGTTCAAAGAACAGTTATTAAGACACAAATGCAATGATTAAACAATAATCAAACTTTAATTGTGGATAACCTGTTTATATAAAACATCATAATAAAATTGATTTTACTTTCTCACAAATACAAATCAAAGAGATCCTTCCTCACAAAAAAAAGCTGTTACACCATCCTTCAAGATTATCTAATACCTTTATCTATTATACCATGTCTTTCAAAAGTAACTTAAAAGTTTATTTGACTATAGTTTACTTGATTACGAATAGTTGGTTTATTTATTCAAAGGCGTTTCATCAACAATTATAGCTGCAGTTATTATTTAGTTATTGTAGTTCATGGATCACTAAAGATGGCGACTTTTGTTCTAATTTTTTGATTTAGAAACCCGCCAAGACGAGAGTCATGCAAATGATCCGGAAACTGAAGTCCATAAAGTCAACAATGTTGTCATAATTATATTAAATGGGAATCTTGTGACAATTATGGTTCCCATACCCTCATTTTTAAAGAAAACCCTATCAATTAGCTTATGGATTATGTCATAGAAATCAGGAAAAGCTACAAACACTTATGCTTACTCGCTCACAACGAATCTACATTTTTGACCTTCAGTTTATTCTAAAGTACGTTATTCATCATACTAAGTTCACACCAGAACTTATTATGAAGGGAACCAAGATCATATTGATGGAGATAGTCAATGTAAGGTTCATAGATTCGTTAAATTACTTCCCTATTGCTTTGTCAGCTCTTCCAAAAGCTTTTGATCTACCCACCGAGAAAATGAAGATGAAAGTCGTAAAAGTTAATGGTTTTGATGGGTAACGTATCTACGAGTTTCATGGGTGTTACTTTCACAGCTGTCCTAAATGTTTCCCTTATAAGAGAGAGGAGCTCCTAAAACAGAACCCTTCAGACAGTCTGCAATTAAGTTATGAACACCAAAATAGATTAACTTTCAAAAACACTCTATGAAGTAGTAGAGATGTGGGAGTGTACTTTTAAATCATTAAAACATAAAAATAAACTGGATTACTTGAACAAGCCTACAGTATTGAACACCATACCGCTAAATCCGAGAGACACTTTTTTCGGGGGTAAAACTGGAAACGCAAAAACATACTACAAGTGTACAGATGATGAAACTAATCAGAATGTGGACGTATGCTCACTCCGTAGGACATCCGACTATACATGTAAGGGATAAAGAATGCAGGGGAAATGGAATGGAAGCGGAAGGCCTGTTAAAATGTAAAGTATTTCCACCTAGAGTTTTGTAACATCCGGTTCTTCCGACAAGAATGAGTGATAAATTAATGTTCATTTTGTATCGTAAGTGTGGAGAAAACTTGTGTACTATGGACTGTGAACATAGTAGTGATGAAAGGGCGTTAATTGGAACTTGGACAATGGTTGAGCTCAGGAAAGCGGTAGAAAAAGGACATGTACGAACATTAGGAGTACATGATGGCTAATATATATGGAACTTGGACAATGGTTGAGCTCAGGAAAGCGGTAGAAAAAGGACATGTACGAACATTAGGAGTACATGATGGCTAATATATATATATATATATATATATATATATATATATATATATATATATGAGGTCTGTTTACCGATTTTATCCAAAAAAATAAAATCAAGCAAGAAGCTAGTGGATGGCCTGCATGGTTTAAGTCAGAGTGAACAAACAGAAATTGTATTTGACATTTTTTTTTTTTTTTTAAGAAATAATTTAAAGTTATAAGCTAGCAAATACGGTAGAATATTTAAAAGTAATTAAGTATTAAATTAAATTATTATATTGATTTTTATCGATTCTATAAAGTGAATAATGATTATTTATCTGTGTTTTGATAATTTGTTATATGTATGAAAATATAAATATATATTTAAATTGAATAATTCATGGTGAGTACAAGATCCCAGAAAATAACGTAAATTGGGGGGGGGGATAATATTGCATTGAAAGGTAAATAATTGTTTGCAACATAGAAGGAAATAATGAAATTTATAAAGTAATTTTGAAATTATAATCATTAGTTGAAACATAATTATTTCACGAGTCAAAATTCGAGTTTTATATTGTAAAATAATTTTTTTTAAAAGGGAAAAATTAGCTTTGTTTCCGTTTTAGACATTGGATAGCAAATCTGCATAGTGAAAATCAAACATTTCTACGAGGTGTGGAAATCATCTTTTAGAACAATGGTGAATACTTTGGGCGTCATTTACGAGCAAACCAAATGTGTTAAAAACATCAATGGCATTTCTAAGAATCGGAAATAAATCAACGAGTCAGAATCTATAATAAGTTTTTCGAAATTGATGTTAAAAAAACGTCAAAGACGCTTAGAAGAAAATGGACATTAGAAATCAAATGTCAAGTTCAAACTAAGGTTGCTGGCGTTACACAGCGCAGAGTGAACCAGTTCGCGCCGATCCAAAATATTAAAGATTTTTTTTCCGAAGAAAAAGTTCACACATCATCCTAATAATCCAAAATTAATTGAAAAACGACGAAAAGCAACTTTCTGTCCTATTTCCAGAAAATACTATATTACAAGCGAAATATATGTAGTAATATAAAACATTGTTTGTGCCAAGGGGATATAATCGGTTGCCGAGAAAACCCGAGATCTCAATTCTTTTTCGAAAATTCTACACATCTATGTGAATCGGATTTCATCTAGAATTCTAAACTCATCCAGGGACAATTTGCCTGCCGAATCTATCCTGAAAGAAGCACGCTATTCTTGAAGGATGCTACACCAACTTCATTGGGCAGGAATGACCTGGGATCATTTAACCTAATGGAGAAAGTAAATAATTTTGGTTGGAACTCTGATTCTCGGAAGATTAAATCTTAAAAAAAGATATATCAGATTCCTCATTAAAATTAAAATTAAAATTAAATTCAGAAAAATTAATGATTAAATCAAAACTCACCTCAAATGTAAAATAAAAGGGAAATATATATGAATAAATTGTGGTAAAATATTAATATTAAAGGATAATCGAGTTTGTAAATAAAAAGGAATATGTGCGTTAAGGTTAATCAACCCTAAGATTCTGTGCCAAAATAAATAAAAGGAAAGTTATTAATTGAATAAGATTTTGAAATAATTATTAGCGGTCTTGGAATCAGATCATAAGTCATATATATTCAAGTAAATATGGTCTAGTGCTCTGCCTACTGCTATAAGTACGTTGCTAGTTGCTAAGATAAATTCTGCTCCTAAGAACCGTTCCATGAATGTACGACTTCGCGATCGAAGTCAAATTAAAACAAAGTTACAATTTGCATAATTTCATAAATAAAAAAGAGTTAAGCTGAGAGGCAAATCATTTATACTGTGTTGAATAAATTAGGTGGATAAATTTTATTGTTGGGAAACAATAAATTTTCCGAAAATAACGAACATTAACAGTATTGTTCAAAAGGACCAGATGGCTAGCTCATGAGGACGAGAAACACAAGTAACTTAAGATTGTAAAGTTTTTCAAAAGTTTATATTGTTCTTAAGACTTATGAAAGGGTTCGGTGTCCTAAGTGGGATTAGGACTTGAGACGTGAGTGTAGACATTTAAGTCTCAAGTGGCACCCAAGCTCTGGGGCAAACAACTAGGTAAATTTTTGGAAAACCAATAAATTTCAATTCATTTGCTTCTGAAACGAACAACGTTTGGTAACGAACAACGTTTGGTAACGAACGGAGAATTGGTAAATTTAAATAATATGTAGGAGAAGAAATTTAAGTCGAATCTAATTAAAAATAAATAACAATATAGAATTCATAATAAATAAATTTAAATGAAATTAACGATGCAAGACAAAAATATTGGAAAAAATACCGGGGCGGTTAAATCACCAGTGGACTCCGAATTGCAACAATTTAAAAAAAAAAATTATACCAGCGAAGACAATCCGAACGATTAGAGCGCGAAAGAATAGGGAATTAAAAGAAGCCGAAAAATAAAAGGAATATGGCGCGAAGGGGAAACGAAGGACGATAAATTACAATGAATGCGTAAAAAAAAAAGGAAAAAAAGAAGATTGTAAGAGGTATAATTGAAGAGAATAAAACGGGTTTAATTAATGGGATAGAGGACTGTAATATTCGGATAGATGAGATGGAAGGAGAACTTAGAGAGATAAATAATAAGGAATCGATAGATAAGGTTAGTTTCAGAAAATTATAAGGCGTTAGAGAATAAAATTTAAAATGTAGGGGGGGGGGGGGTAACAACAAGTAATGTGACATGTAGACATGATAATAACACAGAAAGAAAAAATAGGGAATTTTCTGATACAAAAAATAAAAATCCTATGGAATTTTTATATGATGTAGAGAGTTTAAAAAAAAAGAAGATAAACCCAGATTTAGAAGATAATGAAAAGTTATAAATAGTAGAGCAGTTTTGAATGGGTAATGTAACAGAATGGTGGTCCATAGTAAAATGTGAAACGGCTATATATTCACAGTTTGAGGTAAATATATTGATAATAATTGGAGCTATCACAGCCAACAAATAGTTCGTAATAAAATCGAATTAGGAAAATGTAAAGAATGGGGGTCTAACAAAGGTAGATTATTTTTATAAAGTCGTTTATCAAGCAAAGTATTCAATCAAAATCCTCTTCTTCCTGGAATTTATTTTGATAAATCTGCTGATTAGGCATTTTGATAGGATCGGAGCGCGGTCTATAAAGCATCCGAGATATACGAAGACATGGTAGAGTTCCTGCGGAACTATGAGAGTATTGATGCATCGGATAGGCAAGAACACGGATTTAGTGGTGGCCAATTCAATAGGGGATATCGACAATATCCTAGGGGAACCATGATTAAAAAGGGAAAGAACCCCTGATTAAAACCGCAAAACAATCTCACCAACCTAACCCTACATCCTATGGTCAATCACCACGTAACTTACCACATCAGAAACCTCGACCTGTTCCATCTACTTCGAGGGCAACATCACACCTAAAGTGCGGTCCTTCTCCTACACCTGGTTAAAAAAACTAGGGTATAAGATCTCTTCGGAAGTTTACAGAAATAACCAAGTTGTGCATTCTAAAGGGACCGCAGAACTAAGTTAGTAAACCTAAGTAACTAAGTTACTAGTTAGGACAATACAAATTTTTAATGAATGTAATAATAAAAATTAAAATGTACATCAAATAAAAGAAAATCGATAATTTAATAAATGTAAACAACTCAAAAATAATTTTATATTTTGTAAAAATGTTATGTGATCTAGAGAAGATATGCTAGAAGAACCAACGACTAATAGGAAATATCGATATAGTTATTCCGAATTGCCCCGAAATAAATATGAAAATTGGAGAGTTTTGGACATAAACAGAGATAGACACCGGGGCATAATTTCCTTTTATTCAACAAGAGGTATATGATCAATAGAAAAATTTAGGGCTAAAAGTTGTGAACTTAGAAGTAGTAATTGCAAAGAAAAACCGCTCGTAGAAAATTAATAGAGTGCCAACTGGGGAGTCAAACCGTAGATAACCACTTTTTAGTAATGCCAAGAATGACGTGCAAAGTCATTTTTGGATGTAACTTATTTTATAAATTTAAAGCCAAAATAAATTGTGAAGATAAATATGTAAATAACTTATGTCAAGTTTATAATTAACCATAAGGAAGTAGTTATCAATTTTAATCAAAAGAAGAAATAATTGTTAATAAATAAATAGTGAATTCGAAGAGATAAAAATAAAGATTTTTTTTTTCCATAAATAATTACAAAATAAGATGAAATAAGGAACAAAGGTTCAGATTAAGAATAGAGAAAGATTTTTAAAACCTTAAATATGTGAATAAAGTAGAAGATAAACCGTTAAAAGAAGGACTAAACCAGAGCATATATGCAACTCATTATTATTATTTGTGCACAAGAGCTGAACATTGGGAGAATAAATACGCTACCGATTAAACAAAGTCGACAGGCGTCATATGCTGCTCTAGTTAGAAATCTTGGGACTCAAATTGGTGGTTTAAACTGTTGTGAGCAAGTCAAGCGGGCCCATAACATTCCAACAGTACCCGGTGTTGGTAGTAAAAATACGGGAATAACTAGTGACAATCCTGGACTAAATTAAGTCGTGGTAAGTTAAGTCTAAGATTCGTTAGAAGTTCCTAAATTTCCAAGTAGTAACTCGTAATCTCATCATGAGAACAGTGATAGAATATCCTGAATCTACATCAAAAGAATTTTCGTTTGGAATGGAAGTAACAGATAAATATCTCAACCTAGGTAAATTGGATAAAGCCGTGGAACACCTGGAGAATGCGGTAGAGAAAGCAAATAAACCGGCTGAAATATTCCAGATACTGGACAAAACACTTCGCCTATCACCTGATAAGGCTTCAACTACTCTTTCGAAACATACAATATTTAATATGTTGTGTACGTGAGTTTTGTTAAATATGGGGGGGGGGGAACGTTATTGCATGCGTTTTTCATACAATAGACATATTTGAAGAAGGTGGAATGTGTTCAATGTTAGTATTCGAGGTTTTTTTTAATGTTATTTTTTTATATATATTTTTTTTTATAAAGCAATGCATTCTTCTCCAACTCACGTTACGCAAATAACATAGGAATTTTCTGACGCATTATTATACTAACATTTAAACACATGCGACCTTCTTCAAATATGTCACATAGATCTAGTGTATCAAAAACAAATACAATAACGTTTCCCCCCTTGTTTTTAACAAAACTCACGAACACAACATATTAAGTATTGTATGTTTAGAAAGAAATGTTGAAGCCTTATCAGGAGATAGGCGAAGTGTTTTGTCCAGTATTTGGAATATTTCAGCCGGTTTATTTGCTCTCTTTACAGCATTCCCCAAGTGTTCCACAGATTTATCTAATTTACCTAGGCTGATATATTTATCTGTTACTTCCATTCCAAACGAAAATTCTTTTGATGTAGATTCAGGATATTCTATCACTGATTGCGAGGTAATTTTAGGAACTTCTAAAGAAATTTAAACTTAACTTAAATAGAGAGATTTAAAACTATAGTATCCATGGTTACTGAATAACAATGTAACAATTAAGATAATGAATGAAATTGTAAATGTATTCTATCTATAAATAAGTATAAATTACGTGATGAATTAAAAATTCGATCAGATTTTTTTTTTTTGCAAATATATACATATTGAGGTCCTGACCAGAGATTTGGGGAATATTGTCTAACAGTCCAATGTTTCATGGTTCACGCGAGTCAACTGATTATAATTAAATTTGTCATGTTGGCAATATTGTGGCCATATCTTGGGACGTTATTTCATTTTGTAGATAAATTAAAATTTGAGGTAGTTAAAAAAACACAAAATGACGAATTTATAAAAATTGGCTCCACGAATTATGATCAAGTTTTTCTCAAATATTAAAATGAACTGAAAAAGGTGAAATTTTAAGTAATTGTTCTACCAGTGTTGCCAGTAATTCAAAAAAAAATGTATAACCTTTTAAATGATTCAGTGCTGAAAATCTTAAATAAATCCATAAGTGTGGGACATCACATTATAACAGAGGCAGTAGGCTACATAATAATTTACTAAAAATTATATATAATTACAACTGATATGGCCGTGGATATTCCGACAAAAGATGTCAGTTCAGAAAACAATTTAAATATCTATAATGATTAATTATATAAAGTCGCCCATTATATATCTATCATTTTACATGGTGGTCACTCAAAATGGCTACTTTTCGAATTGTAGGACTATAAGAAATGTAAAAAACTTTGAATAGAGAATCTTACCTACTTTTTATGGGATTAGAAATTATAGTACCCAAATTTTTTTAAATCCCAGCCATTTTTTAATATGGCAGGCAATACAAAAACATAATGATATAAGTTTGTGTATTGTCAATACAAAAAACATTATTTGGCTGGTTTTTTTTGTTAAATTGTGACGTTTACTAACCGTAGAGAGGTGGGGTTGGAACCATTATATACAGAACTGATATATAGACCTATTTTTGAGTGTTTAATCACGATATATTGACAAAAACAGTTTAAAATGTTCACCATTTTAAGATTTTAAAATCATATATTCTGAATTACAACAAAGTTAGAATGAGTATACTATAGAACTAACAACACTAACCCTCTATACAAAATTTCATGTCCCTATTTAAATTTTTTGTTACCGGTACCGTGCTTACGTAACGACAACGGACGGATATCATGTCAAAAATAACTTTTTCGATTATCTGAGGCCTTGAAACGTGAACATCAATCAAAAAACGTGGTCGAAATATTTTGTTTTTACCAACTTACCCCATACATTTTGTACTGGGTGAATAGTTATTGCACCATTAAAACTATTAAAGTTTCAAATAACAATCAATGTTAAAGCAAAACACAATGCTGCCAATACTCGAGAAAGATAAATTGTCATTGATTTTTAGATAACTTCGTATTTTATATGATACAGAACTTCCGGTGCAATAGAACGCAATCGGCAGACATTGTATTTCCTCCTTAAAATTTCTTTGCTGATCAAAGATTTACTGCTAGTTTCTGATTGGTTGTGTTGCGATATATCCTGACATATCTCTCTGTTCAATCTTCTCTTACATCAGATTTCTGATTCCATCTCATTAATCAAAGAAAATACTTCGACATCTTATTTCAGACTTCAATGTTGTAAAGAATTTTAGATCCTCAAATAAATAGGCCACTCATTTCGACGGGAAAAAAATCAACGTTACTAAAACGCAAGTTAGTAAAGTTATTACTCTCGTGGAAATAGATGTAACATTTAGTTTGTCAACTTGAAGGATTGAGAAAATTACACAGATTTACGAAAATGATAATTTACCAAGACATGTTATATATGAATTGACCAGTCTAGTCGTCGCAGGAATCAAGATTCATCAATCTTAAATTTACAATCCTGTTTAGGAGATGCACATTTATATTTATCAACTTTTGTATATGGTTAAAAATACAAGTAGGCCTAATACGTTTCGACAAATCTTCTTTTTATTGTCAAAATGTTATTTTTAATTTTATACATATTTAAACAGATTTATACATTTTTGTTGGCCAATGGAGTTTCTTTGAATGAATTTATATAAAATTAAATTAATGCCATAAGGGCGATTCTAATTACAAGGGCCGAAAAGTACTAGCAATCCTATCCAAAATAATAATAATAGTAATATTTATATGTTAGAGGTTAAAGCTAATATTTAAAAATAAATTAAATAGATTACATATTCAAAAAGAGAAATTTAAAAAAAATTAAAACGGAAGAGGGGTTGTTTAATTCAATTGTTTCAATTTTCAGTAATGCATGATAAGTTACTCTTAGTAACTCATACCAGCTTATAGCTGTGAAATAACAAAATGACTTGGTACCTTAAAAATGAAATATAAAATATATTTTTTATTCGTTTAATTAATTTTGAACAACAGATTGTGTTAAAATAATTACTTTATTTGTTGTGATATCATGGTTAGGCGAGTTGCATAAGTTCTTTTGCCTTTGAGTAACAGGAATAAAAAATTGTTGCTTGTTCAGAATCTGACTATCTTATTGTTAAAATTGAATGACAGAGCAATCCTTCAAGTTCTTACATAGAAATAAACAAGTTGCAAGTTACGTAATATGTTTTACAGATTTCCAGCTTTTAGTCAAATTTTACAAATAAAAATTTTCTTTCTTCACAAAAACATTACAGAAATATTAATTTAATGAATTATTAATTAAAATTGATATTCGGTTTTATGATCAAAGTTTATTAAGTTGAACGTATTGACTTTTTACCTGGTTTAATAATTTGCATCAGTGCATGGATTTATTTGTGTTAAAGACTAATTAATAATTAGGTGTTAATCTTCTTTGATTTATACTTTCACTTAAAGTAAAACATAGGTCAGGTAAGACCCCTCACACAAATGCCAGCACCTTTGCAAGAATCCATGTTGTAAGCTTTTTTTATAATAGGAATGTAACGTAACTGCAACTACTTTATCAGTCGGGTTGTCTCTCTGCAATGAATTCGGTGTTCCTTGATAACGTGAACTATAAGCTGTTTAGTTTATCTTGATATTACAGAGTGCTAGAATGTACTGAACTCTGTCCCTCAATTAAGACTGCTACGATGGTCTATTATGTGATTTTACAGGGATATTTTATTGAATGCACCTAACCTAATTCATTTTGTTGAATGTTTCTTTAACTAACCTCATTATTAATTTGAGATAGGTTTTGTTTTAATTAAATAGAATAAGGAATGTAATATTATGTTGATGTGATTAATTTAGAAAGTGTAATTTAGCCGAATGATACAAAGTATATGTTGATAAACAATACACGAACAACACCCAGACATTAAACCCAATATGAATATTCGTCGCCTAAAAATATAGAAAAAAGATGTTTTTTTCTGGTTTTTTTAAAGCGAAAAACAACTCGGTCCACATCGCCTTACAAAAAAGGAAGAAAACAAATATAAAATAAAGTTTCCTATCCTTCGAATACCCCAATGGAAAATAAAAGGAGTTGGTCAGGAGAGTTTTGATATGAAAGACGAAAGAGAGGTATCTAACTCAAGACTACATTCAAAAATGTAAATCGAGCTAGGTTTCCTCTTGATTGACAAGACCGTACCCATAAGTACACCCTGAGGTTAAATTTTAAAAGAGAATATGAACTTTAGATTTATACAATATTTAATGAAAACTATTTATATATTAAAATGGAGTCTAAATTTATTATGCTTTCACCATAATTTTTTCCTAATTGTACATTGTATTTGATTTTAAAATCAATTTGTTAATGACTCTGGTCAATTTTATTTTGTGATTTTGAAAAGCATGTGTGAACTGTAGTTTCATCTTTCTTGAAACTAGCTACATTTTGTACTGATATTTATTAATCAGATTTAATACAAAATATTCTTAAAAAACTTAATATCTTTAAAATACAAAAGTAAGCTTTTTTAAAGCAGGGCATTTTTAAATGTGTGGATATTATTTTGACATTTTACTAACAATATACGGACAGAAATGTTTTTATTTAACATGTCGACCAATAAGTTTTGTTTTGTCCCTTATTCGATAGATTTTAGGAAAAAAAATTACGAGATCATAATTTTGAGATTTGCTGTTATGCAGCTCTCCTCTCCCTCTTAACAAATAAAACGCCTCCAGACAATTTATATCTTTAAAAGACTGCTGTCTATCTAATACTATCTTGCTTTCATTTAATAGTGACTATTTTATTTTATTTTAAAATTATATGGAACATGTTGAATAAAAATTTTAAAGGTTCATGACAAAAGCTATTGTATGACGTTGTTTAACTTTTGGGTAAACATTATCCTAAAAGGCTGTTTTTGACTTATAAAAATCTGCTCCCATTTTGAATTTAATCACAGAGTTGTATGGCTATAAGCTCGACTAATAGTGTGTGAAAACAAGTTTATACGTGGTACATATTAGCAAAGTGTAAAATGTAAAGTGGGTGTTATCTACAATGTTCCATAACATCGGTAAGAGAATTCTTCCTTGTGCAGTACCCCTAATGGCTGTCACACGTATTTCTCTCCATAATGAGTTGCATGGATTATTCTATTTCTTAACATTGACTCTAACCAATTGCTAATAGTGTTTCTACCCTTCGATTTTTAATTGCCGCTATGATTGTTTATAAGCAGTATTATCAAAGGCCCCTTGTATAACGAGAAATAAACGTAACACAAATTCTTTTTCATGAATTGATTCCTCGATTTTGCTTACCAATTGATGCAAGGCGGTTTCACAATATTATACCCGATTGGTATGCACGTTGATTGCAGTAAATACAATTCTTAATAAGAATTCCATTTTGTAGGTGTGTTTGTATTTTTATTTCTATTTTTTTTGCAACATTGGAGGTTAAACATATTGATCGAAACACTTTTGGATATGTGTAACTTCCCTTCCATGGTTTCGGTATGAAAACTACTCTACACCTCCACTTTTACACCTCAATGCTATTGGTATATAGCCATAAGCGAAGCAGGCTCTCAATGTTTTACATAGTAGAAAGAGAAGTAATGCCAGAGCGTTTTGAATTAGGACGGAAAGATTCCATCTACTCCTGAGGACTTAAATGGAGCAAATTTAATTACGACCCATTTTTACCTTGGATACTGTAATAACTTATCTGGTAGTTTTCCAGTCAGAACAAAAGGCTCTTGTAGAAGTTGTCTTATTCTGATTATGGAATATTACGATGTATGTATCCCGCATTTCAGTGCTATCTGGAAAGTGTGTTTGAGTAACACTTACAAAGTATCTATACCTAAAGAATTTAGAGCAGTTCTTGGATAATCAACGGATCCAGTTGGATGCATTGGTTCTTTCGAGATTATTTAGTGTATCCTAGAGACTGCTATAGATGAGTCACTCTCTTGGCCAAAGTTTCTCCAAGAAGATCTTTTATGAATTCTGTTAAGGATTTATGATAATTGTTCCACTGACCTGTGTTTTTTAGCTTTATTTTCCTATCTAACTATCTATTTTACTATTTTGCCCTCCTTCTTGTGAACACTGACCGGATAGGACAGTTAATAATATATTATGAGTCTATAATACCTTCTTTTATATTAGCCGCCATTTATATGTTAATTCTTCATGATAAGAGTTCCAGTTAGTTCTTTTGGATTTCTAAAATTCCACAGAACAGAATAGAAATTAAAGTACCACAGAATATGTCAGTGGTCAGATGCTGAAGATTCATCCGAGACATTCCAGTCAGTTACAAAAGAACTAATAAATTCTGTGGAAATTGTAATGTAAATTATTTCTTTCCTTACTCTCTTTCTAAAACTAAGTGCATCACCAACATTAAAATGTAAAGAAATTCTAAGAGGGATTCACCTCTTCTATTGGTATTACTTGAGCCGTATGTTTTGTGATGAGTGTTGGAGTCTAATCCCGCTGGGAAATATTACTTCTCTTTTTCGCAGAAGGTCGTAACCGTATCTAGCTCTTTAGATGTTGTAAACTCCGCCGAATAATAGGGAAGGTATCGAGCTCATGATAATGTCTCTTCTGCCTCTCTCAGATCCTCAGGTGATCTTTACCTTGGCTATACCTCTAGAACAAAAAGCAAGCAAAGGCAGACATCATATTTTATGCTCAGCCACAATACAGGTCAAAATATGAGCCATTGTATATGACCTCACCTTATACATCTCCCAACCCTTTTATCTTTCCGCAATTAATCCAGAGTTATTAGATAAGGGCTAGGTCTATGTCCTCAGCGAGTAAGCGCTGATAGAATATTGTAGAAGCAGCCTCACTGTTGTGGAGGTTGCACTGGATTATCCACAGGGACATTTTCCAATGGCTTGTCTTTCTTCTGGAGTGTGGTGAAGTACACTTTACCAAATCCGAAGTAGGATCTCATTTCTTCTGATTTTAAAGCTGCCAAAGAGTAAAGTTATAGTCTATTAAGACCACTACGATGTGGTGGTTTTCGGTCTTATTTGAACCAATTACCCTCCAGTCATCGGTTTTGAGGGACTTATTGTGCTTGTTAAGCACTTCAAGAATCTTGGGCGATCTACCTTTGAGTAAACCTTAAGATCTTTGAAGATCAATTTGACAATTCGCAGCATGTCCTTTCGGTCACCTATCCTTAAGAACATTCCTAGGTTTTATGTTTGGTTTATCCTTTCCAACACTTCTTGGTTTCTTAGTTGGCACGGACCATGATACAGGTTCTAGCATTTAGCTAGTTGTTTTTAAATTGAAGAAATTCTCCATGCTCTAGAGTTTCAAACTCCAGAGCAAGGGAACCCTCCATTTGCTTCAAGTTTTCTATTTATAATTTTTGGTTTGGAAATTTCTCTTTAACAATAGCAATCTTATATGATGATATCGGTTTTTCATATTTATTTATTTTGTACTATATTTGTTTATATATTATATTATATTTGTTATATATTTGTTTATTTTTCATTTTCACTTTATTTGTAGTGAGCTTGTTTGTTTCTGAAATCTTAGTTTTTTTTTTCCTTTTTCACTCTCTGTGCGGGTACTGCGACCTACTTTTCTAACAGAGTTTTTTTGTTTTTGTGGGTTTAAAACATAATAAACATTATATTTTGATTTGTATTAAATATATTAAGAAAAACAATATCTAAAAACATGTTATTGCCCTTTCTTAAGGGATATGTAGAAGGGTAACCTAACGAATTAATGAATTCACAGTATCCTAAACATTATAGCTATTATAGAAACACTGACACTCTAGACCATTCTCATAGTTCGAATGAAGCATTTAAGCATCAGTTTTGTATCACTATGTATTGGATGGTTGAAAAAACCTGAACCCCTCTGGAACATTTTTATAAATTAAGATAGTTAAACACGGTTTGAGGTAATCTTCTTTGTAGTAAGGGGCTGAACCAACTTTTTTCAATTTTAGGTTTTAGAGTGTGGGGGGGCATAGATTCACAAATTTCAAATTTATCAAGCGATAATGTGGTAAATCAATTTAAAGGAGTTAAGAAAACATATTTTAGTTGAACGTTAACGTGATTCCATTAAAATAGATAAAAGATAAAATGCTTCACCTGATCATAGCTTTATTGCTATTTGTAATCTTCTCAACTAAAAAGGGCTACATTATTAAGTCCTGATTTTGGGTTTGAGACAAAACAAATGGCATGAATGATGGCAAACAAAAATGATGCTATAAAACAAGATTCCTTTAAAATAGTTCAACAATAAAAACTCTTCCTTTTCAAATTGTATAATTTTTATTTTCATGCATTTTGTGGTTGTGAATAATTCATCCTCAAATCAAATGTTCGAATTGATGTACTTGTGTCTCTGTGGAGTTGTAAAACACCTGCTTAAACCCATCTCTAATATTTGTAAATATTTCTATTGTTATTCTTCAATTACAACGACCAAATCTTCAACTATTGACAGTTATTTTAAATGACCCCATAAAATGAAGTCTTTTAGATTAAGTCAGAAGATCGAAATAGTCATTTGATTTTAGGTGTCCAAATCCCAGTGGTTAGAAAACTGTTAATTTAAAAATATCCCAATGTTATGAGCGTAACGATGAAGATCTACATTCTGTTGGAATTCTAACTGATAACTGTTAAACACGGGAATTCCATCAGCGTTTTATGTTGACAGGAATATTTGAAAATGTAATGGCGTGACACAAAATGGGGAATATATCATTTCCAAGGGGTGAGTGATGGAATCATTGGATTGTTCAACAAGTTCCTTGATAAAAGATCAAATGATTTGGATATTTAGTTTAAAAAATTTAATCTAGGTTTTATATCACATTTTACCGATTTGATTAAAATGTTTGTGAAATAAAAATTAATAACTCAAAATATATATCAAATTGCATTTAAAAGGGGGGAAAAAAAATTTGAGGGTTTGTTGATAAAAAGAAAGAAGAAAAAACACGAACTTGTTGCACTTGTCGTAGTAAAAGAGCCCATGTAAAGGATTTCACTCGTCAGAGTGATTCATTGGCACAAATAAAAGGTTTAACAGAAATATAAATACTACTGAATCCACGTTTTTAGGAACCGTGAAATAAGAAATACACAAAAAATTAATCAATAAGCTATTTGAGCAAATTTCTTTAACTATTTGGTAAATAATAGTAAAAAAATTAACAAATTTAAGTTTTGTATTAACTAAAAATTTAATACATATTAAAATATTTGAAAACAACGACAATAAGGAAAAGAATATTAAAAGAAAATAATTGTAAGTTATATTACATCAGACAAGATTTGAATATGCAAGATAAAACATAATTGCCGGATTTCTACATTGCTGTCACTAGCACATATTTTAGTTGAAAATCATTTTACTAGGTAATTAATAAGTTTAATTACAAAACACAACTTTTGAAATTATTTCAGAAAAACACTCCTAAATTTATACACGTGTGAAAATTGAATGCTGAATTACCTGGTTTTGAGAGATGCACGATTTAGCACACTATCAAGTTTGCATTTTATATGAAATGCCAATATAGGCACGTTTTGTAAAAAAAACTGTTAATTTAAGAAAATTTAAACAATACCCTACATCGTTACTTTACACTATGCTGACTAGAGGTTATAAAATTGTTATGTACAGATTTTTATTTAATACATTTTTAAGAATATTTTAATCTTCAACTCATCGAAGGTCTCAGGGCTGTCCATATCACTTGGAAGTCAGATCAGCCGTCAACTCCAGCGATAATGCTCAAGTCATTCATTGGACTCTGACTTACAAGTTACTTTTACTTGATTTATTGATTCACTTTATCAACAATTGATACTTAACAGAAAGTGAAAAACTTTGACAACCGTCATTAAAATCTCCAATCAAATGCAATTTATGTTTAAAGACGAGATTGTGACTCATGCGAAGTTAGCTTTTTAAGTTTCTATGTAATTATGTAAAACATCTTCCAATGTTTTTTTAAATCAACAAAAATTTGAGAATACGCATAATACACGGGGAAATTTTATAAACTTCAAAATTTACTTTTTTTAATCTTTCTCATATGCAAGAGAAATTATTAATGAGATACCAAAGAAAATTATTAATGATTACCTGGATAGGTGTGTCACAAAGTAAATGCAATGTTTTTGCTGCATTTATTTAGTAATTAGTATTGTTATTATTTAGGTTTTTTTTCAAATTAACTCTTTTCTAGTTACTTCTTTGTGTGTATTTTTTCTTTCTCTTCCTCCAATATGCTATCTTTTTTTATGAAGACGAGAATTTTATTTCCTTCGTACAACTTAATACCTATTTCGTCTGTATTTTCTCTTGAAAGTTTATCATTTTTCACAATTATTCGCATTTTATGTTTATAAATTATAGGATTCTTTGTTATTGGGTTTTTATATCTTTTAGTGTTTTCTTAAACCAGTTTGTTTTGTTGTTTGTATTCATACAAAAGTTGACAATCAGTTTTCATTATTTTTTTTTTAATGTAAAGGATACGACTATTGTTTACATTTATCTTTTTTTATTTCAAATTAATCCATATATAAAGGTTGCATAATATTTATATAGTTTTCAGAATATCTCTGTCACAAACATAATTATAATTCACTTGTTTCATACTTTTACGTCGCTATTAAACTCGAATTTGTTTTAATTCATAAAATAAAGTCATACAAATGTGAAAAAGTGTATACATTTATTTTTAAGTCATGTAAAAATCTTTTAGAAAAAAAAATTAAATTTTATTTGTCATTTACTAGTGCTCGTTATGGCTAGACATCATTACACGTAACACTTTGAAGTGCGCACTGTAATCAAAACACTCACGTGCATACCTTAAAACCGTGCATTCATAATCATCCTGAGGAACCTACTATAGTGATTGCAGGGTTTGCAATCCACAAGGTCCAGCTGTATTTACATTTTTCATGAATTATTGAATTAGATATCTCTCTTTCATCTTTCTTATCAGGTCTCTCTTCTTATTTTCCAACCCTGGTGGTATTAGAGTATTCGATGGCTATGAGTCTTTATTTTAGGTTCTTCTTTAATGACCGAAAGGTTTTTTGCCTTTTAAAAAACAAGAGAAGAAAATTAGCCGCCTCTATTTTAAAATGGAAATAAAATTATGAAAAAAATATATGATCAGCATAGATATAAAGATTATATTTTAGGCATAGAAATATATATATATATATATATATATATATATATATATATATTTCTATGCCTATAAATATATATATATACAGTATATATATATATATATATATATATATATATATATATATATATATATATATATATAATGTATTACATTAAAACTAGTCTTACAGACTAACCATTAATTTGTTTCTGAACTTAAATATAAAGACGAAATAAGAATGGTCAAGTTTATATAATAGTTCGCTTCGCTCACTCAATTAAGTTATGTGATTATGAATTTGTCATAACCTTCTAGAGTAAATCTTGATAGTATTTGTGTTTACAACGAGTATAGTCGATGCCGTGCGAAGCAAGCAATGGTCCCCCCTTAGCTTAACATTTAGTTTTAAACATAATTAACTCTTCTGGTTTTCAATTTATTTGATAATGATGGATTTTTCATGTAATTAATACGGTCAATCGAACATTCGCCATAATTTGTATATATAATATGTAACTTAAACTAATACATGACATTTTGGGAGTATAAATCAACTCTCGTTATAACGTTACATAAAGGATAAAAGTGAAAAGCATAGCCTAGTAATAGTGAACATAAAAAGAACACGCGATTAGGCATCGCGTATATTTAAAATAGTCAAACGTATTAGTACCGAAAACCGCGAATTTAATTGTAAAGAGGCAAAAATAATACACCGGGGGAAAAGTTATATAAACGAAAATCATTGAAGGCTGAATTATAAAGCTACCGGCCAATCTTATCAGCCAAACCAGTGTAAAAATAAGGCCAATATGGTTTCTGTTAATAATAATTGAATTACAAATTCGTAGATAAAATAAAATTCCGATTGATCCCAAGGTGGGAATAATGACAAAACTCTTGAAATAAGGGCCAAGAAGCGTGAACACCTTTTCTTAACTCCACATTTTTAAAAATGAATTTTTAACAACTGCTTGCCGTACTTTGTGCAGTGTAAGCCTGTCTTTGGTGATTTCATCTGATGACGTATATAGTTAATCAAGTTTTATATTTTAGATTTAACATTTGGTAACGAAAGCTGATTTACACTATCGAAACGACGTGTGTTACATTTTATAAACGCAAATAAATGATGGTAGATGTCCCATTAAACCATATTAATAATAAATAACTCTTATCCATTTTTAATTGATATTTTTGTGATAATTTGAGTTCACACAATTTGAGTTCAACTGTAAACGATTTGTATGTTAACGCAACATTAACTCAATTCTAACAGATACTATACAATATGGTAAGTTATTCATTAACATTACTGTTAAATAACTTGGAATGGAAATTTAATGTTATAGGCCTATACGTTTACGGATAAAAATAAACCGGTCAAAATAACAATGCGTTTTTTAGCCGGCTGCACAATAGAGCGGTACGATACATATCTTAAAGTCGTAAGCGATACGCGATTAACTTATAAGATAAGTATCTCTAGGGCGGGTTCAAATTGTCATTTAGTGTGGTAGTGGTGACGATAACGACGTTTATCGTAAGGTACTCTTATATTTAGTATGGAAACGCTCTGGTAACTCTTCACTTAGTATCATTCAAAGGTAATTTAAGTTTCTTAATTTATTTCATGACTAGAGGATTTTTCCTTGTTTGAAAGCAAAAAACCTCTCTGTGATTATAGGTTTATAAAAAAGGAAGATATGAACAAAAAAAAAGACCGCTATCCCTTGTATACTCTAATAACATCAGAGGTGGAAAAGAAGAAGAGTTGGTTAGGAGAAACCTGATAGGAAAGATGAAAGAGATGAATTTAACTAAAGACTACATAAAACAAAATATGTAGATCCAGTTACGTCCCCTTGGGATTGCCAAGTCCGTACTTACTAAAGTGAACCCCTGATGGAAATCACCAATAGTGTTGGAAAATACCCCTGGTTATATAATTATAAACTGAAACATTACCATTTAAAAAAATCTGTGTGAAAAGTTTGAGCTGAAGACCATTCCAACCGAATTAAAACACACAGGTAAGACATCATGTTTATCACGAGTTCCAATATTAAATGGTAACTTTCCTGAGCATCCTATGTAATTATTGAAATTTAATTTCGTGTTGAGTTACATTCATTAAATGTTATTCTATTTCCGTTATTTCCTTCTTTCTCATTGTTTATAATAATATAAATACATCGGGAAAAAATCATCTTTACTGGAATACTACTTACTAATAAATATGTATTAGTTACCTTTTTTAGTAGTCAGAGCAATTCTTTTTTGTTGTAATAACACTACAGCGCTGTTTCGCCGTTCACAGCCGGCTTCGTCAGGTGTAGGCTTAACACTTAAATAAAACACATAACGACACTGAACGCACACGATAACACGACATAAAATACAATATAAAATCTATCAGAGGTTAACTCTTCGTCAAATGTCATATGAACTTTATACTGGCATGGCCGCGGCATAGTTTCTGTGTTTCTGAACGGAGACTGAAGTGAAGGTCGAATAATGTATTCTCAATGTCAGCTGTGTTTGTTTAGATCAGACATTAGGTCGTAGATGAGGTTAGCTGCAAAGTTCAATTTATCATTAAGGAGTGAGCTGGGGTTTCTCTTCTGGGAAGTGTATATATTATATTCTTCCAATACGTTGAGACGACGGCCCTTCTTCTCGTTGTGGATAATGGTAATGTTGGTGCTGATATCTGTGTATCGGTGTATTACTAATAAACTGGCTAGAAAAAATGTCTTCAACAGGTCGTATCGTCTTAGTGTGTAGCAAAATTATAGAAAAGATAAAAGTCGTACGTCGCAGTTATCTTGCGATAAAATCGCATTGCTCTGATGTGCAGTCCCTGTTTCCCCTCTCCGCCTGTCTTCCTATTTAAGCAATTTGTACATTCGTTACACACGTAACATCTGTTGTCGTTTTAAATAGAATTACATAAATGTTTTATTGAAATCGTAGTTGTAAATATATTTATTCTGACATGTCAGTTATTCGTTTTTTCAGATATGTCCAGTATCACCATCCGTGCAATATGTAAGTCTATTTAATGTATATATAGATATAGTATCGGTCAAGAAAGAATTAGTTTTCAGGTAGACTACCATTAAACAGACCTTGTATTTCCTGCTTCAGCCTTTGTCAACACATTCTGTCTTCAACATGGATTTTAGATTAAACTTCGTCTATAAACTTATTCTTTCATGACTGATACTCTAACCAAAAAGTAGTGTTTTATAAGCTTTTAGTAGTTTGTTTGTTAGATTGCAGTAGAATTTGTTTGGTGGAAGCTTAGTTTTAACGATAATTACAAAGTTCGCCTATTAAAATTCATAAATATTGTATTAGTTGTTTCTGTAGCTTATTTTGATTATAATGTTCTGCAATTTACAACTCATATTTATTAATTTTAGTTCACTGATTTTGACGTAATGTTAAAAACTATATACATTTTATGCAATCTATAACATTTTTATTTATTTTTTAAATTGTTTTTATTCTTATCTTCCATTCTTTTTATTACATTTAGATAAACAAAACATGATTTAGATTGAGAAAAAGAGATAAGATAAAAAATAAAGCTTTCTTTAACAACAAACTAAAACAAAACAAATAAATTGACATATGACATAATAATACATTACTTTAAATTAAAATACATAAAAACAGGAAAGAAAAACCAAAACAATATTACTTCTAAATCCTAAACAAAAAAAACTTAAGATAAACAATTTAAGATAAACAAAAATATACGGAATGGAATAAAGCAGCCTCCATGGGTCTATCCGTTTTGAGACTGCATATCTCAAGTAAAAATAGAAAAAAAGAAGAAATAACAGAATTAGAGACCATCGGGAGCAGATAAACTATTAATAAAGTTAAATTTAATTTAATATTTATTACAAATATTATAATTTGTTAAATAATAATTTGTTCTATGATAATTAATTATGCCCATCTATTTGCATCTATGACATAAATATAAAGTGGTAAAAACTTATACATACGTAACATACATACACTCACATACCATAATAGTTCATACATATTCTCTCCTCATACCAATATATACACATCCCTATCTCCAAGTTTAACATGATAAAAAGAAATACAACAATAAACAAAATTATTAAGAGAAAAAAAAAACACTTCCACACCCCTATCACATCTCTTACACTCATCACTTACATTAAGCATCACTTACTTGGAAAATACATATTGAAACGGTATTTTGTTTTAAATTTTCTAGTATACTTAGCTTACGAAAAGTTATGTGATGGGTCAAAAAATCGTTGAGTGTGTTGATTAGCCCAAAAGTGTTGATTTTCAGTGTGTTGATTAGCCCAAAAGTGTTTATTTTCAGTTATTCCGTTAATTGCGCATGTTTATACAGTCCAAACCATTAAGATTCAAATTTAGTATGGATATGTGTATTTTGGCAGAATCCGAATTGTTTTCTTATTCAGTTTTTCGATAAATGTAAACATAAGGTTGGTTGTCATAACACAAAATTTGAAATAAATTTGACCCATTATTGCTCAAATGTAGCCTCGAAGTACTCAAATAAAACCTAATTTCGGCGATCGCCCTAAAAACGACGGAAACCCGAAAAATCGTCTATGGAAATCTTTAAAAATTTCAATTTCGGTGAAACATTTGGACAGTGACCTAAACCACTGTACACATTTTCAATTAAAAAAAAAAAGAAAAAAAAGGATTTCAGAAATAATAAAAAAAAAAAAAAAATCAACGAACCTTGGAAAACGTTTTTAATAAAATACGCTTAAGATAAGGTTACGGTTCAAAAAGAATAAAAGTAGGCTTTTAAAATGTGAATTCTTTTAAATATTTGTAAAAACATAATGACGCCGGTTATTGTATAGTATCACTTTTTGAATGATAACTACCAAACTAGCATTTCTCATTTAGAAATTCATTTAAATTCGTTGATTGATGTGCGAGAAAGTTTGTGCAATGTTTTTACAAGATTTATCGTGTTTTGTATAGTAAGTCTTAGGCCACTTGCATAATTAGGAGTTTCTGGCTATTAAAACTAAAAAAAAAAATATATATATATTAAAAAAATACTAAATCCTGATTTATAAACCGTAAACTATAGTTTGTAATAGTTAAACAATTTTTGTTCTCTGAAAAATAAAAAACAAACATAGCCATACCAAACCTTAACATCGACAATTCCTATTACAATCAATTCTCTGTTTATTCAGTGAAAACATAATAAGACAGAAAATAAATAAAAATATCTGAGCCTGCCCAAGTCAATTAAATTTCTATCTAGGACCTGGTGCGAGGCTAACTCAATTACATCAGGGACTGTAGCCTCTACGTGCAGATTGCTAGGTCTTTCTCACCCTCTTCATCCCTTGTTTCGTTATTAAACCTTCCTTTATTTTGTGTAAGCTTACACGCCTCTCTAATTTATTATTTAATTTGTATTGATGAAATTTATTTTATAAACATTAGATGATCGTTAATACCGGATTTTATATCTCTATTTTTTTTCTACGTTAATTTCACTATCGCTTGTACCATTTTTAATGATCATAGATTAATTTATAAAAGTCAAAAAATAACTGATATAAATACAGTGCTTTGGAAAATGTTTAACTAAATTGATATATCGTGTAATGTTTATTTAAACGAAATATTCATATAATCGTCTGTGATTTACAAGACAAGAAACTTAGTAAGTATGTAATAAATAATTATGTAATGTACTAAATAAATAGTCTATCTTAATAATTTGGATTTCATTTTCAGAATTGTTTACTAAATTTTATCTATAAAAAATATAAATAAATATTGAGTGATAATATTATATAAAATTTTTTTTAAATCTCGAACACTAGAAAGTTTCACTCAAGAAAGTTAAACTCGAAAACACTTATAATTTTGGAATTGTAGCTCATGTATCACTGAGGATGGCGACTTTGTCGTTGAAACGCGTTTGATTAAGTAAACTTAATTTTTGTGACAGTTATAGTTTTGGTATTGAAGCTCATGTATCACTGAGGATGGCGACTTTGTCGTTGAAACGTGTTTGATTAAGTAATCGTAATTTTTGTGACAGTTATAGTTTTGGAAATGTAGCACATTTATCACTGAGGATGGCGACTTTGTCGTTGAAACGCGTTTGATTAAGTAAACGTAATTTTTGTGACAGTTATAGTTTTGGTATTGTAGCTCATGTATCACTGAGGATGGCGACTTTTTCGTTGAAACGCGTTTGATTAAGTAAACGTAATTTTTGTGACAGTTATAGTTTTGGTATTGTAGCTTATGTATCACTGAGGATGGGACTTTGTCGTTGAAACGCGTTAAATTAAGTAAACGTAATTTTTGTGACAGTTATGGTTTTGGTATTGTAGCTCATGTATCACTGAGGATGGGACTTTGACGTTGAAACGCGTTAAGTTAAGTAAACGTAATTTTTGTGACAGTTATAGTTTTGGAAATGTAGCTCCTGTATCACTTAGGACGGCGACTTTGACGTTGAAACGCGTTTGATTAAGTAATCGTAATTTTTGTGACAGTTATAGTTTTGGAAATGTAGCTCCTGTATCACTTAGGACGGCGACTTTGACGTTGAAACGCGTTTGATTAAGTAAACGTAATTTTCGTGAGATCTTGTGTTTGAGTTTTTTTTCTATCTATAAAAAATACCTTACTTACAGGCATATAAATAACGTAAACAAAAACCAAGGTTTACAAGTTGAAACAAAAATGCACAACTTTTCTCATTCACCTGTACTCAAAACAAAATAAAAACAACCAAAACTAGTTTGTTAGTTGTCGTTCAAAAAGTGAAAATAAACAATGAACACTATCTTGGAAAAAAATATATTAAAAATGACCTCCTCGTATCGAACCCTCAATTGGTAGGCTACTGTTAAGTTTATTTTTGCGTGTTTCCGATTTTTTCAGAACTGTAACATTTATTTAAGAGTTTTGATAAATTAATATTTACATTTCACAACAATTCCTACGAAATATTTGGAGGTAGCTGCCGCGAGAAAAAAAAAACCATAAAATTACGATTTTATAAAAATCGGCTCTAACTATTTTGATACAATTTGGCTCATTTGTAGACTTTAATAACCCAAATTTAAGGTATTGGTCTCCATCTCTCCAAAATTGCTTGTTCAGTAAAATTTAAACGAAATCGATAAAGCTGATTTTGAGAATTCTTTTTGTTTTTCATACTATTGAAAAAAGTCGTAATACACCTAAATATCATAGTGAAATATTTTCACTTTAGTTCACTGTACACAGAAGGTTTACATTTATGCTTTTAGTGTTTTTTTTTGACAGAATACGGAAATAGATATTCCCAACCTGGACCGGAAAACATCTTTTCCGGGCTCCAGGTGATGTCAAACATTAATACCACAACTGTTTATTAAATCAACAGTTAACCTCAAAAGTACATTAATACAGAATATCGTTATATTTGTTGTGTTCCCTGTGATTTAATTCATATTCTAATTTATAATTATGCATTTTGACGATGATAATGTTGTGTTGCAATATACGTTCCTTAAGACATTTTGGTGTAAGCCTTTGAAATTACATCAGAATTACTACCATAAAAATCTAGGATTAGGATTTGAAAAATAAAACGTAGAATTTGGTTAAAGGTTAACTTTTTGTTCCATTTAAGTTAATATTAAGAATATCGAGGTGGTTAAGTTCTATATTAAACCTAACAAGTTTTTTTGGGTACGGTACGATAAGCGTTCTGAATATTATTGTCGAATTTTTGAAAGATCTATCTAGATGAGCAATACAATCTGTTGATACTCTAAAATAACCTATCCTTGCCTAATGATCGCAGCTTGTAGAAAGGCAAATTTTGTTAATTATGAATGAACTTCAGCATAATAATAATCAAATGTGTATCTACTTGATATGTTTTACATGGAGCGCACTGCTTCATTTAGGATATGTTATTTAATAGTAGGCCTGGATATTCCGTTATCTTTTTCTTTTTTTTTTTATATTCACCAAAATATTATTTCTAGTTTACCATTTTGATTCATGTACGGCATTCACACCTATAGTTTAGTATACATTCCATACCATTCCTGATTTGTTTGCACAATATATCGAAATAAAATATTGGAAATAATTTGGAAAAAAAAATCTCTTTATAAGATTAAAACAGTATATAAATATTCAACTTAACATCAGTTCTATCCTTAGTGTTTTGACTAATATCAAAACACCTACGAACGTGGTGCATTATGACGACCTAGGTGCAATATAAGAAGTTTCCGCACAGTTTCTGTGTAACACTCGCCATATTTGTAACGTGTTTTCGCAATTAATATACGTTGTTACATTGTAAAGCGTTCCATCATAACTAACCTCGAAAAATACTGCTTTAAAAAAATATAAATAAAATGTTGTCATGGCAACAATCCAACAATAGCTTGCAATTTTAAAACAGGAGTTCTTATTGTTATTTATTTATTTTCATCATTTATGGCATACATAGTGCAGCAGTGCTGCGGTATACATTTGACTTGTCATACTATACAAAAAATACTCACAACACACAATACAATAGAAATTTTATAAAATACAAACAAATTAAGACACAGTGAACCATGTATACATGTTATCTTATATTAATCAATTATTTGAGTCGTCATCCTGAATACAAAACGCATCCCAGGCACCCAGAGTTTATGAGTTGAGGTACTCCTCCACTGAGTAAAAAACATTCAAGAGGTATTCTCTGAGTGATCCGCGAAAATTCTTGAAACAACTTAGCTTTTTTATATTTTCCAGAAGTTTAATTAAAATGATATGGTCAACACAGTCAAAAGTCTTTTGACAAATCACAAAAGACTAATGCAACCTGTCCTTTTCTATCAATAAAATTTATAATCATATCCAGGAGAGAAAAAAATAGCAGAAGAGGTAGAAAACCCCTTACGGAATCCAAACTGATTCTTATTTAAAATATTATATTTTCCAAGGAAACAAATTATTCTAGTCCTGATATTTCAATTTTTTTTGAATAACTGATAACAGTGCTATAGGACGATAGGTTTCAACATCTTTATTATTGAATTACCGTAGAATAAACATTCTCTTTAGTAACAACTAGAAATTGTGCTACATTATTTAGTTTGTTGGTTTTTAATCCTTTACTGTTTAATAAGTAATGTTTAACTCTCATAAATTTATTCATTAAAAGAATAAATAAATACAATGAAAAATATGGTACATTACTCGCCCGGAAAGTGTTTTTTTCGTCCTTCCGTCACTTCCAGTACGCGGCAATGCCTCGCACGACAATTTCACCTCTCGGGAAAAGACCAATTCCCTACCTCTTAACGTAATGTACTATTTCCATTTCTACTTCCATTTTATATTAGTTATTATACAAATAAATAAGATAAATAGAGAAGTCGTTTGTTTTTTATGAATGTAGCTTATCCAATATAAAAATTATTTAGGGATACAAAATTACATTTTTTGAACAGATGTGCACTAATATAATTTCCTGTTGGTATTACTGTTGATATTTGTTTTTAAACGGGTATCTGAGAAAGTTAGTGCTTTTTTTTTAAACTTTATACCAATTTATTTATAAATATGTTGTAAATAAATTCTCTGAGTTAAATAGTATATTTCATCACTTGGACCAAAAGTGAAGCTTTTCGATACAAGCTCAAGTTTTAAGGAAAATGAGCGAGGATGAGAAAGCTTCTATTGGTTCAAGTGATTAACTATATTTTTCATTATACTGCAAACAATATAAGAAAACAATTTTTCAAAAACTAAAATGTTACAACCTATTTACCTTCGTAGAATCTTTACAATCGTTAATTAATTCGTATAAGCGAAGTAACAGCTGATGACCACGACCTCAGCTGATGTTTTTAGGTCCAAGTACTAAAAATAACAACTTTAGCGTCTCAATGCATGTATTGAAAACGTCTGTTCTTGAAACAGTGTGACGAAAAATTATTTTAATGAATCTAAAATAGTTGTTTTCCTTCTAAAATTTAACAAGTTATTCTTTAGGTATTGTGCTATATCAAATTTCGCTAAACGTATGCAAAGCGACCACGCCATTAGTTTAATATGCTAATATCATACTGAACGTTCACTGAATCTTGCATTCACTTAATTCTACTGATTATCGTAAAGAAACAATCTGGCAACACCGCTGTAACACTCTTGCATTATGCATGTAGTATAAATTTAAAGAACTTTGTTTTAAGAGAAATGTAGTTTGAAACCTTGCAGGTTGTGTAAGACACGCTGGCGTGTGTTGGTAAATAATATCTATAATTTGAAATTGAAATTATTAATACCAGTGTTTTTGTGAATAGAAAGACCTCCCTATTTGGGAGTTTCAATAGACATCGTTCCTGTAAACGCAATGTGGCTACTATATGTGACAGCAATGCTCATAAACCAAGATAATAAATTCATTCAATAAATCGTTTTCATAATATACACTTGAACAAAACACATACGTGTAAAAATACGTATATTATTATAATAAAAGTGATTGGGTTAACAATGAGTTCATCCTTGCAAGTTTAATAGATTTAATAAATCGTTGTTATAAACACAATGTGGCTACTTTATAGCATGGGATGTTAGACAATAATATTTATAGTCAAAGCTTGTAAAGCAATAGCGCAATTACTGTACACTTGGACAAAACACCACATGGATAAATAATAAAAGTGAATTGGTTAACAATGAGTTCATCCTTGCAAGTTTAATAGATTTAATAAATCGTCGTTATAAACACAATGTGGCTACTGTATAGCATGCGATGTTACACAATAATATTTATAGTCAAAGCTTGTAAAACAATAGCGCAATTACTGTACACTTGGACAAAACACCACATGGTTAAATAATAAAAGTGAATTGGTTAACAGAGTTCATCCTTGCAAGTTTAATAGATTTAATAAATCGTTGTTATAAACACAATGTGGCTACTTTATAGCATGCGATGTTACACAATAATATTTATAGTCAAAGCTTGTAAGTAATAGCGCAATTACTGTACACTTGGACAAAACACCACATGGATAAATAATAAAAGTGATTGGGTTAACAAAGAGTTCATCCTTGCAAGATTAATAGATTTAATAAATCGTCGTTATAAATACAATGTGGCTACTGTATAGCATGCGATGTTACACAATAATATTTATAGTCAAAGCTTGTAAAGCAATAGCGCAATTACTGTACACTTGAACAAAACACCACAAACTAATTAATTAAAATGAATTACGTTATAAATCGATATATTTTTGATTTGTGATAGAGGTTTATCATTCATCTAAATCAAAATGAAAAGTAGTAAACTTATTATCTGTGCAAACAAGTTAAAATTAATTTTGGAATAAATTACTATTGATATTTTATATGGGTTAAGTCTAATACCAATTATTAACCAATATATTTAAATTAAATAAAAATTAATATGAATCACTTTTGATTTTTAAGAATTTTAATCAAATGACATATGGTTATCATATTGTTTTGGATTGTGAGAATTTCATGTTTTTAATGTCATTTGTGTTGTCTCACAAAGAACTTTCAAACTAAATATCACGTTACAATTCATGCGATTTAAATTTTGAGTTACGCATACCATCCGAGGGTCGAAAATCCAGAATTATTACTTATTGTGGCAGCCCCTTTTAACTGAAAAGAATTTTAAAAAGCAACACATAAGGTATGGAGATTTAATTTTCTTCTAAGTTATCTGAATACAATCACATTATCGGCAGTGATTTCAGTTACGGTTATCCAAAACTTTTCGATTCAATCCATCTTTATCGTGTCGTTGATTCTTTTACAATTATGTATAACACGATAATATGTCCCATTTCAAATTTGTAACTCTACGCTCTTAGAACCCTCTGAAGAATTTTAGAATTTTAGAAATTCAATAATTCATTAGTTTAGCATTTAACCTATCCCTTACTCTAGGATATACAAAGGTCTAGGGTGTCAGTCTTTCCACGACAGCCAGAATTTAAGAATTTTAGAAATTCGCTAATATGTAGCCTTTGAAAATGTGCTAAAGGTAAAAGGGAATATAAAAAAACTAGTACAAAAATAATAAAAATCAATAAAATGTAAAATATAAGTGTTTATGTTCTATGACTTTTCGTAAAAATGGATATTTTCAGAGTTTTCCGAAAAAACTCTTACAACTGGACAAAATTTTAAGGGTACAATTGAAAAAAGTTTTTTTCTGAAAATCTGACAAAGTTAAAGTTTGTAGTAAAAGTAAATATTTAAAGGGTTTGTTAAAAATAAATATTGATTTTTACTTAAAACTCTTTTGAAAAAGCTCGTTTTCACAATTACGAGCAGTTTTCTCCTGTAAAATGAATGCTAGCTAAAAATGTTAGAAAATTGTAGAATTTAATTTCATGCAATTTTGTTTAAATGACGTAAATTATACCTAACTAAAAGTGACATGAAAAGAAATTGTTTTGATTGGCAAAATTGGAAAATGTTTATTATTTTAAATCACTGTTTTCATATGTCAGAAGTGAAAAATAGCTCTCTTTTTTTTAAAAGATATTATTTTAAGATATAAAAATCCTGGAAGCTTGTTTGTTTGACGGGGTGGTTGTGAGGGGAGTTGAGGCTGTTATAACACGAAAACTCAAAATTGTGATTTTGTAAATTTTCCCCCTAAAATTTAGCGTCTAAGGGACAAAACAAGCCATTTAAGTCTGTAAAACATTTCGGTTAATTAGTAAAACGCCAAATTAACGTAAATACATTTTGCTGCTGCTCAATATCAAATCTATCAATTATGTTAAAATTTTGATTTAAGAAGAATAAAGACCGATACCAGTGTAGTAATTTTCAAGTAAAATAAATTACCGTTCAGACATAACCTACCCATGCTTCTCGTCATTGATTTCAATCAAATAAAACCCTCTGGGGCTGACTTTAGTGAGTACGAGCTGGACAACCTCGAAGGAATCTAGCTGGACATACACATTTTTCATGTAGTCTTGGGTTAGATCCCCCTCTCTCATCTTTCCTATCAGGACTCTTTTGTCCTATTAGTTTTGGCTAATTCTCTTTCTTTTCTGACACTGATGTTTTTAAGGGCTAGGATTCTTTTTGTGTTTTCCCCCTTTTCTTATAAACCGATGATGGCTGAGATGTTTTTTCCTTTAAACAACGTCAAAAACTAAACAAAATATAATTTGAAATTATGACAAGTTTATGTTGCAAGCGAGACACGTCCTTGAACTTACTTCCTGCCCTCCTACCTTTTAAAGTCCAAAATTTAAAACGTAGGTTTATAGGAGCAGCTCCTCACTTCAAGGAATATTGCCAAAAATTAACTCTAACTTAATTACAAAGTAATTGAGGGACAAGGTACAGGTTTTCACCTACACTTTATATAGGGTGTTTCAAAAATATACGCCCTTACTTTAAAAATTGTTACTGGCCAACAAAATTAAGAAAATCGTTCTTATAAACATATGTCCGAAAACTCTTCGGTATCTGTCTGTCGGTCATTTTATGTTTTTGCAAAACAAATAATAATAACATTAGAAATTATTAAGATATCGAGTCAAATTTGTTATACACATTTTATAAGTTTCATTTCACCAGTCTTTTAAGAATCAAAACTTTATCTTTTAAAATTAAAAATTAATGACAGTTTAGCTGCTACATAAATTTAATGGTTTTGAAGATATCCCATTTCAATCTGACACCATTTTGACAATTTATATGATCAAGTATTGATTCTTGATGTGCTAGTAAAACATAAAATTAAAAATGTGTATACCAAATTTTAACTCGAAATGTTAACAATTTTTAAAGTTAGAATTTTTTTTAATACAAAATGGGTGATAAATGGATAAGGTAGCTTTTTCGGGCATATTTTTACTGGTAACTATTCATTATTAGTTAGCATACATATTTTTTATACAATCCGTATTATATTTTGCAAATATATTATTACTGATTTCATTTCAGAGCCGGGTAGTACAATGATGGGTACCACAAACTCGTCTTGTGTTTATAGGTTACTAACTGCTTAAACATTAACTATCTCCCTTTGGAATAAACACTGCACTGTATTCTTTGTCTCTGTATGGTATACATACAGAACTTTATGTGCTTTGCTATTGTAAATTTGTATCTAGAGTGTTTGCTTTGAAGGATGGGCAAATAAGGTTGAAATCTCTGTAATTACCTGTGAGGGTATTGCTAGCTCTCAGTGAACTGTGAATACTATCCGGAGGGACACCCAATATTTCCGACGAGAATTACAACATGGGTTTCTTTACCAATCGTATACAGTGTGACGATAATTTCCTGCCTCATTATTTTGTTATCTGGAATTAAAAGTCAAACCTTCGGGAGTCTTAGGTTAGGTAAAGGCTGTACATTTTGGTAAACCTGTAATTCCGTTTTTCTACGATCTTCCGAGAGCCGAGGGAGGTTAATTTAAATAATGTATTTAGTTTTTTGATCATTTTATACTTGTCAGACGAATAAAGGCGGGGGAGTAAGTAAAACGTAGAAAAACGGAACGTACAGTAATCAAATGGGCACAAAGTCCGAATAGTGGCTAGATAAACGCACGCTCTGCCACATGAGCTACGCCACTCCCTGGTTTATAATGGACGAATTTGTGAAAAGGAAACTTTAAAGTTTTAAAGTCGGTGAAAACTATTCGTTCTTGAATAAATCAAAAACAGATTCTGTGTTCTTAAGTAATACTAACAAAAATAACACAAATCTCGACTTCATTAAATATTTAAGATGAGGATATCCTTTCACATTAACACAAAACAGGCAATCATATGTTTCATAAATAACAGTATAAAATCATTTCACACACCCATCCAAATACTAACGAATTTATCACATTCTTCCAAAATTATTATGTACTGTTTATACAAACTGTGAGAAAAAAACAGTAATATACTGAGTTTTCTCCATATGGCCTATGAGAGGTAGGTTAATAAAAATAGTAAAATACTTTTATAAACTTCTTGTTTATTTACAAAAGAAATTATATATATATTTATATTTCAAGATATTTAAATAGACGTTAAACTATATTTGCTTTTACAAATTCACCTTAAACATAATAAAGTTTTTGAGAACGTGTTGATAATGACGGCGGTGAGGTTCATATTCATTTCCCTCTGATTATTCATGAACCGAAAGTTCTTTCACTTACAATTTCGCAAATGGATTTTATTTATTAAGCAAATAATTTCGCACAAATTAATCATAATCGATACAGCTGATTGATTTTAAGGAGCAGTTCAATGGGCAATTTATTGGATTAAAATAATGTTTATTACTAAATTACTTACTTCTTAGCAATCTTGTGTTTAGTATTTATTTATTAATATTTCATTACAGCTGTTTCGGTATAACATATACCATCATCAGATAAAACAACACGTTTACACAACACACTGATACACATTTCACAAAAATAAATAAACATAAAATGTTTGGTACTGCAGTACAAGTCGAAAATAATATTATAAAATAAGGTTTAGATAGTTTAGATAATATAGCCACATCTTTCTAACGTGGTGGTCAACTGTTCATTGCTGTTCACATAGTGAACAATATAAAATAATTTTATATTAATTTCGACTTGTACTGCAGTACCAAACATTTTATGTTTATTTATTTTTGTGAAATGTGTATCAGTGTGTTGTGTAAACGTGTTGTTTCATCTGATGATGGTATATGTTATACCGAAACAGCTGTAATGAAATATTAATTAATAAATACTAAACACAAGATTGCTAAGACGTAAGTAATTTAGTAATAAACTTATTTTAAAGCATTCATAAGGCAATATGGAATTTATAAAATAATGTACTAGTATTTATGGGAGATGAGACTAATATTTTGTTCAGGAAGAAAGATCATTGGAAGCTACATTGAAGCAAAGTTTTATCAAAAGTTTTGTAACTAATTTCGATCCGCTTGGCTGAATTGCACACACTGACGACAAATGGACAAATAAAACAATTTTATAAGCTCAAAATTTATATTCCAGTAAATCGCATCATAGATTTTTTTGACTAATCCCATTACTCTCTTTATTCTACATATATGCGAGAAAGTAAAATTTGAAAGTAGTTAGAAGAATCACGCACAGTCAAAGTTACAATTATTTTCGCCAAAAACATTGGTCTAATTTTGATATAATATACTTCTAAAGACGCGAAGAAAAGATCAAAATCACTCTAAAAATTCTAATTCTGTATTTTTTTTTTTATAAAACATAAATAAATTATCGATGGAACTGTTGAATAGGATAAAACACTTATAATAACTTAATATTTGTAAAACTAATTGTGTTAAAATATTAGTGAAATTGAAATATAGTCTCAAACCTGCCAGTCAAACTGCAAGTAAAGCAAAATTACAGAAACAAAAAGAGATATGAAATTGACTAGTGTCATTAAAAACTAGAATATGATTAAGTACGATTTTTCATTACATCGAGTTTATGTCACAAGGGAAGTAGTAAATATCTTATAAAAAAAAATTAATAAAATTTACAAGAAACTGTTAATAGTAATTCCTTTTTATAATAATTTATCTCCCATAAGAAACAGATGAATAATAAATCAATTTTTTTCCTCGTCGACGTTTTCCTTGAAGATAACATACAATTTTATCAACCTTTGAGAAAGTTAGTGTAAAATGTTTGCACTATATATATATATATATATAGTAAATGTTATTTACAGTTACAAACCAATGAGTTTACATTATAAATAGATTACCCATCTCCATGGTATGGGATGAAGCTGAGTCAGAGTCTCTAGTGCTAGCATCTATAACGGCCCACTTCATATACCTTCAAGCCGTAGTGTATTCTCCGACTCCTCTTATACTAGTACATTCTGTACCTGGATCCTTAAAAATACAGCAAACCGTATATTGAGCCTCAGTTTATCCTATGCTACGGAACTTAAACTAGACATACATTCTATGCTTAATCTTATATATATATATATATATATATATATATATATATAATTTACTCTAAATGTAGATAGAATGAAATGTCGAAACTACATTAGAATTTGAAAAATTTGACGTAATAACAAGTGTACGAACTGATATAAAGATAAACTTAGAAGAAAGGGAAGAAACGATTTATAAAGTAAAAATAACATCAGATATAAAAAAAAAGATGGAAAAAATATAAAAGAATTAATGAAGAAAGAAGTGTATTAACTAAAAGCAGATAAGAATAATACAATTGTTATTATGGATAAAATTTAATATATAAATATTATCGAAGAAAGACTCACAGAAGGGCCATATGCTGTGAGTAACAAAAATCCAATTTCTTACTATTACAATTTATTATCTTATTTCTTGATTTTAACCTTCACTTTTGAGTTATTTGATTTGGCACTTTTCTATTCATAATTGCCCATATATTTTTTATTATAATTCCAATTTAATCTACAATTTATTATTTTATAGTCCTTTGCATCCTTTATCTTATTTTATTATTACTTTTACTTTTTTTCAACTCTTTTGATTTTTTTAAAGAAAAAATCTCTGAAGAATAACTTATAGTCCCCCTTTTTGCTAACTCACCTTCTTAATTATTTTATTATTATTAGGTATTTTTGATTTATCCCTCCTTCTGAAAAACTTCCCAGAATTACATTTTTATTTTTGTGGATTTTTGTTTTTCACCATGTTACGTAACCATTTATATCTCTTAATTAATTACTTTTAAGTGCATTCCCCTTAATTCAAACCTGCTTAACTTGATTTCACTAAAATATATTTACTTTTATCAAAAAATTTGTTTCTATCAATATTGGATTTCTTGTACAAACCTGTCGGTTGAGTCTCCCTCTTGTCCTGTACAATCTTAAACGTTATATTATGGATGATCTTATTTTTGTAAAACCTGACTTGTACGAAAACTTACCTCTGTCTAAAGAATATTACGAAAAAATCTTATAATATATTTATAGTGCTGCACTTTTTAATAGTTATCCAAAAGAAATAATATATAATATAATAAAGAAAGCTAAATGTATTAAAATTAAGGAATCGAGAAGTACTCTAGTGGAGAATATGCCTCGACAAATAAGAGTTAAAACTGCATTTGGTCCTTCAATGTCAAATATTGTAGAAAATGACGAAGCAAATATGCAAATTTCAATGTATCAATCTCAGCCGAGATTAATATTTGTAACAATTTGGGAAATCCAAAAGATTAAATTCAAGAACAAGATAAATCACGTTTTTATCATATAAATTGTGAATTATGTCAGAAGAAATATATAGGCCAAACAAAACGAAATATCAAGATAAGAGCAGAATGGCCTTTTCCCATTTCAAATATAATAGGCCTGATAAATCAGCCATGGCTAAACATTGATTAGAGGGGGAAAAAATAATTCAAAATAGAAAACTCTGTGTTGTTAAAAAATGATACTAAATTAAACAAGATAGATGCGTGATAAACTTTTTATATTAACAAGTACCGTAATATAACTGTAAAAAATGAATTATTGCCGATGCAAAGTTCTATATGAATGTAAAATATAAAATGTATTTTTAGATATAGGCCTAAGATTAGTTCAGAATATTGTATTGATATTAACTTTTAAGTTATTTAGATTGACGCAAGGCACTTGTTAACGCCTTAATATTAGAAAGTAGGTTTAGGCCACCCCCCCTTTAGTTTTGTATAAATTCAGGGTTTGCCGCAGTGGGAAGTTATTTATAGTTTACTTATTAAAGGTCATGTATCATTGAGGATGGCGACTTTACCGTTGAAACGCGTTTGATTTAGTAAACGTAATTGTTGTGAGATCTTGTGTTCGAGTTTTATTCTATCTAATATTATCTCCCAAGTCAATCTCAATATTTATTTTGTTACGTAATTTTGTTATGTAGTTGTAATTTTAAGAAGAACAAAATAACACTGAGATAGATGAAATGTTTTGGAACTTAAAATTTATTTATTTTGAAGCCTATTTCACAAAGGACAAGTTCGATAAAATTAAAAGAATTTTTATTAAGACAGTTTTGTTAAGCTTTCATATTCAAGTGGCTAATGACTTGTGGCAATCTATTGACAAGTTATTTTTCTGTTAAGTGTTGTTCTCATTCACAAAAGTCAGTTAGTTTTCAAGCTAATTGTCAAATTGTGAAATTTGGCCAATAAGAAGAAATTTATAATTATGTATTTATAAATTTATTTATCGACGTCATGTTAAAAACTTTATACACTAATTTTCAACTCATATAAGTCATAACATGGGTTTAAATAGTCTAACATTTCCACAAATTATAGATTAATAAATAAACAAAGTTTGGTAATCAATTAAAAAAATAGGTGTTCTTGAGTAAAATGTTCAGCGATAATTACTGTTTCAGAAAATACAATAGTATTTAATAGAGAGAAAGTAGTATAGATCTGAAAATGTACTCCTTGTGTTTCTGAAATGATTTAAATCGAATTAGTTTTAACACTGAATTCTATTGGCTTAAAATTTAATTTCCAAACAGTCGAAATTCGTGGTTTTTGATAAAGTTTTTGTTTCATGTTTGAAATTGCAAAGAAAAGCAATTAAAACCTTTTTTTTAGAAATGAACGGACTGGGAATTTTAAAATAAAAACAAACTGACGATAAATGTAACCGAAACGATGAGGTGGGTGGGGGGGGTAACACAATTAGTCACAAGTCTGTATTTCTACTTATCTCATGTTCCTTGCCATCTTGTTGCTTTATGAAAAAAAATACTTGCGTATTTTTATCAACTTCAAATGTTGACGTTTTCCCCCACATCACCATCTATATTATACTGAATTGTATAACTGAAGGTCTTCAGGTTGCTGAATATTAGAGTGGCATCAGTTTTTTCAGTAGCGAAAGTTATAGGAACTAGAAACGTTCTGGGGGTATATGCAAGGCAACAGCACTTGGCACCCTTCTCGTTTAACGGCGAAAAACCTGTTGGTCATTATTGGTTAATCAGAAGAGGAAGAAAATAATAAATAAATAATAAAAATTGCAAGTCCTCAAATAATTTAATAGCGTTAGTCTCGGAAAGGAACAAGAGTTGGTCAAAATAAACCTAAAAGGAAAGATGAAAGAAAGGGATCTAACTTAATACTACGTTACAGGGCAATACCACCTGAGAAATCAGGATGGGTTTGTTCACTGGGTAGCCACTTTGCGGAAATTTGACATGCAACAAGATAGAGTAGAACATCTTTTCTTCGTTCTTCGAACACCTCGATCTGGACAGGATTACACCCTTGGATCTTCGACAAACCGACAAACAATCCCTAAATCTGGGATATTTTTACATACTTAGAGCTTACGGCCATTTCATAGAATGTCTGGAGCAATCAAACTATGTATATCTATTGTGAGAAGAAATAGAGATCGCTATTAAAGAAGAAAGATATGCAGAACGTACCAGTACTTCTAAGATAAGATCTCCCGTGATAGCTCAGAATGTAATTACAACATAGACATTCTCCTCATATTGTTTCCGATCCTATTAAAACTATTTTATTATAAATAACACTTTTTATCTATTCTTGAGTTAGTTCCCTCAACCAATGATCGGATTTCTCTTCAGAAACTCTTGTTCTCTTCCTACTTGGGTTACTCGAAGGCTAGGCGTCTTTATTTTATGATCTCTTCTTAAAGAGGCGTTGATAACCGAGAGTTGTTGTTGTCGATTAAGGATCAAGGGGCAATATATATATATATGCTTAAATAACCTGAGAAAGACCTCTATAAAGAATAAATTCTTTAACATTTAGAAGCACATAAAAGAATTTAAAATGTTACATTAAATGTAGAAGCATTTGTAAAATTATAGATAGAAAAAATAGTAAAACTATCCAGTAAATATAAAAATATTAGCTTTAATTAAAACTATTTAAAACATAAACAAAAGTAAAATAGTATTTTCACTGATTTATGTACGTTTTCGTTTGTTGCCTGTTAATTTCAAGTGCCAAATTTTGTAGTCATAAATACTGTAATACGTTTTTCTTTGTTGCCTTTTTTTATGTTTGCTATTGTTAATGGATTATTTTGTATCATTTTACTAACCAAACAAATAAAAATACAATTCACCACAAAAAAATACTTTATTTGTGCAACACAAATAATAGACGACGTTTCAATGACTAAGTCGCCATCCTCAACTGCTACATACACATAAACCCTACTGACAGTTGACTGTGACTTAGTAGCTGAGGATGATCACTTAGTCATTGAGACGTAGTCTTCTATTTGTGTTGGAGAAATAAAATTATTTTTGTGGCTGATTGTGTTTTCAATAATTTGGTTTTTGAATTTTCCACAAGTGTAGCTCATTACAAGTTGGTTAATCTTTGACAAAGTTCAGTCAAGTTATTAATTAATTGTCAGACTCAAACATCAGAAATTGATTAAAAATCTAAATGGGGAATAACTTCGTAATAACTTCTAGACAAAAACCGAAAAAAGGGAAGGATATTGGAGTTCAAAAGTTTACCATTGTTATGAATTATAAAATCGTTTTCATTTTGATCATAGAGTAAAGAGTGGGAAAAAATGACAAGAAAAAGGATTTACCCTTATAGTTTTTTCTTGAAAAAAAAACGTGCATTTTCCGAGATATAGAAGATTGAAAAAATTCTAAGAAGAAATAAAAATCTAGACAAATTCAGGAAGGTGTAAAATCAAAGTACTCCTTATTGTAAAATCAAAAATATTGTCCTTAAAACCATTTTAAAACTGACCACAAATTTAAGGGTAAAAATTAATTCGGAAAGAATATATATATACCTATATATAAATGTGTGTGTGTAGGAAAATTCACGTGGTTTGAATATAAATGAACATTTTTGTCTCTTAAACAATTTTCAAATTCCAACATTATTTATTACACTTTTATTTAAGTAATATTTATTTTATGTAAACCTTATTTGCAAAGAAATTAAAAATTATGAAGTAGGCCTACACACTTGTTCAAGTTTAGAAAGCATACTATAACGATATTCATTTTTTAGGAAAAAACAGCATATATGTGGGAAAATTGACGTTATCCTAAACATTTTGAAGAGACAAAAAATGTTATCTGGAGTATTCCACACTTTTGTAATAAACAAGCCTTTTTACTTTCATTATCACTTTTAAAATGTTTTGTCGTGTTATGGGTTTTTCTGGAAAATCGAATTTTCTTTGGTAATCGATAAAAAGAAATCAATTTTGTAATTAAATTTTATATTTCTGAACTATTTATATATATTTATTATAACGTTGTTATTTCTATTTCCAACTCTGATTTTATAAACGCCTATATATAGGAAAATACGTGTGTTTTCTTTTCTCGAAAATTACAAGATACAATTTGTCCATATTATGAATTTCAGCAAAATCAAATTGTAAATCGTTGTCATTTTAAACAAAGAAAATCTGTGTAAGAACAGTTTTGTAACAACTTAACCGTACTTGCTACCAATACAATTTAAGATTTCCTTTATGCCATAAGAAACCAACTTTTCGATATTACAGTTAGAGGATCTGCTTTGTATAATTTTACTGGGTAAATACCAAGATGCCAATAATTTGTTTATGTAGTACATTGTTTTTTCCCCCGTTTAATATATATTTTTATGTTATAAATATCCATTTAGATGAATTTAGTTTATTTTTAAAATTCCTACAAATCTAAATATACCTCGTTCATACTGCAAAACCCCAATATTAAAACACAACAAAACAATTATATCGTCATATTTAAAAGCAATTAACAACACACCACTCAAACTGCACTCAGTCTCGTCAATGGCGACCTCTATGTTGAGTACATGCGCAGTTCGTACTTGAACCAAACAGCCCATGTGTACTAGACTCTTATCCACTAGTCACTCCCAAGATGCCGTTGAAAACGGTCCTCCGCGGTCATTACATACTTTATCCGTGGAGTTGTACTACGCTTTTTGTTTTAATGTTTTAAAACGTCCAACGATTATAATTTAAACGTTTTTCCAACGTTTATTTTTAAACAGTCTGTAAATATTTCGTGGATCAGTTTCTAATTAATAATTTTAATAATATTTAAATATAATAAAATAGTGTAAATAAATTTAATTAATTTTTTTTGTTCCCTGCCTAAATACAATTAATTTCGTATTAATTTAATCTGTGTGTTTAAATTACACAATGGTTACCAGTTTGGAGTGTGTCGTTTCCTACCGTTTTAGTTGCAGATAGTGTTGTGATTTTTTTTGTTTTGTATTTATGTGTGTCTTGTTTATGGATGAACTGTAACCAGCCGCCATGTTCTTTTGCGTAATTCCATTCTAGTCCATGCTCCTGTGCTTTGTAGATACCAGGATAACGCCTTCTAAGGTAAAAAAATAAATAATAGAAGATGCCTTCGAATTGAATCGTTAACATATGTTTGGATATTTTAGTTTTGTAGAAGTTACAAGTATGAAATGTTACCTGAGTATTTTGTTTTTATTAATTATAAATTATTTGATCTATTACAATATGTAATTAAAAAAATAATCTTTAGTAGCCTACTTATAAAAAGACATTTAATTTTCAAAAGATAAGGTATTTTCTATTTTTATTTTCTTTAATATTTATACAAATATGTAATTTAGATGATTTTGTACGCCGAACAAAAGAAAGAGGTTACTATTAATAAATACCCCAAAAAACTTTCTTTTTATGTGTGGGTGTGTTTTTTTTTTTAATATGATATTTCTCAAGAAGGGATTGACATATGGATATCAAATTTGTCAGAAAGTTGTTTACTGTTAGTTTTCAGTGTACCTTAAAATCTAATAACTTTCACTCAACCGTTTCAAGAAACTATCATTTGAAAAGATTGATGTCTTGAAAACCGTTCATAAAATTATTTAGCCCTTTTAATGCTGAACAAGATGATACTTTTATTTTTGTTTTATGTTGAACTATAGCTAATAAATTGGTAACAACTTTTTTTTTTGCCAGCGTACTACAATATCTGATAAGATGACTTTCATTTAAAACTTTCAATGTCAAATAGCTTGAAAGCGGTTAATTTTACAAAACATTTAGCCCTTTTAACGCTAGAAAAAAAAAAATTTTGTATTTTTATATTAAGTTTTAAATTAGCAAAAATATCAGTAAAAATTGAATTCCCGTTAACATAAAAGAATTCGAAGGAACTGGATTTACGATAACGTACAAGAACTCGTTTTTAAAGTATTTTAAAGAAATATCTCGGTTATTCTTCAACATAAAACAAGAATAAAATACAACAACTTGTTCAGCATTAAAGGTGATCAATACTTTGTAAAATACATAGTTTCGAGACATTTTACATTTCAATAAACGCCATTTTGAAACGTTTCAGTGTAAATTTGTAAGATTATGTGGTGCAATGAACATTAATTAATTGTAACAAACATTCTGAAAAATTTGTTGTTAATTATATCAATCAGTTCTGGAGTTATACTTTGTTAAATAAAAACAAAAATTTTGTACATATGTTTATAGGAACTTCTTTTAATGCCCAGAATCATCTCCTTAACTTTGGCACCCCAATTACAGGACAACCTGTATATGTAATAGATGAAGATGTACTTTCTTTCACCGAATTTTAAATAATTTTAATATTAGTTTCAATTTTCAATCTATTAAATTCGCAGCTTTATCTCTCTTTCACAAACTGCTTCAATTTAAAATTGCACCTAGAGATGGAGACATTATTAAGTAAAAAAATATAAATAATTTTTATTGTATATTTATAAACTGTTAATGCTTACATGTTTATGCTAATATTTCGATGAAATCATATACGGCTTGATGAGAAAGTGCCAATTGTATCATAAAATCAATACATAGAGAAAATTATTTTGGATGTAACTCTTATTTCTTGGTATTACTTTTTTACCCCCATTCTGGTGAGCCCGTGACAGGGTTTATATTAATAATGTTAAATTGTATTTTATTTAAACTATATTATATAAAATAAAAATTATAATGTGGTTACTAAACAATAATATAATATAACAAAATAAAACCTTCCCTAGCGCACATTACTCATGCTCGCATTCCATCTGAAGAGTTTCATTCATTTTTATAACTAAAAACAATAAAATCATGATTATTTGCTAACTTATTACGCCCTTCCATGATTTTATAAATTAGTCAATTGTTTCAAAGTTGTTATTAATTGTTATAGTTTGTATCAAATTATATTTATACCGCCATGCTTCTCTCAAATATTAGTTCAATAAAGACTAATTGTTAACATTCAATAAGGCCTTCTTCTCTTAAAAACTCTATATGGTTTTATTAAAATACTTAAAACATTTTTTTTTTAAACGGAAAGAAAACTAACAAAGTGCGTAACATCCTCTCCTCTGGAATTTAAATAGCGAGAAAAACCGCGGTGCAATCGTATAAGAATATTTAATTGTGTTCCCTCAGTTGTTCTTCTCTTGAATAAACAATTCATTTAAATCCCATCCACATTAATATACAAGTAATCCACATCAAAAACAACTTCTTTATACAATAAGCAATTCTGAACATCCAGTTTATATTAATTTAGAAAATTAATTCTAATTTATTGTGTCCCACAAAGAGGTACAAGCTTTTGATTTTCTATTAAATGGGTAATCCTCAATCGGTTCTTTTGAAACTTGACATATTTTTTAATAACGATACCAAAAAAATCTTTTGCGAACATTTGAACGTAGAAACAAAACTGCGGTAACACAAAAAAAAGCCGTTGAAATAAAGTCACCCTTTTGTTACGTACAAACGTAATTTGATAAAGAAGTGTTCTTTTAAAGAAAACTAATATCTAATTATTTGTATTTAAAATCAAAAATAATGAGATTAAAAAATTAATTATTTTATTCAAACTGAAACCCATCCACAGCGACACCCTGAAAGCAAAGTCTAACAAATGACTTGTAAAGTAATTATGTGGGATACAAAGAAGTTCATCTTCGATAACACTCTTCAAATCTTCATCATTGTTGACACTATAAGTGTACACTTGTTCCTCTTTAGTTTCTTACGAAAAAGTCACACACAATTAAATCAGGTTACCAATCTAAAAATTGATTTCCACGACCAATCCAACGCTCTTGAAGATTCAGACGTAATGCCCAAACCACAAATATTAACAAAATTAATATTAGATTAACATACTGAGTATTGGTTTTATCCTCCTAGGATGATAGATATGTTACCGAAATATATATAAACTTTCGAACGTTAATTGTGTTAGTGTTTTATTTGTGGTTTAGGGATTATTTATTTCATAAAGTTATTAATCACAAGGCTCATTGGATGTTGTATTTCCACTTCATCACATGCTTTGTACTCCAACACATTAAATAAATGGGGAAGTAGTCTCTACTTTTTAAAATTATGATTTTTACATCAATTCTGTTAGCCTTTGAAAGGGTTAATAAATATTAATATATTAAAATTGAAAACAATTATTTCTTAATTAAATTTAGTAAAATAAGAAGGTTTACGACCCAAACCTATGTACAATAAAAAAAAAAAATGGTTTCGAAAAAATTTTAAAATAACAAAATTACCACTGTTTTTTTACATTTACCGAATTACAAGCGAAATGTATTTATATCTTGTTGTCATGGACGTAGTACAATTTTGTCTTTTCAAGTGTATATCAGTTATAAAAACACACAAATATTTTTAGAATATCTATCAGCCTAAGGAGCTCACTTGGAAAAGCCGAGGAAATTTAGCTGGATCATACCCTTTTTCATGTAGTTTAGGTTATTTTCTCACTTTTATCTTTCATGAGGTCGCTCTTGACCAACTTTTACTCCTTTCCGACCTTGACGCTATTAGTGTATTCAAATGTCATTATTTTTCGATCATTTTTCCTATTTTAATAAGACTATTGATAAGCGAGATTTTTATGCCTTTAAAATTTCAAAGAAAAAAATGTTTGCTTATGTAATTTACTGAATGTTGTACGTATTGTTTGAATGGAAAAACACGTTCATTCATCATTATTCATAAATAATGATTTATGTTGTATTCATAAAAATCCTGCAGCAATCCGAAGGAGGACTCTTGGGTACTTTACTCATCACCAACATGCAATGTAATACAATCCCAAATGTAATTCCCTGTTTCTCGGGTCTTTAGAAATTGTTAAATTGTATTGGTAGATCAAGAGGTATACCCCAGTATATGTATAGTAGAGTAAGTTTGTTTAAATCAGTTGTTCCACAGGTTTTCTAAACCTAGTAACTGTTTATATCAATATTTTCTTACAGACTAGACCCTCGTAAATATGTTTACATTAAAAAGTCTCCACTCATTTCGCTCGAGTTGGTTACTTACCTCTGTTGAATAATGCAACTGTACTTATATCACATTTTCAAGGTTCCTAATTATATTTTTGACAATAATTTCGCTTATTTGTCATCTTAGAGACCATTTCATGTACAATTGAAATCTGAATATTTCTGTCTAATTTATTGTGTTTTAAGTTATAATATATATAAAAATAGCATCCATTTTGACATTTTAATTTGATTTTTTCGAATTTCATAGGAGTATGAATTCGATCGAAATTGAGTCTCCTACACCACACTACAATGACGATGACTAGATGAAAGATGACGATCAATCACAACACAGATATCGACATTTTTAACGTTTACCAAACAAACCTTATACTTCGTAAAGCCTTCAAATATTCAAATGTAAAAACGGTTTAAGTGATGACTTAATTTAACGCACTCGAGAAATCAATAATATTACAAACACTTTTTTGTACAAAATGGCGGCTACAAAGTGCTTGGAATGTATAATGTTATGTTTCTCCATTGATTACAATAATCTCGATAAAATAAAACCAAATAATAATTCATCATTAAAAGAGTGTCAAATTATTATTATAAATTATCAAGTTTTATTAAATTTATGCGTAATGCCCAAACCAAACAATTTGGAAATGATGAACTACACGCATGTTGATGATTTAAAATTTCAACTATTCCACGTTGTGACCCTTAGTAAAGTCAATAGGAAAGCAAATATCTTTCTAATTTAAATTATTTGCATATCTCATCATTTTTCTTCTTTTTGTTTTTCGTTGAAGCTCGAAATGTTTTTTTAAGTGTGTTTTGTTTTTTCTACATAATGAGTCTATATTTTAAGTGGATTCATATGCAAATAACCTAATTTAGAATATTACCAAGTCAAACACTAAAATATACATTTTCTAAATGAGGTAGATATCGATTATCAAGGTCCAATTTACTCAACAATCGAAGTTAACAATTGAAGCCTATCGATTTATATGCAAAGCTGAATATTCCAAAGTACAGTAATTGTGCACGATATGTTATATTTAGATTTAATGACTACTTAGGGTGATAAATCCACTTTAGAGTTAGATGTTTTATGAATAATGTTGTACTTAGTAATGTTTGTTCTAAATAAAGCGTACATTTTCAAATTTACTTTCATTTTCTCATATATTTGAAAGTTTTATGACGAGGCAACGATATTGAGTTTTTCTGTTGTTATAAGTTTAACGGATCACACACAAACACACACACGCGCGCGCACGCACGCACGCACGCCCGCAAAAACATCTCGCCAAAATCGAAAACGTGGGAAAAAAGAAAGTCTGCTCCCCTCTATTTTCTAAATAGACCGTTTAATAAAAATATCTGTCACAACTTCAGGAAGTGAGTTATCACACCAAAATAATGAAAAACGTTCCTAAAAAAATATATCCGATAACGCTTTTTTATCCGTCTGTCGTACATTTTGAATTTAGTTAAAAAATAATGTTAACTACAAAAAATATTAATATTTTAAAATGAAATTTTGTATTCACTTTTTTCATGCTACGTTTTACCAGTATAATAATATCTATCTATATATATTTAATTTTAAAATGATGTCTCTTCAATATTGAATATATCTAAAACTATTAGGTTCACAAAAAAAAAAAGTTAAATAGATAAATGAGATAAAGTTATGGTTCTTTGGATACTGCAAAAGCGTAAAAATGTGTACCAAATTTCGACCTCAAAAAACCCAAAAATAACCGATAGACGGATAACCAAGCATCTTACGAGATATATTTTCAAAACTTATTTCTCTCCTTCGATGCCCTGATTAACTTTCCAAAGTTTAGATACGTATTTACAAACACTCTGTTTATATTATGCGTACGAACTGTCAGAGACATATTAAAAAATGAATATCTATTATATTTTTAAAATAAAATTAACATTAATACAAACTAAGTTACAGCAATGTAGAACAATAAGCACACGTGTAAGACACTACGGTTATTCAACTTGAAGTTCCCAAAGAAATTAGCAAACTATACAGAAAACCCTGATAACTGGCCGATGTGAACTCAAAGAGTTTCAAGGAGAAATACAAAAATGCAAAAAAGGAACGTATAAGAGTAAATATTTAAAAAAAATCATGAATACAAAATAATGACTGTATTTCAAAGGCAAGATAAGCCGTAGAAGGTATTACGAAAAGTGTTAAACAAGTGTTAAGTGTTAAGTGATAGTTCAGAAGTGCTATGAACGGAAACAGCTAATTATGTGAGTAATCAGTAATTTAAAACGTTCACGTAAGAGAGATATCAACTAAATTCACTTAATTAATATTGAAACTATAAAATAAAAATAGACATAAAATCAAATTAATGTTCATACAACAAATTAGATTCACTATAACTGAAATAATATTTAAATTTGTAACTAAAGCTTAAATTCGAAACTCCTTTGGTAAAAAATTAGCTGAAATAAGGATCTTACGATACCTTCCAAGCAATTTTAAAGGAGCTAGAAAACTTAAAAACCGAATAAAAATTTATGTAAATATCAAAGAGAAATTAAAACTGGAGAGCTTTAAGTAATATGAAAATATTTGATTATGTTAGAGTCAGAAGTTGTATATTAGATTGCAGTAAAAGTCTTTAAACAACATTGTTTGTATAATTAAATGTTGAGTGGGCTGTATAGAAAACATGGCACAGTTCATTCTAGCGCAAATTTTAATATTTTTAATAATAATAAAGTCAATAAGTACAAGTAAATTCTAGTAAGTTAAATAAGTATTGAAATTTAAGTTAAATAATATTTATCGACAAGTCTTGAATTTATGTAAGTTAAAATAAAATTATAATTAATTCAAAATAATAATAATAAGACAAAAGTGAATCTCATCTCTGCACTTATTTAAAACACTGAGTCAGATACATCCTATCATAGTCAAACTGTAATGTTTCAAGAAATCGAATCTGGTAGACCCCAACATTCAAAATCTCACAAGGTAAAAGGCTAGTAAAAAAGTCTTACAATAAAAGTCTTACATGTTGAATCACCTCTTACATAGTCTTATAAAAAGTCTTACAGAACGTAATCGTCAGTTCCCAAAAATGTTAGTTAAAGAGCTAATTTGCCAAGTTAGTTAAGTATACTAAATTATTAACGCTATCTAACAAGTTCGAATGTCTCATTAATCAGTCATGATGTTTTGGTCAAATATTAATGAAATGAAAAGGTGTAGATCCTAAAATAATTATGCGCAACAAGAAGCGAAAAAATTATATTTCTTGAGTTATTAGGAGAATTCCAAAATGATCACAACGATATTTTATTATAGAAAATACCTCAAATATAGAAATTCAAAAATATGGGTTGGGGGGGGGGTTGTAGCTGGAGTTCACCACATGCAAAATTTTATTAAAATCAATCCACCCAATTGGAGGTAACGGAGAACTGACAGATAAGTAAGTTTGTTATCTCATTCATGCATGTTTGTGTGTAGTTGAAAATTATACACCACAATATTTTGTAATTTATACACCTAATTCTTGTAGATTACGCTTATTTAGAGTAAAGTATTGCATAGATATGTTTTAGAGTACTACACTTGTTACTAAAATTAGTTCCTTTCCTCTCTCTCTCTCTCTCTCTCTCTCTCTCTCTCTCTCTCTCTCTCTCTCTCTCTCTCTCTCTCTCTCTCTCTCTCTCTCTCTCTCTCTCTCTCTCTCTCTCTCTCTCTCTCTCTCTCTCTCTCTCTCTCTCTCTCTCTCTCTCTCTCTCTCTCTCTCTCTCTCTCTCTCTCTCTCTCTCTCTCCAGACCATGAGATCCAATGACACCATCTCCATTTCTGTAGATTGAGTGGGCTCTGAGGAGTTCTTTAGCAAACATATTTAGTGAGTCCTTTTTCTTCTCCCAGACTGTTTCTCTTTTTAATATCTCGTTCATTTACTTGTAGACTTATCGCCTACATTCTCTCTCGTTTCCGTTCTTCTTTTACTTTTTTCTCTACTGTATTACTTTCCCTGTCATTATTCTCTATTTTCTCTCTTCTCAGGTTCCTTAACTAAACCTCTTTCTTTCTCCTCCTCCTACACTCAGTGACTCACTAAAATGAGTAAAAGCGTAGCAAACCTTAGGATCGTAGCTGGATCTATGCTTTTCTTCGTGTAGTCTTTGGTTATATTCCTCTCTATAATCTTTTTTATCGTGTATATTATTTATCTGGACCACCAATTCTTGTTTTATTCCGACTCTGACATCAGAGTATGATTTCCGAGAGGGTTTTTCCATTAAAAAAACAAGAAAAATCGTTCTTCTACCCGACTCTCTGTTTCCTTCTCATATCCCCCCACCTATATCTATTATTACCTCTTTGTCTTTAGACTCTACTATCTCCGCTTCTTTCTATCATTTATTCCCTTTCTTTGTTCATACCCAACTCTCATTATAGTTTTTACTTTTTCTTTTCTCGGAACGGTGTTTGTCTCTCATATTTTGTCTTTTCTAATCCCTCATTACTTTTAATAATTTCACTTTCTTCTTTCTTTTTTATCTCCATCTTTGTCTGTGTTTTTTCTTTGTATTATAGTTCTCCTACTTTCACTTTCTCTCTTGTTTCTCTTCGTTTCTCTGTATTTTTTATCAATATTACCAATTCTACTTTTTCTGGTTTCTCGTATTAAGGTTCTCTTTTTCCTTTTTCTTCCCTCCACTCCACAATTTTAAACCCTTAGTCATTTCTCCACTTCTCCAGTTATCTTTGATCTCTCTCTCACTATCCAAACTCTCTCCTCTCCATTGTATATTCTACCTTGTCTCTCTGTTTTCCTATCTTTCCTTTTCTCCCTCATTCTCGTTTCTTTTTCTTTAGAATATGTCTCGCTCTTTTTCGGTACTTCTCTTTTTGCCTTTGATTGTCCTCTTTTTAATTTATCTTGCACTTACTTTTCCCTGTTTCCAATTTTGTCACGTAAATTTTATATTCATTCGTTTCACTCTTTTCTCACTTTACTCTCTTCTGTTTCTCCTTGAATTTGCAACTCACTTTTTAGCTCTTTCTCTTGTACACCCTATGTATATATAAAACCCGTACATATTTTACGACACAAATATTACAATATATTATTAATACTGTTTAAATTTTTCAGGTAAGAAGAAACACTCTATACTCACAGGAACACGTAAGTTAATCTAAATTATATTATGATAACGTACAACAAAAAGTAGATATCAGAAAATTTACTCCAAATATTGTGCTCTTTTAAATTGTTCTTTGAGTATGTAAACAATTGTTGTTTGAACCAAGTATCTGTAGTCTATACTAAATATTCGTGGGGAACGGTTAGTAAATATATTTAGTCGACTAAAATTTAAACATTTTTCAAAATTTCAATAAAAATAATATATTCTTACATACCAGCCTGTTGTGTCCAAGACTTCGTGGACGGATTTTCATCCTGTGATGTATGGTCAGCACATAGTGTTCCCATCGCCGTAATTCTGATGTTCGTGAGCAGAATTTGTTACTAATCGTAGTTCCACGATAGTAGGTCGTAACGAAAAGTTTTAAGCCCTCGACGAGATTGAACCCAGAATTTCCTGCACATAAGATGAGACTTCTAACCAATATATCAACCAAATTCCTAATAAGTTCACTAAAATTTTTAAAAAAAGCTTTAAAATTAAACAAACGGTAAATATAAATTGTGTGGACGTTATACAAATACAAACATTCTATTTGTTAGTGACTAGTTTTCTCTTTTCAACTTGGTGTTTTTAATTCCTTGTGTTGTGTAATTCTGTGACCTGTGGTTTTCCTGATCAAGTTTATAAACAGTCTTAACTCTGAAACCTTAGGTTAGGTTAGGTTGTTTGAGTTAGTTTTAATTAGGTTAGGTTTGGTTTGGTTAGGTTAGATTACTTCATTTCTTAGATTCCTAGGCTACAATGATAGGTTGTTTTTGTATGTTTTAGGTCTATCATTCGATTACGACAGTTGATCCATATTCTTTATACGAATAAACTATATCAATAATGAACAATCCATTAAATTTAAAACAAAACAAGAACGTAATTGACGCTAAGCATGTCGATTCCGGAGCAATTCGTAGAACAAAACAAAATCTACAATTGATTTGTTATAAAAAACAAAACATTATCAAAATCAACTTCACCGATTTTGTTAAAATTTGACGAAATGCGAAGTTTAATTTACGATTTAAACGTATTAAAATGTTCACCCCGGAAGCTATGTTAGGATGTATTTATATGTGTAATTATTTTATTTTAAATAAAATTATAAACTTTTAAATAAAATTGACAAGGAGGAACCCAACTTTACCTACTTATCCCCCTCCCCTAAAAGTATTGTGATTTCAATGTTATTGATAATGATAGATTAGTCACATTATCGTATGGTTTGCCATTATTTGGGAAACACGAAGTTTAGAGAGTATAAGTCAACTAAAACTAGGAACTAACTTTAGACGTGAGTTTCATTTTAACGTTGATAGTTTTAGATATAGTTTCCAACATGGTACTAAGCTTTGTTGGAGTTTTTATTGCTTACCATCTGTCCCAAAATCCAGGTTTGTTAGTTAACCTATAAAAAATTAGAAACAACAATCAAGGTGTTATAGCTGCTAATTTTGTTGAAATATAATGAATACTAATCCCAGACAAACAAAACTATGAGACAAGGATAATTTGTAAAATACTGAAATGAACCTTAATCTTTATTAAGAACTTGTTTTCAGTCAAATAAGATTAACAGTTTATGGGACAAACGAAACAAGCCTAGCATGTACATAAATATTTTATGAAATAAACATAAAATGACACAGCAATGAGAATAACTACTTGTTTCCTACCTATAAAAATACGATAATAAAGATTCTTCCATTGTATGTAGGAAGTAAATGTATTACCAAAAACCAAACTAAATCAAACCTAACCTAACCTAACCTAAAAGTAGGATATCATATTTTTGAGAACATAGTGACGAATGGTACTTTCGCTTTTACAGAAAGCTAGTGCAATGTTTTTTTGTATATTTTTAAAAATTTAGCTGCAAGTAATAATTACAAACACCTGATTTATTGCACACTCTATATAGAGCATATCTTCACTCGGAGAGGGGAAAGAGACAGTGTCAAAGCTGTGCTATTACCAATGTATGCCGAGCTCTGTTCTGCGTTGTCATGGAAACGCCGCAGTACCAACCTATTAACGCTAAATATTATTTGAATAAGTTTATGTCAATATAAATTAAAATACATTGTTATATATAAAGTTTAAACAGTCTGTTGGTGGAACTACTAATTAAAGGAAAGAAAATAACCTAAATCAGAGACGGTTACAAACTGCATTATCAGGGGGGGAGTATATATCAAGGTGTTTGAATTACCACAAGCTGAGCGGGGAGTTAAAAAAGGATATAAGCAGTTAAAATGACAAATTAAGGTCATCTTAAACTCCTGAAAGTAAAAAAAGAAGTAATTTTAAAGTGTCGTAAATTATCCAATATAATTGTAATTGCTTGTTACCAAACTTTATGAAAGAGTTCTAAAGTGCTTATGAATTGAAAATTATATTAACGTTGCTTTAGAGTATAGGGGGTAATACGAAAACACACAAAATCAGCGCATGTTTACAATTTTAACGTAAAAAGATACAGTTAAAGTAAAGTATATTTCTTTTCAAAGGACGTTTTAATTACGATAAAATTGTAAAAAATACCGGATGACATTGTATATTTATACAGTTGTTGGTTATTATATTAGGCTAATATTTAATTGATTATTTAATTATATTTCAATCTAAGAATTGAATAGAATATTTGCTGTATATATTTTTTTTCCGTTTTTTAGTAACTGTGAGGTGTATTATAAGGATATTGGTTAGACACATTCACACACAATCATACATACTAAAATATTAAATTCACTTTTGAATTATACAAAAAAATCGTACTTGAGAAATATTATAAAATTAACACTCTCTTTTATTAAAAACAAATTTTGCGGGTGTACAAGAGGACTTGTCGGACTTACGTAATTCGATACAAAAAACTAAAGTTTAAAAAAACCTTTGGTGTGCATGAAATCGTATTAAATGAAGGGTTTACCCAATGTTGGTTGAAGGCACAATTTTGAGCAGGAATCTTTTTTGAATTTATAGTGTTGGAATTGTACTACAGTATTCAAAATCCTGCCCACACCTAAACAATTTATTTATATCTGTAGTGAGACAAAAAAAAAATAACAAGGACTATGAGGTCCCTAGTCTTGAAAATGGGACTAGTTTGACGTAATAGAGAATGAACCTAAATGATAAAAGAAATAAATAATAATATTAAATAACTTGATACCAACTCCGTAGTTGGTTGAAAATAAGAAGCTGGGAAGAAACAAATGTTTAACTTTGGATAGGTAATAGACACAATTTGACAGTTCGACCAAGTGTCGTGCGGAGATGTAACAACGCTATCAATTTTTTCAGTTCTAATTAGGATATTAGAAGTACATTTTCCAAGGAGAAAGTGACAAGATTATGGTTAGTTAATAATTAGGAAATAACTAATTTATACCCACGTTTATTAATTTATTATTTTAAACATGGAGAGTATGGAATTTAAAAATCGATTTCGTATAGTTGAAGATAGTGTAGAATAATTTATTCCAGACAACATGATCAGGCAATATTGATATCTTATAACAATTTATATTATACACGCGCTGTCATAAATAGAATTATTAAATTACCATTTATATCATACTTATTGTAAAACAGACTTGAGCCATTCAAAATGATTTGTTCCACTTTATAATATGAGCCTTAGACATGGATTCATCTCCTTTAACTTATTTTACCTTGTAATTTTTTCTATTTCACTGTCTTCAAGTTCAAGAGAATATTTCTTCGCGTAACGTCTTCATATTTTTAAACTTCATTTTCGAAAATTGAGAAACAAACACTGTGACACCGTCAAATATAGTAAGATTATGAATTTTAAAATGTATGCAAATGTAAATAAAGGAATTATTTTAAGCTTTCAGATTGTTGGTCTTACAATACTATAACTCTCTGAATTAAAAAACAAGTTGATGGATTGGCGTCATTGTACTAACCCAGCCCTATCGTAAAATGTAATAAAACCAGATTCTCTATAAATGTAATGCCCAACAGTCGGTTTCTTGGGCCTTGTAGGAAATGTTACATTGTATTGGTAGATAAAGGGGTCTTTTTGAATAGGTTAGGTTTGTTTAAAATGGTTGTATGAACCTCGTAATTGTGTCTATCACTACTCGATAAAGCTCTAACACGCTTCGTAAGATGAGTATATATTAAAAATCCTCCCTTACTTCGCTCGTGTCAGCATTTCCGCCCTAGCGAGCCTGAAAGTTGCAATGTGCGGGAAAGGCTCCTCTCGGTGACCTCGGCCCTGTCAGATCTCATAATTACAGGAATATCACAGGGCGCATCCGAACTGAGCAACTTTTTTAATGATCGTAAAGGGTCAAAGAAGCGTACACTAATCCCAACATCCGAACTGAGCAACTTGCCCCTCAGGTAGACAAGCGGAGGGCAAGTAAGGGTGGCGTTTAAGAATGCGCGGTATGTTAACGGCAGGACGTGGTAACCTAACCTAACCTTAACCTAATATTTTGTAGTTGATAATAATAGGTTTGTATGATAAGTGTTAAACAATTTCTTTACATTCCAAAATCTGTCAAGCGTGCGTCAAAGGTCTGCCGCTAGTTTCTCAGTTCGGACGTTGGTGGTCAGAACCCTTTTTTGGCATGTTGCTCAGTTCGGATGTTGCTTATTACCTGGTCAGGTAAAAGTTGCTCAGTTCGGACGAGCCGATATCACATTTTCTTGGGTGGTCAGTGTTCAATATTATATTTCTGACAGTATCTTCACTATTTTTTCTTCTTGCAGAGATCGGGTTGTTACCATTACTGCAGTATTGAAGTCTTCAAATTTATATTTATTTTAGTGTGTTATAAATTCAATAACACACGAGATTCGTACAAAAACTTTTTTTTTTAAACGAACCACCAGAATGATTTTTAAATTTCCATAGGGTTATAAATGAGCAAACTAATATTCCCCTATACTAAATAAAATTGTTTATCTTACAATTCAACCATTTTATTTGAACATAATCAGTCTTATTACTTTTATATAAACAACGCATGGCTTTTGTATTTAGTAGCCTGATGACGACTAAGTATGAAACGTGTAATTAATTTTGTATAAAATAATATTTTGCTTAATATGTCTTCTTAATTTATAACTACGCTACGTTCACGTATGTTGCTTTAAAAATGCTAAAGAATTACTTTATGTATTGTTTGCAGAGGAGAACTTTATGTATCCTTTGCTCTGCATGGCACTTGTGTACTTATTTTTAGACATACTATGAGGCATAATAGATATATTCCATTTTTTAAACAATACATTCTGATTCTGAATTTTCAGAGTAATAGAATATTTTTTGTCATTTTTAATTACTCCTTTAATGGGTCCAACATTTCACTAACATTACTCCAACATTCCTCAATTTACTCATTACTCATTAAATGAGTAATGAGTAATTTAAACATTAATCATTACTCCAACATTTCAGTAACAAATATAAATGTTAGGCTTACAATAAAGTTGTGAGTGTTTTAGACAATTAACAAGAAATTATGTTTTCCGTCTATATTTTGAGTTACAAAAACATTGTTTTACATTAAACAACAAATATATTTCATTTCTTGTATATATTTTTGTAAATTTAACGATTTTTGATACATGTGACGTTAAACACTTTAAACCTCCTCAATTTTGAAAATTATATAAAATAAAGTGTGTTTTGGTGCAAGTTGTAAAACGTAATATACATAATGCTGGTAAACATTTTAACCCATTATGTTATTTATTCCCATAGCTATAATCTTTTTTCTAAAACCAAAATTGTGGATGGACGGGAAACTAATATTTTTCATACGTATGTTTATATGCATTTTTTTCTTTATGTTTATATGTAGAACGAACTTAAAAGCCTTTTTCTATCTTCACGAATAACTATTATTTTGACATGGCAGAAATATATGTATTGAGTATTTGGTTTTATATAAAGTTTTTAAAGAATTAGTGTAATGTTTTTAAACGTTTATTTTCAATTTTCAAAAAAATTTACAAAATAACTTGATACATTTTTAAAAGCAACATATTTTCACCTCCTCCCACCTCTTTTGACAGGTACGGTCCCATCAAATAGTTTATTTTCTCAGACCGTAATAAATGTCACTCAATATCATTGAAAACATCCAATACCCTAAGGAGGAGGACGGTGCCATGACAACCTTGCGAGCTACTTTGTTATTATATATTTAAATTGGAAACAATATGTCATAACTGGTGAAATAACCTGTGGAAAATATTACACTTTGGGTAAAAGCCATACGGTTGCCAGATCACAAATATCTACAATAGTTCACATCGCTCTTAAATTTTTTTCCGCTGGAAAGTTTAGGGTTAGGCGTGTAGAATAAAATAAGGCAATGTCTACATGTACATTGACTGAATTTTATTTTGAAATGGGGTCAAATTTCAAAAACTTGGATATATTTGTAATAACTGCGTAAATATACATGGAAAGTGAAAACATTAAAACCCTAAAAGGAAATTAAGTTCTACACAAATAATCAATCGAAGAGTTTCGTAACTCTATTAGTGTTCCAGAAAAACACAGAGGCTCAATTGTTTTGACGTACATTTTATTAGAAGGGGAAATTCAATATGGGTTTAATTTCACTCATAGCCTGTCACAGAATAGTGTCGGACTCCTACCTACTACCTACTAAAACGCCTTCTTTCTAATTGGCGTTTTCCCACTTCGGAACTTGGTAACCAGTGTGAAGCACTCGTCGTTTTGCAGCATCACACCGACGATACAATAATGTTTGAATCTATTGGACCTGTATGGCTTTTCAATCTATTTCTCACACTTTTTGCATATAATCAAAGTGTATTAAACGTTATCTTTATCATCATGTTAGTGTAAACAGGTGGGTGTGTCCACCTTTCCCATTTTTATTAGGTAGGCCTGAAAATATGCAGACCTCTGAACAGTGGCGTGACGTGAAGTTCACCTCGCCATGCTCCCGGTCTGTCCATTCCGCAAGATTAATGATGAGCCTTGCATTCATCTCCCCGTGTTTTCCGCACACCATCTTGCCATTACGTCTTTGTAGATATCCTGATTTCCCGTTTGACGAATCTCGATTCCTTATTTATAACTTCTGCGATGTTCTGCCTCTCACCCTTTAATACGTCAATTAAAATTATACCTGCTACCAGAAGAATTGCAGTAACTGACAATAACCCTGAAATAAGAACACGATACTTTCAGTATTCAAGATTTTCCACCGATGCCATTCGTGTGTATTTCTGGACCAATGTCGAAAGCGTATCCTACAAAGAATGATTCTTCAGATGTAGTTCACAGATATTATTTTAGTTCTTCAAGATCCTATTATAGTTCATGTTTACATGTCTGGTCCAAGAATAAAAACACGAACGGCAAAATAACTTCTTTTTTAACTCCATTTAACTGGATTTTACTCAAATTAGATTGTCCCGTAGTACAAAATTATGACTCTAAGAAGCATGCTCTTTTTACAATCACAAAAGTAAATAAAGGGGGAACTCTTTGAACAACAACTCAACTCTCAAAAGAAATAATTGAAAAAAAAACTGACTTTTCTGTTCATAGTAAGTATCAGTATTACTCAAGTGTAAGTGTTTCTCGTATTTTTTGATAGAAAGCGAAGCATACTATTTTTTGATTGGTATTAGGTTTTTTTTGGAATAATGAGTGGGTAGAAAGATTTTATACTGACGAATAGTAAAGGATGACGCGTGATTTAACGAACATAATCCCTTGTTAGAAACACATATAATACAATCTGACTTTGTAATATTTGCAGGTATTTTTTTCTCTTTAGGTACAGTGTTTACAAACTGTTGTGTATGTTGGTATTTCTCAGCTCTTAGATAAACACAACTTTAAGTTTGTTCATTGTTAGAGTAAGTAAACTCCATCAGAGGAACAAACTACAGGAATTGTGATTTTACATTTTGAATTGATTGTTATACAGAGTGTTATAAAAGAATTGAAACTGCTTATAACCATCGAACGAAAACTTCAGACGAAAATGAATTACAGTTGATACATGGGTCAGTTAATAATATATTTGTTTCTTGTTTCTTAACTTCTACTTCATGCCTATAAGAATAACTAAGATGGGGGAGTAGGTAATATACAGAAAAACAAAACGTTGTCAAAAGGCTTTAAATCGTGTAACTTTTACCGTTCACGAATTTAAACTACGTCCAGGTAAGCTTTCGCTCAACGGACTGAGCCAGCTCCTCACCCTATTGGTCACATGGAACTATACACAATCCAATTTCCCCCAATCCCCAATCAATATTTTAGTATATTAACCCTTATTTGTGTTAATTTAATATTACATTTTGAAAGATTAGATTCCTCGCAAATTTTATAATTTCCCAATAAATTACTAGAACAGATTTTTGTAAATTACATATTTGTAATAAAATAACAATGACATATTTTTGTTTGTTTTTACCAATACATCACGAACCTACATATATTGGAAATATGGCTTCCAATTAGTTTTGTAATTAGGGATTACAATTTAGTAACATTTCATCAAATCTAGTTTAGCAATTATTTTTAAATAGGAATTTTACGTCTTATATTAGGTACCTTGAAAATTTTATTTATCTAAAAATGTCCCGAGACATGGCCAAAACATGTCCATTGCTTTTTCTGTAGAGTAATAGGTAAAAGACTAACAGACGGAGAGAATACGACACACAGACATCATTCCCTAAACCATTTTTGGGCTCAAGACGTCAAACCGTATATGGTTTTTACCCATGTTATAACCTTTTCTATACTACCTATATATAAGAAAATAAAAACTTTGTATGATTTTAGCGATCCATTAGAATCTCTTTTACAACAATTAAAAACAAACCGAATTCCATTTACAAATAATTTTGATAATTTTTAAACATTTGAACTTTTTAGACTAATTTTTTGTGATTATTGAAGTCTTGAATAGCCGATATGCATTCCCGTCATGTACCCGAGGAAACTCAAATATCTAGAAGTACGTTTCCTATTTATTTTAGAGAAACTATCTAGTCAAGATATTATTCTGGAGAATGTCACACCTTGACGTAAATATTCCCTCAGGACGTACTGCTCCAGTAGGCTTACTGTAACTGCTAAGGGTGGGGAAGGGAAGGGTAGAAATTGCATTACGAGGGTGCCATGAAGAAATGTCGAGGGAGAATGTACATGTTTCTTATTGAGTTAGGAAAAACACCGAAAGGGAGGTTAAAAAAAAACAAAATACATGTGTTGTTTGAAATGTACAACGTATAATATTTGTACTTTTTCACGTATTATATTTTAGAGAAAATTATTTGTAGGTCGAAAATTCTATGTCGAGATTTAGTGAAAATATCAGGTTTAATGTCTCTTAAATAAAACACGTTAATAAGGTCCATCATAGTACTTAACCAGACCTAATGTGCATTTAATACAAACAGAACCTCCTAATTTAATGTCCAAATGTTTGTTTCTTGGGCCTTGTATTATCACAATGTTAAATTGTATTGGTAGATCAAGAGGTCCTAAGTTTGTTTAAAACAGTTGTTACACAGGTTGTATGAACATATCGTATACTAACTTACCTCGTAGATGTGTCTGTATTAACTTCACTACGCTCATGTTGGGGACTTGGCCCTACTCGATGTCGTCATTATACTAGTATCACTTTTTCATTCATGAATATTAGGCGGGGTTCAAAATTACAGTTTTAACAATAAATTCGTATCGCAGAGATGTGGGATTGGTACAATTACATGCAGGATTGAACTCTCTAAATTTGGATCTAATTTAATGTGATATAAGTTGAAAACTACACGAGATATTAAAAAACAAAGGTCGAAATTTTTTAACATTACTAAACTAACCCTACTGTGTACTGTGTACCTTAAACGTGTTTTGTAACGATGATCTGTCAGTCTGTCACCCGAGTTGTACTCTGCAGCTTAAACGTCTCCACAGATCTTGATCAAATGTGATTATCTTTATACTACACCTTGAGGGTTTTATTACTTTATGTTATATAAAAATAACTCCAATGAGGCAAAAAGCACAACCAAAAATTCCAATTCATCAAAATCGAATCACATTATTTTGATATAATTTTAATACTACTATACAAAAAAATACGAACCTACTACTATATAAAAATTACTAACGTTTTTTCATACTATAGAATCGGCCATTTCCCTGTTTTAAAAGACAATTTCTCAAAACATGTGCACATCTCAAATTGTTGATGAAATGTGAATATTAAACTTGTGACTGTGAATGATTCTTCACAGTGAGCCATAGTGTATGTAAATGAAAATTACTATTTTGGAATAAATAAATAAAACTCTTTGGATGCAAGTTGTTCATTATATGATGAAGTTAAATAAATACTCTATTAGTTTCCACTGTCTGACGAATGAAAAGTTATCAGAAAAAAAATTTAAAACAGAAAATTGTTTACCCTTTGTATGGTTTAAATTTAAATCGCTGTATCTCCGAAACTAAACTTCAAAATATCAGTGGGTCTCATTTTTTCGTTAAAAAATGGATAATAAAGAAATTAATCATAAGCCGTTTTGTACCTTTTGGGGATTTTTCTTATTGTTGTTTCTGGTCGAAGTCATTTCTGTAAAATTAAATCCTTAGCTCAAGAGTTCTCTTTTTCGTCACGTGGTCAGCACATTGAGTTTCCATAGTTCCGCGATCAGGTTTCGCTGTCAACCTTATCTCTTCACTCTAACTGTTGATAGTGTATAAATCCCGAAATCAAACCGCCTATACAGGAATAAAATTACAATAAAACATCTATTAAAAATATGCCAGTTTTCAAAATCATTGTTTTTTTTTTCTCTGAGGACTGTTCGATTCGAGAGACCAATTTTATAATGATTTTCAAAACGATAAGGATGAAACAATCTTATTATATTTTGACAAGGAACAGTCCCCCCCCTCCTAACATCCATTGTGACAGGTAGAAACCCATCAAATCTTTTATTTCCTCAAACTTAAACGTCAATTCCTATCAACGATATCATCCAATTACTCTACAGAGTTTGTTGTCATAGCAACCAGGCAATATATATTTTGTTGTTATTTAATTTTCCGTCATGATATTCAATATATTGCTGTAGAATAGAAATAACTTATTGTAAATATTTGGTATATTACCGGTAATTATTAGGCTACTATTGTTTAAAATCGGAAGCAGTCAAAAGCAGTAACACACTATTTAGTGTGTATAATATTTAGTGGCCTTCGTTACAATACAAATTAATTAGATATAAGGTTAGGTAGGTTAGGTTAACCTTAATTGCCATAGAGTTAACTATGATATGTAATTATTACATTTTCTCTGTTTGTTGTTTTCCCCTGTAGTTTCTACCGATTTACAATATATTATTAGTTGAATAAAATATGACATAAAGCAATTTTGGTCTGGGTGAGGCATTTTGATTACAAAATCGATTTGTAGAGATGTGTGTCATTTGATATTAATAATTTAGATTGTAAATAGTTCCCTTTTGTAGTTTATTAAAAACACCTCATACAAAATTTTTTTTTTTTAATGAAACTTGTTCGAAGTTACTTAGTCTATTCATTGAGTTGTGACATAACCTCAAAGTAAACTTATGTCTATTTTAAACAATTAGCTATATTGGACGCAAAATGCTTTTTTTGAAAATTATAATTGTGCCAAATTTTAGTAAAAATGTTTGAATGTTAACCTATAAAACGAATATTGCAAAACAAAATTAGAGGTCTTGTAGGCCAACATGTAGTACAAACTTGAAATTCCATTTTTGAGACCTAACCTAACCTGACTTACTTACTCCAAAACCGTAAAATCTAAAAAAAAAAAAAAAAAAAAAAATTCTTTATGCAGATAAATTCTATGCACTTTTCTGAAAAAAAGTGTTGTAAGTTGGGTTTTGAATAAAATTACTATTTTTTATGATTAAAAAATATATATTCAAAAAGTGGAAAATAACAATATTTTATACTAGGTGGTTATAGAGTTAATCGACAGAAAGTATTTCATAGGATACAAATCGTTGTTCATCTTTTAGTTGATGAATCAATGTTGAATCTCTCACTTGTACGTTTGTGTCTATAAATCTGACAAAATTAATTTTTCAGAAACTGTTACACCGATTTTTATATAAATTAATCGATGTTGTGTGTATATTTCGCACCTAATTAATGCATGTATTAGATAATTTAAAAATCAGAACTAATTGATTCCAACCATAAATAAAATAAACTGTTTGAAAATGTTGCAGAGACTTTCACACATGCCTATTCACAAAACCAAATACTGTCATAATAAAAGTGTTAGCTTAATTGACAGTTCTATAATTGTCAATCTGAAAATGAAAATTAACCTATGTTTTTGTCCCGGTCAATAACCCTGCAAAATAACCTGGTGAAAACTGAATAACCCGAGAAAATTATGACAAATTTGTATCCGTTAAGGAAAAAAAAATCTTAACTCACAAATACAAAGATGAAATAATATTTTATTATTTGTATTTTAGCTTAGGATCAACTAGTTAGTAATAAGTTCACTGCTAATTACTGAATAACCAGAACAGCTCTTGTGTCGGTGATCAATAATTAGTTTTAATAATTAATATTATACCATTATTTCAGTTATTTTTCACCGTACAATACCAATACAGACCATAATTGTATAGCATTCATAGAGCGATTTTTTTAATCAACCATTTTAAAGATATAAAAATGTCATTTTAAAACAGCTGAGTGAAATATTATTACATTTTGTGATGTACATGAAAACGTGTAAGACGTTCTGCAAAAATGGTATATTTATATTTTTTCTGGAGTTATATCTTGATTTTCCGAGTTTTTTATTTCAAATTGATGCTAAACAAAGTTTCATGGTCTATGTTTGCATTCTTGTTTACCGATTACTCCCAAAATGATATTTTTGATGTGGTTGTGATGGGATATAAAAATGTATTTTTGAACATACTTAAATCAAAACTAGGTAAAGTCTGAATTAACTCTATTTCGGAAGCGTTTGGTACAATGTCTTTGAACAACGGATGTAGACTTCCTTCTGAGTGTTTACATTATAATCATTACTGTTGTTTTAGATGTTTGGTGTCAAGACTTTATTCATCAGAAGATTCGGTGTTTACTGTAATGTCTTCCATCAACTTCTTCATCTTTTTGACGGGATATTCAGGAGATCAAAATTAGGCCTACTAAAGGATACAGTTTCACAGATTTTAAGTTCAGATGAAATTTGATTTTTCATTTTGAAATTTGTTTTTATTGTAATTTTAAAAAAAAATTTTGTTTTATTTTTATTTTTTATTTTTTTTATACATATATATTTTCGTGTGTTTTCCGTTCTGCCAGAAATGGTTTTTCGCTTACGATTATTTTTGGACGTTCAACTTTAACATCTTTTTGTCATTAAAAATTTTTAAAAAATTCTACTAGTTTGAATCTTAGTTTACAAACAATTTTAAATTGGATATACTATGTCCATTTTCAATTGATGTGTCAATGGGTCTCCGAGTTGTTTGATCACAAAGTTAGGTTAAGCTAAGCATAGATCGATGTGAAATAATTTGCAATATTGTATTTTAAACTTGGTTTTTTTTGTTTTACATAGGAATTAAGTTACCGTAACAACCAATTTAACAATTAATACTGAAAACAACTGATTAGGTCCAATTAATTTCCTTTTTGTTTGTTCAAATAGAGGCAAAATTTTCATTCATTTAAAACGAACTGGATGAAAATCTGTCGGGTAAAACTCTAGAAATAATCATTAATGTGTTATCGCCAAAATACATTTGAAAAACCCACAAGTGTGCCCTTGTGACTCTCTCTTTCTCTCTCTCTCTCTCTCTCTCTCTCTCTCTCTCTCTCTCTCTCTCTCTCTCTCTCTCTCTCTCTCTCTCTCTCTCTCTCTCTCTCTCTCTCTCTCTCTCTCTCTCTCTCTCTCTCTCTCTCTCTCTCTCTCTCTCTCTCTCTCTCTCTCTCTCTCTCTCTCTCTCTCTCTCTCTCTCTCTCTCTCTCTCTCTCTCTCTCTCTCTCTCTCTCTCTCTCTCTCTCTCTCTCTCTCTCTCTCTCTCTCTCTCTCTCTCTCTCTCTCTCTCTCTCTCTCTCTCTCTCTCTCTCTCTCTCTCTCTCTCTCTCTCTCTCTCTCTCTTTCTCTCTCGACCATGAGATCCAATGACACCATCTCCATTTCTGTAGATTGAGTGGGCTCTGAGGAGTTCTTTAGCAAACATATTTAGAGTCTGCTGAATTGTTTACTGCCCTAAGGCTAGGTATAAAACCTCCGGAGATAGACTATTTCAGAAGAGTTGGGGAAAATAATTGTGTTAGGTCAACAGACGTAGACTCCTCCCCCCCCAATTCCAATGTTGCCTCATTTTTGCATTTGTATTTTATTATTTTTTTGAATTTATTGGTTGTAGTAGTCTATAAATAGAAAATTACATTTATTGTTCTCTTAATATTATAATCTTAGCTTTTCAAATATTACTGTTTTCTTTCAGTGACTGTAATAACAAACAAACTGAATTAACTAAACATCAACAGAAAAGTTTAATTACTTTTTTTAAATGTTCTCTCATTAAAAAAAAAAAAAACTGTAAGAAAATCGACCCGGTAGAACTCTATCTAGTCTGTAGGTTAAGTGGGGGTGGAGGAGTTATTTATCGCACAAAGATATCTTGGGCCTAGGATAGATAAATGAATGTGAGCACAAATTTGGAAAGTGTTTTAATCTTTTTTTTACATTTAAATTGAATTACCATAGCAACAATTATAATAATGCATACCTAAAACAGCTGATTATACATCAAATTTATTAATAATAATTGAGGTAAGATTTGTGACTGATACCAGAATAGGGCTGTTAAGTGATTTTTAATTATAAAAATTAATGTTTCTTTTTTTTGTATATAATGTAAGAGTGTTCTTTCATTTAAAAGAAACCGTATGTAAATCGGTTGGGTAGAATTCCAAAAATAGGTATCTATACCAAAATCATTTCAAAACCCCCCAAAAAGTCCTAGTGATAGTTCCATATATACTATTGATCCTCAGACCATAAGCTTTCCAGTGAGACATTCCCAATCTCTGTGAGTTGAGTGGACGCGGTGGAGGTCCTTAGCGAATTTAGTCTGCTGAATTGCAAATAAGATTGTTTTTGATGATTTTGATATATTTTTCTGTTTGATTTTGTAGTACCAAATTGAATTATCGACACGAGTGGAAAACACGTTGCTAATATACCAAATTCTATCAAAATCAGTACTGCTCAAACTACGGACAGATATAGTAATAAACACTGTTTTAAACAAACTTACCTCACTCAGTAAGACATTCTTAAAAGGCTCAGAAATCACCTTTTGTTCGTCGTATCTTAATGCTTGTATTAGATTGTAAGATAGGACTGGGTACGTATCATGATGGCGGCCATCTTATTCTTTTTGTGCAATAGGAAATTAAAAAACATTATTTTATTAATTAAACGATATATTTTGTATATGGAGAAATTAAAAATACTGACGGAAGACAAGGAGTTATTTTAGGCCTTCGTATATCGGATCTTATATACACTCACCTACGTAGCATATATATTTTAGGCCTACGTATATACACTCACCTCTTATATAGGATGTATAATAATTTAAATATAATTGTTTATCTCTATTGTGTTAGATGTTACTGATAAATAGGTCTACTAATAGTTCCTTAGCTTAGATTTGACTTCGGGTAGTTCCGTAAATATTCGGAATCACACGTCACTTCACTTTCGACAGTTGTATAATAGAACGCACACCAACAATCACCTTTCAATCGTCTTACGTTAGCAATATGTAGTTGACATTGTGCGCGTGTTTGTGTGTTGTGCACGGATTTATTTGCGTAAATAGGCGTTGTTTTTGTGTATTTTAAGAGAATTTACTCCGTCAGAAACTGCAGCTATTAATGTTGTAAAAAAATCAAAATCCTAACCTCTTTTATGTGAATGAATATCATTAAATGGGTAAGTTGGCATAGAATGTATAGGTTATCTCACAGTATTGATTATTTTCAAGCAATTAGGTAAAACACACATGTTTCAAGCGGATTTTGTTCAATATTTAACTATACTTCATAGAATTTAATGATTATTTAAATATTTTGTTCATTTTTTTTAAATACAATTTTTATTCATTAACCTAAAAAATGTTATGATTCGTGTGTGGTCTGGAACATAAAAAATGTAATGATAGAAGATGAATATTGAGTTGATAAATGTACGAATAAAATATTTCGTATGTTTACGAAGGAAGTACCTAAGGAAAAAGGAATGATTTAAACATTTTTTTTCTAACTGCTACCAATTTAAAAATAAACGAGGACAATAGACTTTTAGACAGTGAAAAGATAGAAGGTTTTTAGTCTATTCTGGTTTTAAAGTTATTTTATAATGTTGGATTGTTCACATTATTAATATAGTTTAATCAGATATTTGTCGTCATTTGTTTATATATATATTAAATAATACACGACGTTTCGAGAGTATAGATCGACTGCCGTTATCAAGTTATAAAAAAATTGTAAAACATCAATATAGTTTAGTAGCGTAAGGCCATGTTGGATACTAAAACTAAAAGAAACCCAGGCCTAAAAGTAGATCTAAACAGTAAAAAACAAATATTAAATAAAAACATTGTCAGAAAATAGGTCTCAACCCACCTAACGGCGGACCGCAGGAACTCTTTAGAATATGAATTTTATGTAAATTACCAAGTATGCTAAATTTCGAGTTAAAATATTTCTAAAATTAGTATCACTAAAACTTTTTCATGGGATTTAAAGTATGTAATCCAAATCTTAGAAAGTCGCGGCCATTTTCCAACTTCATTAAAAAAACAAATTAACACAATACAAGATGTAATTTTACACCTATTTCATACTTGGGTATTTTTTTATATTTTTTATAAACCCATCCTTTTAGAATCTACGGCCTGTAAAAGAATCGAATTTTATTATTTACTTGATCTTTCGTGAGTGGTTTTAATGATTTTTCCCCTTCAATGAAGGGTAAAACTTCAATCCTTACTTGGTATAAGACCGACAGCCTATTTCAATAAGTGGAAGTGTGTTCTATTAAATTATTTTAATTCTAGGTCCTACTAAAACTGCCGTGTTCAAAGTAGGCCTACTGTTAATAAACACATAGCAGTCATAGGCTAATAGTTACAAACTAAAGTGTGTTTCAATCAGAACGCCGGTTTTCAAATGTTGAATAAAGTACTCTATATTTATGAAATGTAACGTATTTCAACATCGATACTAAGGATACATGTTGCCATTACATATAAAAACATTACGTATGAAAAATTACATGTGTCATATTTCCTACATGACTTGCTGCTCTGCATGTTGTAACTCGATCGATGAAATTTGTTATAACCTTCAGAAATGTGTTCTCCTCGGGTTGGGCGATGACATTGAGAATTTCTTCCTTAAGTTATGGTATTGTTCAGGAATTAATTTCATAAACATGTAATTTTAAATTCCCTTTAAAGGAAGAAGTCACATGATGTTAGGTCACAGGATGTTAGGTCACATGACCTCGCTCTCCAGTTCCGAACGCTTACGTGAAAAGACTCGGGCCGGAAATTTATTCCTCAACAAAGCTATCGTATCCTGTGAGGTGTGCCGGGTATCCTGTTGGAACAATAACCGCTCAATATTCTCATTATTAAGATAAGGCCAAACAAATGTATCAACCATATTCTTGTAGCCTTGTCCATTCATTGCCATGTCATTTAAATCCTCATCTTCAAAATAGTAAAGTCCGATGACCGCATCAGCCCAAAATCCACACCACACAGTTACTATTTGCGAATACATTACCTTGGGATGGGTTTTGCAAGGATTTTTTGCCCCCCCAAATGCGAGACTTCTGTTTACTAACAAAACCCTTTAAATGAAAATGTGCCTCATCAGAGAAGATTGTTTTTGCAAAATTACTATCTGTATGTTGTCTCTCTAAAATCCATTCAACAAACTGTCTCAATTCCAAATGGTTCGTTGGTTTCAGTTGTTGAGTAGGCCTGATAAATTGAGAATGTTTCAAAGGTCGTACAGTTTAAACTGTTGGGTTTAACAGATATTATCCAAGAATAATAAAATGTTAAACGTACATGTTCTATGCAAAAACATCAGCATACAACTTGGTGTTGTATTTTAAAAATGAAGTTTTCAGTCATATTTGAAAATGATGGTGACTTTTCAGTTTGTTTTTCATATTTTAAAATCATATAAGAAAAGTAGGGGAGGTTTCTCATTAAAGTTCGTTGTAGCTTATCTCTTATAGTTTTAGATATCCTAATGGTAACCACTTTAAGTTGATCAAGGTTGATGACGTAACCGAGCAATACACACATAAAACTCTAAAAGATAATATAAATAAGCTAATCAGCTGCGTATTTACTTCCTCTCCTACATTCCCACTCCCCTCTTACTCTCTCATTAGTTTTATTGATAAGCTCTGATACATCTCAATGCAGGTGTAAACAGTTTGTGTTAGCTATGTTTACTTGAGAGGGCTGAGTTTTCTTTGTGCTTGTAATATAAACATTTGCCAGTTCGACGTATCTTTAACGGTATTTTGGGCTTGAGGGGAATGTTCTTCTTCTTCTATTTACAGAATTACAAGGTTTCGTCGAAATTGGCATTAAATATAGAAAAAACATTTCAAAATTTTTGGAAAAAGTTTGTTTTATAATTTCTTTTAAAATGAGGTACAAAGTGCTTATCTTTCAATTTTAACTCCCCTCGGAGGCGCATTATAGTGACAATCCCGAGTGATCCTAACTGGACGTACACTTTGTTTCCAGTTAGTTTCATATCTTTAATCTTTCCTGTCTGGTCTCTCTGGACCAACTTTTTTCCAATCCGACTTTGAATCTGTATTAGGGTATTTGATAGCCAGAGTCTTTTATTTTATGTCCCTTATTCCTTTTTGCTTACCCAGTACAGGAAGTTTTTTACTGTTTCACTTTTAATGGTGTCAGGAAACTGATAGAGTGGTTTTCGACATTGTCCTTCGTACGTCCGTCCTTCTGTACGGAAGCACGATAACGGTCACACAAATAAATATAGGAAAATGTTATTTCGTATTAGGGAGTATAGTGTGCTCATATAGAAGATTATACAGAAAAATCTAATTGAAAATATTAAAATAGAGGTCACATTAAATAGAATTTTTGTTCATATATTTTGAGTTATTCAACTTATACTGAATTATATCACAACTTTATAATTTCATTTATGCAAGTTTATATAAATATATATTCGGATACGCTTTATTGTCCGCCGGTCGGCCATTTTAAAGTAGAATATACAGCTTATGAAAGATTATGTGGGGAGTACTAACCAAGACTTTAAAACTACATTTCTCAGTAGCGTTTTGTATCAACTTGTTTTTCTTCAACATTCTCGTTATTAGTCCATTTTATGTTTTAACGTTGACTTACTTGACTTATTTCCTTTTATCTCCTATTGGAGCATAGAGCGTCCAGAGAGCTCTCCATTTGTCCCTGTCTCCAGCAAGTGCCTTCACTTCTCCCCAAGTCTTGTTAACCTCTTTTGCTTCTTTAATAATGGTCCTCTTCCAGGTTTCTCGGGGTCGACCTCTTCTTCTGACACCTTGCGGGTTCCAATCTAGGGCCTCTTTCTCAATGGTTCCGTCTGGCTTCCTCAGTGTATGTCCTAACCACCTCCACTTCCTCTCTCGAATCTGCAGTTTGACCCGAATTTGAGCTGTTTCTCTCCATAAATCCTCGTTTGTAATGATCTCAGGCCAATGAAAGTTCATGATACGGCGAAGACACCTATTGATGAAAACTTGCAGCCGAGACATAATTAAACTTGTAACTTTCCACGTCTCACTTGCATACAGCAAAACAGACTTAACATTTGTGTTTTAACGTTAGTTAATATTAATTAAAACTTATTAGTGTAATTTACAGGGTCATTCGTAATTGTGAAGTCACAGCAATATTTCGTGAGATGATTCTAGACTTAAAAATAAGAAAACAAGTTTATAGGTCTGGAAACGCTTCGTTTTCTGTCTGTCGGCCATTTTGTTTTCACAAATAAAACATATTTTTGAAAATAGATAACCTATTGAGTGAATATTAGGTATACGAATTATTTACGTAAAGTTTTACCTGGATACCATAAAATCAATAATATAAATTATATATTGTAAATTTTCAAAATGGAGGACGTTTAAAATGCTTAATGTAGAATAACTCGAAAACCAATAACATTACAAACTATTTACATGAAACTAAAGATTTTCCCCTTTAAACTAAAACAGAATGCTTTTTTAATGATTTTTTTTCTGTAGGTTAAAAGCTAACCGAATTACCTGCAACAACCAATATTAACAAAAACCAACATATTATGGAAATTAGATCATTATTAATAATAATATTTTAATTTGTTGCCCAGAAATGTATCAAAAATGATAATGTTTCACATAACAGTTGCAAAATGACAACTGATTTTTATTACTAATTTAATTATTTTATAATTGTTTTCCCAATAGTTAAACGTTAAAAAATAAAAATTTTACACTAAATCTGTAGAAAATTTAATTCTACTAAAATATATTTGTTAAGGTGATGAAAACAGCTTGTTTTCATCTTTAAACATCAAGGAATAAAGTGTAAATTTACAAACTTATAGAAACAAATTATAATACATTTAAATTAGTATTAAATCGTAAGTCGCCATTTTGAAATATTTAAATGGAAACATTTTCATTTTTGGTATTTTTCTGGGGAGTGGATTAATAATAATTCTTATTATCAATTAATTATGATAATTCTATAATATTTTGGTTTATGTGTATAATCTAGGATGTTGCGGAAAATTACCAATTAGTTTTTTTTATTAGTAGATAATTCGGTTATCCTTTAATCTACAGAAACAAATTCAAATTTCAATTTTTTTTTGAAAAGGGGGTATATATTTTGTAATTATGTTGTAATATGAATGGCTTTAGAGATATTCTAAATTAAACATTTTAAACGTCAGGCATTTGGAAAATGTACAAAATAAAGTTTTGCTTTAATGTGAAAGGTTACATCTATAATGTGTATAACAAATCTTCACTCAATATTATACATACTTCTAAAGATTTAGATTTTGTAAATTTCACAATACATACGTTTTCGGATTTATATTTATATAAACTTTTTTCTTATTTTGAGCATATCTCAGCTCGCGATATATTGTTGTGCAATTTTGAATCACATTGATACATGTAGGGCCTAACCGACATCAAGAGTGTAGTGCTTTACATCATTACATCATTCAGAACTAATGTAACAAGTGTTTTAAACGAACTTACCTTACTGGGTAAGACCCGTTATCTACCGATACAATTTAATTTTTCATGCAAGAAACTATGTTTTGAGCATTATATTTTGAGGATCTGTTTGTAAAACTTTGTATGGTGGGGTTGGGTAAGTACCATGATGACACAGGTCAAGGTTTGTTTTCTTTTAACTTTAAAATATGTTCTTGGATGACACTGTTTTCGTATTTTTAATTTTCAACTCTATACGTAATTCAGTGTAGGAATTTATGTGCTTATTTTCACTGAAATTTTTTGAATTATTTTGGATAAAGTTATAATTGATTTACAATTAGACGGAGAAACTCAATGTTTCATTAGGCGAAACATGATGAAAATTGTTGCAACAGATTTTTATAAATAAGCAATTTTAAGTTTTAGTCTAATGGCAGCCTCCCTAAACTAACGAATTAAAAAAAAAGAAGAAAACAAATACATAATATAAAGTCTCTAGTTGGCCGAAATATATCCACATACTAAATTTGTTTAAAATCGGTTCACACGTTTAAACTGTACATAGGACAAATGCCAGGCATTGTTCTAAGAACTATTTTTTTGGTGTTCAAGGCACCTCAAAATGTATCTTCGAAAAAACTCTGTTTCCAATAAATATCTCTTACCAGCTTTGTGAGAAATTTTCTGATTATATTAAATTTTTTATTTTTTTCAGAATTTATAAACAAAAATAAAAAAGCGGGCCAACTAGATCACGTCATGAAAAGTTTGGTGAAAACGACAAAAAAATAAAAAATCGGTCCAGCCTTATGTCTGTAGAAATTATACAATAAAACAACTTTCGATTTCGTATGCAGTTATCACTTTTTTCCCTGAAATTTTAAATTAAGTCTAACAAATTGGGAAAGCTGTGAAAATATGCATTTTTGTAAGTCAATAATTGTGTTTATTCCCCTTAAAAATAAACGTCCCGAGTTGCATTTAAATCGATTCAGTATTTACTTAGAAATAATAATCACAAGAAAGCTAGATATGCGGACAGATAGAAAATATATTTTACCAAATTCCACATGATGAAGTGTTCTATACTATAATTTGTGTAATGAATCACTTAACCCCACTGAGTGGCGTAAAGAGTCCATAATACTTTGTACGCTTAGAACAAATTTGCATTTGAAAAATTATACTATCAAAGATTTGGAATCGAACCCAGGACTTTTGGCTTTATACCAATTAAGCTAACCCACATATCTCTATTTAGTGATCGAAATTTTCCACTTGACGCTAATGATACATTTTTGAATTATTTAGATTATTTATATATGAGAATGAAATAGAAAAATTTAATTAGGTAAAATATTGTATTTAAGACGTGTAAAGCACTCTGAAAATTAAGCAAACCTTCTCCTCGTGCTGCAAAGAAGTCTACCAACAAGTGTGGTTTACACAACTTTTGTTGCCTAAATATTTATTTTTCAATTCAAATAGTACGTTTTCTAGATACGCATTTTGTGTCCTCACAAAATATAAATCTGTTTTTTATTTAAAAAAATATATTTTCCGAATAAATTGTGAATTAAGATTTAGATACTTTCGGGGGTTTAGTAGATAGTGTTTGTGTTTTATTTATTTACTGGTAGTTTAGTACAATAAACTGATAAATTTATGTTTTACATAAAGGTTACGTCATATCTACTTCGCCATTGCCATCGTAATTATTACTTATCTTTCAATAGTTAGTTACCTGTCCTATTTTGTAGTAAGAGTTGACGATGTGCGGATCGGTTTATAGGTTATGTTACGTTTATTTTTGAAATTATACAGAGAAATTTAATTTTACGCGAAAAGTGTGTGTATATTTGTGTATAATGTGTATTGTGTGATTTTAAAAATTGGTTAGATGATCTGAATTGCAGTAATTTCAAGTAAGTAGACATAGGTTAGGTTTTCTTTATTGAAAGTAATTTTGATTTTATTACTTTAGAAGACAGTAGTTATAAAATGTAATAAATATTTATCAGTTTTAGGGTGGTGTTGTTAATTGTAAACGTGTGTTGTAATTTTTATAATTGAAGTAGAATAACCGTGAACATAATGTAATTAGTTATTCTCAAGGTTAACAGGAATTAACTGTTCAAAACGTAGAAATCAATGCAAACTTATGAATAATTTAAAAAACATTATTTTTGGCATACTGAAAAAAAATTATAATGAAAAATAAAGGTTGCAAAAATATTACACAGATTTCTTTCGTACCCATACCCATAGTGGAAACCTATCAGTTCTGTAGTTTTTTTTTTAATCCGAAGAGGGGGGGAATGATGCGCATCCGCACCATCAGTGGCCCATCGAGACCGACTGGTGTGTGGGGCTGTACCACCTGTACGACCCACTAAAACCCTTCTTCTTTTATCTAAACCTCGTTGAGATTTCCATCCTGGACCCGCGTTAGCATTACACAAGATGGCTGTTCTTCGCCAGATTGGCGTTTGCTCTGTTCTGCTAATGCTGCTGTTGCTTCACGTGTTTTGGTCGTCGACCAGACCGTTCTGTTTCTTCGCCCGTAAAATCGTCTCCACATACTTAGCTACGGCGTCCCGGTTATCCTCCTTCTTCAGCATAAGCTCTACCATGGTCAGTTCTGTAGTTATGTGTCAGAAAATGTAATTAGTTATGGAATTATTAGAAAATGGCATATCTCAGAAGCAGTTCATTGCTACCCCGATAAAGTTTGGATGAAATGTAAATGTTTGTATTAAATTACTTCTTTGGAGTCCAAACAAGTATTTTAAAATTACGTTTGTCTTGTGTTTCAGGATCAGTTGTAATCAATGTTGGTATTAGGCACTTTTCATATTGCGATTTTATATTTTTTCGGTCATTTATAATTTTGTGGAAGCTGTCATTAGACCAACACTTAAATATCTGTTTTACTCAAATTTTCTGAAAGTGTAGTGACTAAAATCTCATATAAAACTGTTGGCCCTTAAAACTCTTATTTGATGTGTCAAATAAATATTGATGTGTTCGTTTTAAGACCCCCCCCCCCTGTATAAAAGCAATTCATGTAATGGTGTTTGTCTGTCTATATTCGTCGTTTTCTTTAAATTTTATTTCAAATTCCTCCTATCCAGAATTTTGTTTCACTTTACTTAGGCTATAAGGTTATGGCTTTAATCTATATTTCACCAACACTAAAGAAATAGCCTGTTGTTAGTTTACCCTTCTAACTCTCAAGTCGGCATTCTTGGAAGATGCCGGCTAATCCGGCTCATAATATTTGGGTTCTTATCAGTTGAGTAAAATGTACAATATTCTCAAAATCATGAAAGTGGATTTCGATGAAATAGTAATTTTGATGATTGGACTTATAGCAGATAATATTTTAAGTATGGTGGAATGTTTGTACAGCTTTTATTTCAATATGTACTAATGTTAATGAAATTCAACTTCTTTCTTAGTGTAAAATTGATCACCACTTTGTCCCTAGTATATGTTTAACAAAATAAACATTCTCAGTCTTACTTTGCAATAACACGTTGAGAATAATACGATATCTGTTACTTAAACGACATTACTATATTTTTACTAACTCTAATCGATTGACTTTATAAAGTACAAGAAAAATCGAACAATTTAATTTTAAATCCAAATACTCTTCTCAACAGAGACAAAGGAAGCCAACCACACATCTGAACGTTAGCCTCATTGAGTGACTCCTCCTAAATTTAAATATTTCTAGTGTCCAAAGACTCTCCACTGAAACCCAAAATTTATCTTTACAAAAGTTGACACTGGCTTTTTTAACATCCTCGATATAATTTGAAAACAATAATATATCCATTTCAAACTACTTCCTTATTATTTTTAATTTCCGGTAATATTATTCTACTGGGAGACTTTTAAACCTAATGTAAACCAGCCTTTCATATCCCACTCCGTCAATTTGTCTCTGGGCAATGGGCAATACAACGGGTTGTTTTTAAATCTAAATAATTAATTAAAAGGCTGTTATCTCATGTTAAAATTCGTGTTTACACTAATTCAATGTTCACATTGTAATATTTTCCCCTCCCGATTACAGTAAACAATTTTGTTTTTATTATGGTTTAACAATAATGTTTGGGATTTTATTCAGCGTAAAGACAGAATGAGTAAAATAAAATTTGTGTTTAATGTAAATAAATGTACTTCTCCCAGCATTGTTTCTAATAATACAGAACACGTCTTTCGTTCGCCGACCTCGACATTGAAATAAACATACTGGAATAAAGTAAAATATAATATAAAATACTTTTGGTTATGGGTGTAATGTTATTGTCTTGGTGACATTTTACACAAAATATGTCTCTATTTAGAGGTGATTGTAATTTGGTTTTAACAATTAAATATTCAAAATGGTAGTTTTTTCAGTTTTATATATATATATATATAGGCTATATATATATATTCGTTTTTGAAACTTCTAGGGAAAATATTTTAGAAACAAATGTGTTCATTATAAAATAACAAAGTAAATGAGATGGTTTTGAAGTTGACTAGATGAGTAGTTGATAGGTGGGTTGTACACACACCTATTTTAAACAATCAGTATAGAGAGTATTGAAGGGTGGATGTAATTTTAAAATAAGTTGCTTCGTACGAATATTATAAGGATGTTAAAAAACGAGTAAAAATATTTTAAACACCCTGAATAACGTATCAAAAAATAATAATAATAAAAAAATAAAATAAAACACAGTTGAAACATTATACAAATGACAAAATGGTGTAACAACTTGAATTTTAACTTAAATCGTAGATGTTTATAATGCATTTAATATCAATACTTAAAGTAGGCATGTGTAAACTTTGAGGTTATGAGACACTCACCACAATTTCAATCGTGTATTTTTTCGTAATTTAATAATGAATAAATTTGTTCGTAAAATTTTTCCCTAGGAACTAAATACCAGCTGATATTAAAAAAAAAAACTGAAAAGTTTCCATTTAGAAAATTAAATTATTAACACAAAACCATGCTTACCTTCAAATAGGGGCACATTTCTTGTGAAACGTTACAGTGTCTATAAGAACCGATTAAGCAATATTTTCTTTTAATTATTTTAATCGACTAGATCTCTAAACGCTCCATATTGATAATAGAAAAATTTGTACATTGGGAATATTAGTTTGTACGTATATTGTTATTTAAAGTTTTTTAGCTCTCACTAATCACAAATGGTAATTATTCTATGATAGATACATCATTTAAAATGTTAAAGAGAGAAAAATGTCCAAAATGTTAAAAATGGCGACCAATCAAATTTTAAAACAATTCTGTAAATATATTTTTTACGTACAAATCAGTTTTTAAGAAACAAAATATTGTAATTTTATAATGATTTTACAATAATAAATTTATAAATATTATACAAATAATACAAAAATAAAATAAAAACCCTATTAATAATAAACATAAAATTTTCAACGTAAACACTAATTACGTTGATTTTAATAAAGATATCTACTATACTTCATTTAAACTTTAACAAAATTTAGGAATTTAGGTGTAACCCTATTGGAAAAGCCAGTTTTGGGTTTACCAGCTCAAACGTAAAATAAAAAAGGTGGAAAACAGGAAGACAAATGCTACTACCAACAATCATATAAATAGACATAAAGTGATCTCAGCTAAGGCTTGTAACTATCTCAAAAAAAGGAACAGTGTTAGACTTGCACAAAAAAAGGGTCTTCAATATTTCCAAAAACATGTAGCCAGTCATTTAATTTCATCAAACAATATTTTACTTCATCAATTTCCTCTATATCTTTAGGCAAATCATTACAAAATTTAAATGTCTGGAATTGGAAACATTTTTGTTAGTTAGCAAACAAATATAGTTAGCTTTGTCCTGGATAAAATATACGAATAACCTGTATAACAGACTGCGGCATATCCAGTCCATCCTTTATACCTACATAACATACGATATTCGTAAAGATATAATAGACAACTGCTTAAATAAAGGCAAGGAATGCTCAAATTTTTATCTGAATAGCATTGATCCAATTAAATGTTTTGAGTTCTAACTACAGGTATAAGTCTGTTTAGGTATGTAACACCCCATAAAAACAGTACGAATTCACTAGTGTATTCCAATTAATACATCTTTCTCAATACCAGAAAAAGTTAGTTATTTAGATCACTAAGATTTCCCTTTCAGAATAATTTATAATCAACCATTACACGCAGATATTGTATGCTATTTAATCTGTCAATAACTTCACAGCTGCACCGAACATTGGATAAACAGGACAAAACATAATACTTAACTTCATCTTCAAAAAACATTTCCTTTTCAAATTTAATATAATATATTTAGTTTATAGCTTCGTATCATTCAATGTCCCTCAAACCAGTGCCACCTGATACAGCGAAGATCCCGATTTAGATCCTTTGTTTATATCTCTAAGGTTATGTCCAGTATACACGAAGGCAGTGTCATCCCTTTGATGGCAGCATCAATAATAAAAGATAGCTAACACACAGTTTGTAGCAATTTCTTCATAATAGTTTTCATTTATGAGCCTATTTTAAAATTTGTCTGTAGGGGTGAGAAGGATAGAATTTCGTCACGTGATTCATATTGCTTGATGAGTAAAGAGAAATTACACGAACATTTCGTTTTTACCACAGTAACCCAAATAACGACTGAAAACGTCATTATAGCTTAAGAATTTGTATTTTCCCTTTAAATTTATTGTTATTTGAGCCTTCTCTACTAAGAGGTGGAGGTCTTACAACATTTTTAAATACAATGTATGCTTATATGATTATTTATTTTAAAGGTCTCGTTGAAACGAGATAAATAAAAATAATAATAAAAAAAGAAAGAAAAAAACATGACGGAAAAAATGACTTTATTAAGACGGTTAAAAGACCAATAAATTTCCATTCCTTAATCTACATGTTAATATTAATTGTCATTCAATTTTAAAGTAGGGCTATATTTTATTTTAGGTAAAAATGAAGTAAACATAAAATTGTATGAAAAATTAAATTTAAGTAGGAATAATCTTATATTTAATTCGCTTAGGAATTTCTAGGCCAGTCGCGTATTTAATTACTATAGGGCCGATTTTCATAATTAAGGTGTCAAATTAAAACAGTGTTACCGGCAGATTTCCTGAAAATGGTTTAGTTTCCTTGAAAAAACTTATTAAGTAATACATTTATCATTTATATTAACTGTTATGGGTGAATAACATGTTTCACAACAAAAATAATTTGAAACAGCTGTTATAAATTATCAAATAGGTTTTATTTAATTTTTTTGAGAATGTATAACAATTGTTTCAAATTATTTTTAGGTTGACTTAAATCTATCATTTAAATAATATGCCTGTTATGTTGATACGTGAATAACCTATTTCACAACCGAAATAATTTTAAATAGCTGTTATAAATTCTTGAATACTTTTATATTGTTGTTTTGTTTTAGAATTTATAACAACTGTTTTATATTATTTTTAGGTTAACTTGTATAGTGATTACTTTAGAACTGTTATAATTCTTAACTGGAAACGACTAGTTTATATTAATTATCTTAACACAATCACGTTTTTGACCGTCATTTAGTTTGGATTGTGAGAAATTGATTTAAAAAAAAAGAAGTTATTTGACTCGTCTCACCAAAACCTTTAAAATGGAGTATCTCATAGCAAAACATTTTATTTAAAAAATAAAAACCAGTCGTGATAGGTAAAAACTCCAAATTACGGAGCCATTTTTATCTCGGACAATTCTAAAATAACAATAAAATTAAGGGAGGTGGATTTTCCTATTTAGTAAAGTCCTAGTACAGACCGTTAACAGCGATCATTTTAGTTACGGTGATCCAAAAATATATGTTTTATTTTATTGATCCCCTTAAATTAACGTACCACGTAATTATATGTGCCACTGGAAATATTTTACTGCCCCCCTGAAGTCCTAACTGAAAAGCCCGAACTTATAGAAACAATGCAAACTAAATCGCCCTATATTTGTTAAACCGTGTTTATCTATCTTAATTAATATCAAATTTAAAAGAGAAAGGGTGGAAGTTTCCCTATATAAATAAAGCACAATATCTTCTTCTAATGACACAACTCACCCCTTCTCCTTTGACAGCACTCCTGCTGACTGCATACCGCTTACTGTTCAGTCACCTAACATACTATAAACACTTTTTTATTTCTATTAAACACAACCCACAAAATGCAGTAATCATGAAACAAAACATCCCCAATAAAGCCATAAATAACTAGAGGGTGGTTATCCACAATAATGTGTCTGGAATCACGAAGTAAATCAAGGACAATTAGGGAGTAGGGCGGGGATGTTGGGCATCGCGCCAGGATATCTACACTCTCCTGCTGTCACGATTTACGATGATTGTGGGTAATATCCTGCACCACCACTACGAGCAATGTATCATCCGACAGATGTCCTTATGAAAACACGGCTAAGGGGCATTGGAGAGGTTGCAGTTTCTTTATTAAATGTTTTAAAATGAAAACAAGATGTGTCGTTTTATATATTCAAACTTACTAGTTGAGGAAAATAATATTGTGTCAAGGTTAATTAATATCGTATCGAATTTTCTGTTTTTCACATCGCTAGGTACGAAAAAGCTACACTATAAAAGAATATTAAGGAATATAATAACTTTTAGTATATTTATAGAAAGCTTCTTTTTCTTTTCTTTTTTCTTCTGTCTTTCTCGAAACATATGTTTCGTAGATTATTTGTCAAATATTTTGACTCGAAATTTGGCACAGTTGTGAATATTTATTAAGAAACAAGTTTTCCTAATGTTTCATATTTTTGTCGTAGTTATTGTTTAAAAGAGGCATGTGTATACATTTTGAGGTTATTAACGACTAACTAAAAAGCTCTCAGGGACTTAGAGTGAGTACGGGTGTAACACTCACTAGCTCAACATCTTTTACCATGTAGACTTGGGTTGTATAACTAACTTTCATCTTCCCTATTAAGTCTCTTGTATATCTAGTGTTTATTTTATGATCCTGCTGCTATTAGATAATTGGATAACCTTCATTGTATGCTATTTTTTTAAGACAATGATGATAAGACGGTTTTTCTTTTAATAAGGAAATTCACTGGAAGGATTTATCAACCCATTTAATTTTCTTTCTACTGTAATTAAAGAAAAACAAATTTTATAGTTAATGTTTCTCGTAGGAGTTTTTAAAACGGAGTTATTTTTGAAAACTTTTATTTTAAATTGTTAATACCAAATTATACTTACTTTAAAAAAAAATTGTGTTTACTTTATATTGTCACACACAATTGTTTTAAGCAATAAATATCCCCTCCCCATCAATAAAAGGTATTATACTCTGCTATACGTCGTTATGTCATGCAATTGAAATGTATACTGATTTTTTAAATACGTTTTTAAATATTCTGACACTCAGAAAAGTGAAATTTGTCTGTTGTTTGTGCAATATTGTACAGTCTGAACCTGTAAATAGAGTGGTTAATATATTTAGGCCATGTATTTAAACAGTTTCTTTTTTTATAACCTCATGCTATGTAAGGGACAAATCAGAGGGGTAAGGCTTTTTAAACATTTTTGTTTTATTTTAAAGGAAACAAGAACATTTTTTATATTTTCAAATGTTGGTAGTAAAGATAAATTTATGTGATTAATAAATTTATTTTAACCTTTTTTTTAGGTAATATTCATCTTGAATTACTATGAGAACAAACTAGAACTAACTCCAGCCCAAACAAGTTGAACTAGTTTTATCATTATCAAGATATCTGTCTTATTTTAAAATTTTTGGTTTTAGCTAAAAATTTGGAAGTATCTGCCGAAATTAAAAATTCAATTTTGAAAAAAATGGCTCTACAGATTTCGATCAAATTGTGCTAAAATGAAGCCTCCAAATATATGTTTGTATCGCCAGCTGATAAAAAAATATCGGTTTTAAAACTATAGGAAATGGATCGTAAAAGCCGATATAAAATTTCAAATTTGTAGAAATAATTTTGATCAAATTTTGTTACTGAAGATTTAAAATGTTAAAATAACGCGTCAAATAGCTTTTAAAAGGACATTACTATTCTTGAGAAACTACCGAAAGAAAATTGGCCATTCAATTTGTTAAATGGAAAAAGTTTAAATGTAAAAATGATAAAAAATACTTCATTATTGGGGTTGACTTTTAATTGTCAAAATTGATAGTTCTTGTTTTGAGAGAACGTATTTTTTTAATTTTAATTTTATAGCGTTCAAAAAAAAATGTCATCATCACACTAATTTATTACTTTATTATATACACTTTTTGAGGTTCCCTGAGTACAAAAATATGGTTTTTGGAACGATGTCTATCTGATGTCTGAGGTCCGTCGTCTGTCGTGTCTGCAATGCTCTACAACTTAAACGCGTTGAATGATTTCAATAAATTTAATATGTTAATATATTTTGTCCATATCTTTGTACTTCTTTTGGTTAAATTTTGGGGTAGTACACAAAATTTTTAAAAACACACAAAGTTACAATTTTGATCAACTTTTATGAAGGGCTTCTTAGTACCCGAACAAACCGTATTTATCGCTATCTGTTAAAAATGTATGGTTCTAAACGTATCAGTAGGAATAAAAACAAAAATCTGACATGAGGCTGTTATAATAGAGAAATTTTTGTATGTCGAAATTTTAGTGTAATGAGATGATTAATGACTCAAACAAGTTTGCAAAAAACCTTTACTAACGTCTAAGTATGTAAAAATTTCAATAAAATGATTTTATCGCTTTATTTGTATAAACCATTACTGAGAGACTAAAATAAACATACATTTTGTTAAATAAACTGTCAGATATTCTCACATACCTATACACAAAATAAAATTAAAATTAAAATCAACATTCAACTAACGTTACACAACAACACAAAATTACCAATTTATCAAAATTTGGTCTATACTTAGAAAATTGTATAAGACATACTACATTCCTCTGTGTATTTTTTATATATACTGCCTTTAAAAAAAAGTTAGATTTATCTACAAGTTGATTTGCACCAACTTACTCAAAACTATCATACATTGTAGTACAACCAGATCCTCTAAATATAACGCCCAAAAATTGAGACTTGTATAAAATGTTAAATTGTATTGATATATCAAGACGTCTTATCCAGTAGGGTCACAATCGTTACAAGTTTTCTGAATCTTTTGATTGAGTATATCAAAACTTTTTGAGGTTAGCCAGGGTCTAATGAGCCTCGTAAATGTATAAGAATTCTCCAATAATTTCGCTCTTAGCAGTGTCTAACCTTGACGGGCCTTGAAGCAGTACATCGCTACTCCCTTTTATCTCTTGGAATATCACATTTTCTTCGTAGGTTAAGTTAGGTTTCGAAATAATATTTTTTTCCTACAGTTACCTAACAATGTACATGTTCTCTCACTGATTTGAGAAAGCAAAGTGGCCAATTCGCTCATCAGTGAGACAATGTTAACATTGTCTCACTCTAATTACTTTGTCTCACTCCAGATTTGCAACGTGAAGGCACGAAATAGTGAGCACGTAACATGCAGACAAGGTCGTATGCGCGCGAAATACGTTGGCAGCACTGGCTGTAAATCAGCTGGTCAGCTGTTGTACTGTTGTATTTGTCACAACACTTCCGGTCACGGCAGAAGCCACCATTTCATTGATTTGTCATTTGTAAACATTGAAGGTGGTTTTGCTGTCGCAAAATGGACGTTAATGACGATTTTAGTAATAATAGTTCACCAGAAGAATCTTGTACTCCAGAAGAATTAAAAAATGTGGCGAGGAATGTGTTTCTAAATCTTCTTCCAGAGAAATCAAAACATAAATATAAACTTTCACATTAAATGTCATATTAAAAGTTCACTTCTGTGTAAAAATATGTTTTACAATTTATTTGTTTTATGGTAACTGTAGGAAAAATATAATGTGCAACTCGAGTGCAAAGTGCAATCGCCTCACTCCAGAAACCATTCCTCACTCGCCTACGGCTCGTGAGTAAGGATTTCTCTCTCGAGTGAGGCAAATGCTCACTTTGCTCTCTAGTTGCACAAATAACTATTTACAATTACTACTCTTTTTGACATCGTATATAGGTGGAGTTGGCACCATTACATGAAGATTGGAAGTCTGCAATTTTTTATGTAATTTAGTGAGTTTTAAGTTGAATAACACACGAGAAAAAACTGTCTAACCATTTTGACATTTTAATTTCGATAGATAGGATTCTATATGAGCATAGTCCTCATATCTTTATTTTTGGGACGCTATAGTGCAAGCACAGACGAGAAAAACAACGGACGGATGGCATGTAAAAAAAAAAAAAAAAAAAAAAAAGCGTTGGTTTCCATAGGATTACTTCACGCTATATTTCGTGTGCTAAATAAGTAAATTGGTCAATATACAAAGTAAACATTTCATATATAAAAACCTACACTTTTTAGCAAAATGAAATTTAGTCTCAACTCAAAATATTTGAAGTCTACACTAAAAGAAAAATTATTTACCTAACAATTGGCCAGTATTTGAAAACGTAGATGTTTGCTTAAATTACATAGAGACTAAAATATTTGTTTCTGAGATAGAATTCAATTCAAAGAATGTTATTGTTTTAACGTACCTACCATATTATCGGTTGCAAATAACAAGATAGGCAGAGGCAAACGACTTTGGAAAGTTTTGAATAAATAATCATCCCTATCGTGCATAGGAAAGCAATGTCGATAGATCATGAATAAATAATACATTAGACGCAGCCTACGTGTATATGCTGACGTTAAATCATGTTTATTTCCTATGGTGAAGGATACGTCTTGGGTTAAAAATCTAGGAAGTTTGAGATCTTGAATAAATTTAAATAAATAAATCGATTTTAGAATGATATGAAATTCTGTCTGAGCGGTGTTCAACAACCCAAACGAGTGGATCGAATTTTTTATCTGCGCTTGTTATCAAAATTACGATTTACTCAAGAATGGTTCTAACAATTTTGATAAAATTAAAAAATATATTTAAAGAGATAAAAACAAATAAGTTGTGGTCGCCATTTACAATATCCAAAACAAAACAAATTAATTGGCATCATAGCGGTTCTTAACCATCCCCATTATACAATGTAATAAAAATAATTCTTTGGTTAGAGGTCCGGTTTAATACAAGTGAAATCTTTAAAATTACGTTGTTGAACCAGAATCGTGGGTAGAGCTACTTTTATAGCGAATTCTCGTTGCTAAAACCATAATTACAGCGACTAGTTCTTGATGTAATGAACAAACATTACTTGATTGAAAAGCAGTCCTAACAGATATACTCGAAAACAAATCTCACATTAGATTAGTGTTAAAAAAAAAATGTAATGGTTAATATAAGGTGAAAAGTAATTGTCAGGTTTATTTTTCCTTATTGTGTAAGTCGAAAAACCTCTTGGTCATCATCGCCTTATAAAAAATAAATAAATATAAACTCCTAGCTTTTGAATAATCTAATCGAGTCAGGGTCGGAAAAGAACGAGAGTTGGTCAAGAGAGACCTGATAGGAAAGCTGAGAAGGATCTAAACCAAGATTACATAGAAAAATAGTAGAACCAGCTGGGTTTCCATGGGATTGCCACTTCCGTACAACCCTGAGAGTTGTCAAGTATAACTTTAAACAATCGATGGTTTTGGATAGATTTTGGTAACAATTGCTCAAGGGCTGGGGGATGCTTATAGTTGACAAAGATAGTACAATGTGTTTACTCCGAAAATACGTACGAAGTGTTTTTTTAAATGAGAACATAACCACGAAAGATAAAAAATGTTTTATTACAACCAAAAGCAATCTACACTTTCAACTAACCCCATTAATTTTCCTGGTATCTCATTGCGTAACGTCCAGTTACTAGACCGTATGTTCTGCCTGCTCTGTGAGAGATACTTTGTTTCTTTAAAGAGCATGTCTGAACTTATAATTGATGAGGACAACCACCGCTTTTGTTTTTCTCCACTGAGGTATTAGTCAAATCAAATTACAAATATATCTTCATTTTACAGGCTTACTTTCATTATTGACGTGGCATTCCTGAGGGATCCTAGCTGGGATCTACATCTTTTTTATGTAATCTTTGGTTAGATTCCTTTTTTTCATAATTCCTGTAAGGGCTCTTTTGACATATTCGTGTTCATTTCTGACCATGACGCTATTAGACCATTCGAGGGATATGGGTTTTATTTTATTTTCATAGTAATATTCATTTTTTGGAAATCTAATGAAATGAATCAAATAAAAATCAAACCGAAGGAATCAATTACTAATAATGTTTAATTAAAATCAGAACACAAATATTGATTTTTTTAAACTCTCAAATCTTTATTATTACAACTGCAATACAAATGTTATAGGTTTACATCATTTTTAGCCTTCATGATATCACGACTTGAATATTTAGAAAAGAAGTGATCATTAGTTGTAAAATAAAAAGTTTTCAAAACATTTTCAAGGGTCGAAAAAACAACCGAATGAATTAAAAAACAATTTTCCTTAAAAAATACTTTATTTGTGCAACACTAATACAATACGACGTTTCAATGTCGTCATCCTCAACTGCTACATGCACACCAACCCTACTGACAGTAAACTGTGACAGACAAAGCCAAAGCCTCACTCTTATAAGAAGAAATCCATCTTGAGCACTCCCCTAAGTTCAATGCCAACACAATATAATCTAAGATACATAGCCAAATATTGATATAAAATAACAGATGCACTGCAATAATCAGATATACAAAATAAATATAACTCAATAGAAAACTGTAAAACAAAAAGAGAACCTATACCACCCCCTTACTTCCCTTCTAAAAAAAGAACAAAAAACTCAAGCGAAATATACATATACATAAGTTTAAAGTAACAGAAAGACATATAACTACATAAATACACAAAGACATAAATAATTTTTGATAAACAAACAAATAAAACAAAAACGCACTAATAATAATAATATTAAGATGAAGAAAATAATCAGAATTAAAAAATTTAAATAAATAAAATAAGATAGGTGAAATGATAAACTAAATGGTAAACCTATTCAAAATAACGTAGAAAAATACATACGTAATATATATATATATATATATATATATATATATATATATATATATATATATATATATACACATACACTTACTACCATAAATATAAAAAGGTAACGTCACAAAAATTAATAAAGTAATAAAATAACAATAATAGTAGCAACAATAAATAAATAGTGACAATGACAGCATAACAAAAAAAAAGATAAGAAAAATAATGTAATACTCATGCACACACTCAAAACATATAAGAAAGAAAAAAAAAATCTAAACTAAAGAAAAACTTTTAAAACCAAATTGAAATAACATACAAAAATAATCGAAAAATAATAAAATAAAATAAACAAACTTATTAAAACTTAGATAAAAATAACACAGAAATATACACAACATAATATGTTCATTTTAAAATAGAAAAATAAACCAAAATAATTATAATGACAACACAAAACAAAAAGATAAAGAAATAAGCAAAACAATATTAAATAAAGAGAAACAATAAACACTAAATAAAATTCACAATTGAAATATATAAAAAATCGTGTTAAATACATATACAATCAAACATACCTTTATTCACAACAAAATCACATAAACATATGACAGAGAAAAGGACAATTGAAATATAAAATAAATGTAGAAACAAACATATATACATACATTCAAAACCCAAGCACAAAAAACATGACAGAGAAAAGCTTTTAGGCACTGCATTTATAGGATCTGTTTGTATTATATTGTATGTTGGAGTTGGGTAACATGAGCTTTTTTCATTGTATGGTATCTAAACTGTTTTATTGTTTATAACAATAATGGACATTTGAGCTTCAAAAAAAAATCGGATTTGTCTAGACGTTGTTATGAATCGATTCAATTGGGTTAAAATTTTAAATCATTTACTCCTGGAGATTTCTAAAGTTCAACTGAACATGAATACATTTTTACTGGACTATATGACCACTTCAGTTATCCCTCTCGCACCCCCTTGTTGAACTGATACACATATCTAATTTTCTATTTCGTTGAATCCTGTGATTTTCATCAAAGTTCCCCTAACTTTTCGGGAAATAGAGAGCTTCTATCTTTACCCTAGGGATAATTTCTTCCCCACAACACTCGGGTTGGACCTCTCCCATGATATTATCGAATCATCCAGCGAAGAAAACCAATTGAACAATGTTATTATTAGAGTAGACATTTTATAGTCGTTTCCGATAAAATTATAATGCGGATAATTAATAAATAAATATTTTCATTTCTCAATTGATTACGTTATATCAAAAAATTACCATATTTTAACCAACTATTTATAAAACAAATATTAAACAAAAATAATATTTGTTGCTATATTTTATTTTACCTACAGTTCTTTTATAAACTAGTTTAAATTAAAACGTTCACATGTTATCAAACATTTATAAAATCGGAGAGCCGATTATGATAATTTACGTTTGTTATAATTTTCTTAAAGAAACATTTTATTATTATTTATGATAACGCTCATACCAGCATGATTGTGAGATTGCAAACAATAGACTACTTTTTTGTCCTAATGGTTGTAATAGTTGAACAAATTTTGAGAAGTTTTTCTATAAACACTCAAACCGGCATGATTGTGAGATTGCAAAAAATACTTATTTGTCCTTAAAGGGTGTAAAAGTTGAACTTTTTTTTGGACAAAATTAGGTCTTTTATAATTAACTCAATGAACGGTTTTTGTCACCTATAACTCAATAACAAAACTAACAGTTTTGGTGACATAGAAAGTAGTAAAATTTTTTGTCTTTAGTTACAGAATTTTAGCAAAATTTGTGCAAAATCATTTGAACCGATTTTAGGTTAATCGTCGATTTTTATTTTATTATATATTTTTTTCAATTATTTTTGAACCGACATTTTTGTGGCTAGACGGTAATCAATAATTTGTTTGTCCTTTGTCTTCACATTAATTAAACCAAAATTTGTTAAAACTATTGGAGCCTATTTGGAAAAATTATATTATTGAACCACACCAACATTTGTGGCTTAAAGACAACCAGTAAATTTTATTTTTCCTTAGAAACTACATTTTATAAAAACTTCTTCCAAAACCGGTGTTTAATCAATCCTCCGAAATATTCAAGTTTTACAAAAGTTCATTAAAATTTGTCATAGTTCACAATACATTTTTATTTTTATCCTCCCAAAGCATTGACTAATTTTAAGCAAAATCTATCAAACTTTTGAGTGATTCAGACATACAATAGTTGTCCTACGATATTTTCCAAACTTAATATAATACCAATTGAATATTCAATTTGATCGTTCACTTCCTAATTTTTTGTTTTTCTTTCGGAAGGTACCAACAAATTTTGAATAATAAAAAAATTAATGTGTAAAAAATTTACGAGATATGTACAAAATATGCCCAAATTTTATTAAAATGGGTCCATTAATATGAGCTGTAGAGCACCCCACATAATACAGACGACACACAAATAGCATTTTAAAAGCTCATTTTTGGAATCAGGGTTCCTCAAAAGGTATTTATTAAAATATAAAAAATATGTAGCGTAACAGCCATTGAAGGACCTACTCCTGCTAGTAGGCTGTTTTCTTGTTTAATACTTATTGAGTTCACATAACCGCAATTTAGCCTTCCCTGAAATTCACCGCTAATCTCAGCTTCCCATCCCTTTCGCGATATGGGGGTCACACCGTAACTTTTATAGCATTAACTTGAATGAAGTCTTTATCCTCTCACATGGGAGCACTAGCCACTAGACCAATTTGCGGCTTTCAAATCATTAAACGTTAAAATCTTTGATGGTCGAATTTTTGCTAAAAAAAACGGGGAGGTAATTTTAAATTGCAGCTGTTTGGAATATCTTATTCACACATATCTTTTAAAAAATTTTTTTTTCAATATTTCATAATGGTTTATTGTAATAAGCTTTAAATTTTATCAAAATCTGACCACCTGTTAAGTAAATAATGCGTGGTAAATACGACGAAAGTACATACACTCTATAACTGGTCTAAGTGTTTTTCTAGGCGTCAATATTTTCTCTAAAAATATATTAAAAACGCCATACTGAAATTTTAGCATGTTCATAATATTGTGCAATTGTAAAGTAACAATAAAATTCATTTAGAAAGCGCCTCTTCAGTCTGTGTCAATCAATAAAAAGGTCATAATTTATGTTTGTGGATTGATTAGAATACAGTTGTTCTTAAAATCGATGTGCGCACTCTCTTATCGGACACATTGCTTTACTAATTCAAGTAGCAAAGGTTCTGTTTGTCTTTGTCCCAGAATATATACGCTGTCATTAATATTAGAGAATCTTCTAGATTGTTTTTAACTAATAATAACTTTCAGTTCTAAGTGAATTTTTTATTACCGACGAAATACAATATTCAAAAACATTGAACGAATTTTCTCACATACCAAAAATTTGATGAAAACATCATGATACTTACCTAGCCCCAATATACAATTTAATAGAAGCTGATATCTACTGTAGGCCTAAACATTTGCTTATAGAACCGTGTATGAAATGTTAAATTGCATTGGGTGATGAAGACGTCTTATACAATATACAAGTATAGGGTGTGTTTGTTAAAAACAGTTACATAGGTTTAATTAACATTGTAATTGTGTGCTTGTGTGCACGACTATATTGACGTCGACTCGGTTAGGTTAGGGTGTGTATATATATTATATATCTTGTAAATTATACGAATATCAGATTACGGAAGGTCAGAAATCGAGGTTATATTTTTTAGAATAGCGTGATTATTTGTCATCGTAGACTTATGGGGTTGATGTTATGATATACAAAGTTCAAATCTGCTAATTTTTATCTTAATTAGTGTGTCAAAAGTTGAATAATACATGAGATATTAATAAAAACTGTTAAAAACCGCTATTTTGGGATTTTCATTTCGATTTATTTGAATATTCAATATGGTGGTTCCACACGAGCATATTATATAGTTCAATATATAAATTGCCATGTTCCTATGTTAATTTTCATGGCCGCTATAATGTTGCGTACAGGCGACGGAGGAATATATTGCTTACGTAAAGGCGACAGAGGAATATATTGCTTACGTACAGGTGACGGAGGAATATATTGCTTACGCACAGGCGACGGAGGAATAAATTGCTTACGCATAGGCGACGGAGGAATATATTGTTTACGTACAGGTGACGGAGGAATATATTGCGACGTACAGACGACGGAGGAATATATTGTTTACGTACAGGTGACGGAGGAATATATTGCGACGTACAGACGACGGAGGAATATATTGCTTACGTACAGGCGACGGAGGAATATATTGTTTACGTACAGGTGAAGGAGGAATATATTGCGACGTACAGGCGACGGAGGAATATATTGCTTGCGTACAGGCGACGGAGGAATATATTGCTTACGTACAGGTGACGGAGGAATGTATTGCTTGCGTACAGGCGACGGAAGAAAGTATTGCTTACGTACAGGTGACGGAGAAATATATTGTTTGCGTACAGGCGACGGAGGAATGTATTGCTTACGTACAGGCGACGGAGGAATATATTGCTTACGTACAGGTGACGGAGGAATGTATTGCTTGCGTACAGGCGACGGAAGAAAGTATTGCTTACGTACAGGTGACGGAGAAATATATTGCTTGCGTACAGGCGACGAAGGAATGTATTGCTTACGTACAGGCGACGGAGGAATATATTGCTTACGTACAGGTGACGGAGGAATGTATTGCTTACGTACAGGCGACGGAGAAAGTATTGCTTACGTACAGGTGACGGAGAAATATATTGCTTGCGTACAGGCGACGAAGGAATGTATTGCTTACGTACAGGCGACGGAGGAATATAATGTTTACGTACAGGCGACGAAGGAATGTATTGCTTACGTACAGGTGACGGAGAAATATATTGCTTGCGTACAGGCGACGAAGGAATGTATTGCTTACGTACAGGCGACGGAGGAATATATTGCTTACGTACAGGTGACGGAGGAATGTATTGCTTGCGTACAGGCGACGGAAGAAAGTATTGCTTACGTACAGGTGACGGAGAAATATATTGCTTACGTACAGGTGACGGAGGAATGTATTGTTTGCGTACAGGCGACGGAAGAAAGTATTGCTTACGTACAGGTGACGGAGGAATATATTGCTTACGTACAGGTGACGGAGGAATGTATTGTTTGCGTACAGGCGACGGAAGAAAGTATTGCTTACGTACAGGTGACGGAGAAATATATTGCTTACGTACAGGCGACGAAGGAATGTATTGCTTACGTACAGGCGACGGAGGAATATATTGCTTACGTACAGGTGACGGAGGAATGTATTGTTTGCGTACAGGCGACGGAAGAAAGTATTGCTTACGTACAGGTGACGGAGAAATATATTGCTTGCGTACAGGCGACGAAGGAATGTATTGCTTACGTACAGGCGACGGAGGAATATATTGCTTACGTACAGGCGACGAAGGAATGTATTGCTTACGTACAGGCGACGGAGAAATATATTGCTTACGTACAGGTGACGGAGGAATGTATTGTTTGCGTACAGGCGACGGAAGAAAGTATTGCTTACGTACAGGTGACGGAGAAATATATTGCTTACGTACAGGCGACGAAGGAAAGTATTGCTTACGTACAGGTGACGGAGAAATATATTGCTTACGTACAGGCGACGAAGGAATGTATTGCTTACGTACAGGCGACGGAGAAATATATTGCTTACGTACAGGTGACGGAGGAATGTATTGTTTGCGTACAGGCGACGGAAGAAAGTATTGCTTACGTACAGGTGACGGAGAAATATATTGCTTGCGTACAGGCGACGAAGGAATGTATTGCTTACGTACAGGCGACGGAGGAATATATTGCTTACGTACAGGTGACGGAGGAATGTATTGTTTGCGTACAGGCGACGGAAGAAAGTATTGCTTACGTACAGGTGACGGAGAAATATATTGCTTGCGTACAGGCGACGAAGGAATGTATTGCTTACGTACAGGCGACGGAGGAATATATTGCTTACGTACAGGTGACGGAGGAATGTATTGTTTGCGTACAGGCGACGGAAGAAAGTATTGCTTACGTACAGGTGACGGAGAAATATATTGCTTGCGTACAGGCGACGAAGGAATGTATTGCTTACGTACAGGCGACGGAGGAATATATTGCTTACGTACAGGTGACGGAGGAATGTATTGTTTGCGTACAGGCGACGGAAGAAAGTATTGCTTACGTACAGGTGACGGAGAAATATATTGCTTGCGTACAGGCGACGAAGGAATGTATTGCTTACGTACAGGTGACGGAGGAATGTATTGTTTGCGTACAGGCGACGGAAGAAAGTATTGCTTACGTACAGGTGACGGAGAAATATATTGCTTGCGTACAGGCGACGAAGGAATGTATTGCTTACGTACAGGCGACGGAGGAATATATTGCTTACGTACAGGTGACGGAGGAATGTATTGTTTGCGTACAGGCGACGGAAGAAAGTATTGCTTACGTACAGGTGACGGAGAAATATATTGCTTGCGTACAGGCGACGAAGGAATGTATTGCTTACGTACAGGCGACGGAGGAATATATTGCTTACGTACAGGCGACGAAGGAATGTATTGCTTACGTACAGGCGACGGAGAAATATATTGCTTACGTACAGGTGACGGAGGAATGTATTGTTTGCGTACAGGCGACGGAAGAAAGTATTGCTTACGTACAGGTGACGGAGAAATATATTGCTTACGTACAGGCGACGAAGGAAAGTATTGCTTACGTACAGGTGACGGAGAAATATATTGCTTACGTACAGGCGACGAAGGAATGTATTGCTTACGTACAGGCGACGGAGAAATATATTGCTTACGTACAGGTGACGGAGGAATGTATTGTTTGCGTACAGGCGACGGAAGAAAGTATTGCTTACGTACAGGTGACGGAGAAATATATTGCTTGCGTACAGGCGACGAAGGAATGTATTGCTTACGTACAGGCGACGGAAGAATATATTGCTTACGTACAGGTGACGGAGGAATGTATTGTTTGCGTACAGGCGACGGAAGAAAGTATTGCTTACGTACAGGTGACGGAGAAATATATTGCTTACGTACAGGTGACGGAGGAATGTATTGTTTGCGTACAGGCGACGGAAGAAAGTATTGCTTACGTACAGGTGACGGAGGAATATATTGCTTACGTACAGGTGACGGAGGAATGTATTGTTTGCGTACAGGCGACGGAAGAAAGTATTGCTTACGTACAGGTGACGGAGAAATATATTGCTTACGTACAGGCGACGAAGGAATGTATTGCTTACGTACAGGCGACGGAGGAATATATTGCTTACGTACAGGTGACGGAGGAATGTATTGCTTGCGTACAGGCGACGGAAGAAAGTATTGCTTACGTACAGGTGACGGAGAAATATATTGCTTACGTACAGGTGACGGAGGAATGTATTGTTTGCGTACAGGCGACGGAAGAAAGTATTGCTTACGTACAGGTGACGGAGGAATATATTGCTTACGTACAGGTGACGGAGGAATGTATTGTTTGCGTACAGGCGACGGAAGAAAGTATTGCTTACGTACAGGTGACGGAGAAATATATTGCTTACGTACAGGCGACGAAGGAATGTATTGCTTACGTACAGGCGACGGAGGAATATATTGCTTACGTACAGGTGACGGAGGAATGTATTGCTTGCGTACAGGCGACGGAAGAAAGTATTGCTTACGTACAGGTGACGGAGAAATATATTGCTTACGTACAGGTGACGGAGGAATGTATTGTTTGCGTACAGGCGACGGAAGAAAGTATTGCTTACGTACAGGCGACGAAGGAATGTATTGCTTACGTACAGGCGACGGAGGAATGTATTGCTTACGTACAGGCGACGAAGGAATATATTGTTTGCGTACAGGTGACGGAGGAATGTATTGCTTACGTACAGGCGACGAAGGAATGTATTGCTTACGTACAGGCGACGGAGGAATGTATTGCTTACGTACAGACGACAGAGGAACGGTATGCCTAAAATCGCTTTTTCCATTTTCTGAAACTATGAAAAAAATCATTTTAAAAACACGGAGGTCGAATGTTTTTGCGTTTACCAAACTCTCCCTATTCTTCGTATAAGGGTTAAATAGAAATAATAGTTATTTTTTTAATATGTAGGAAAATTAAACGTTTCGTCATTCTAGAGTCTATCTTGATGTACGTACTTACACGGTGTTTCAAAAAGAATGGTGCAAAAATAATGTTAATTTATTATCAGACGAAGAGTCACAAAATCGTTAAAACTGCATCAAACAATTTGTTTTATTAACAAGTTTTAATGTATATTACAAAAATTTTAATATGCACTACAATGGTTGATATCTGTCTTCATTTCCAGTCCGACACATCCAACGGTCGGCTTCGTGACATACAAAAACTCGCGTACCTAATATTTGTAGTGTGCAGTAGCACCATCTTGCAGAAAACTACGTTTGGAATATCTTCTATAAGCTAAAGAATGAGCCATTCTGACATGGTATCTAAATAAACGATGCCAAACACAGTGCGTTCAATAAAGAAGAGGGCTCCATACACTTTACGGTTGTTAAGAGCACAAAAACGTTTAGTTTGGGTGAATCCCTTTCCGTACTCAATAAACTCCCTTGGGTTTTCTGATCCCCGTATTCTTACGTTGTGGCGATTTACTTGTCCACTGAGGTGGAAGGTAGCCTCATCGCTGAACACTAGTCTGTAAGTAAATCCATCATTTTGAAACTGTTTTATCTTAGCTAGGCAAAAATCACTGCGCTTTGGCTTGTCAGTAAGCCTTAATGCTAGTAACAGTTTCAGTTTGTACGGTTTAAGCTTCGTCCACTTGCGCAAGACACACCATACTGTAGACTGTGGTATCTGAAGTTCCTTACTATCTTTGCGAGTTGATGTTTTAGAACTACTTGCATACTTAGTTTCAATTCTCTTCACAGTGTTCTCCCGGGCCTGTGGATCGCCCGAACTCTTCTTAGCACACAAATACCCAGTTGTCTCAAACTGTCTCACCCAACGAGCAATGCAGTTCCGGTGAGGAGGATCCTTTCTGAACTTTGTTCACTCACTAACAACAGCATGAGTTCGAGCGAACTCCAAAACACGAAACGCCTTTTCTTGCTTTGTGGAGGCCATTTGATAAAAGGTTTAGCGTTAGTCAACCAAGCAACCAAGACAAAACAAACCTTATCAAAATAAACGTATAAACATGTCATTTCTATTGTTGCAGCAATCAGTTCTTTTAATTCATGCTAACAGAAGTACCAACTGTTTACTTTTGTACCATTCTTTTTGAATCGCCCCGTATATCTTAAAGAAGATAAAAACACTAAACATTTGTTAATAAAACAAAATAGCCGATACCTGTTTTAAGAGTACATAATCTTGTTCTAATAACCACACTTATGGCATGATCCAAATATCATGTGGCAGGTTTGCAATATCAACAAAAATATATTTCTTAAAAATTCTTATTAATATTTAAATTAAAAAATAAGTTAAAATGCTCCCTGCCCATGTAAAAAATTTTTCTTTATATTTATTATATGTTATTTCCAGAGGACTCTCTCTCCCGAATCGATCTTTTCTAATTTTAGCAAGTTAAACATTTATTTACAATGTTTCCCTCGTCCTGAAAATCACTCACAGAACAATATATTGAGTTTACTCCTCCGCTGTGTACAGTGTTAAGGGCAACATGGTTCTACTTGCTTTACATATGGTAATGGCAAGTATATTTAACGGAATATGAAAGTATACTGCCTGTACGTTTCATTTATATTCATAACACTCTCCTAAAGAGAATTATAGTTTACGTACATATTTACTTCTTACACGGGTCATCCATGTGTTCCTGATTTCTTCTCTGAACCCCAATAAAAAATCATGACATTTTTGCAGCCTATAATTTTCTAAATACCTATATCTTACTGTATTCTACCATTTCCTGATCAAATTTTAGCCCAGACTTACATATTCCTCCAAATAAACTAATCAGCATATTTAATTCACAATCTTATATTCGGTTTAAAGATTTTATAATATTTTAAAAATTTACTTCCAAAATTTGTAAACTCAACACTTGGTTTGTTTTTCTTACCCGATCTACAATGTATGGACTAAGTTTGGTAATTGTCGAAAAATTCGATCTCTCTATTTTATCTGATTTTTACATTTTGTGATCTACGGAAACCGAAAAACTGATGTTCGACACCCCTCTGTTCGTCACCGTTGCCGTTGTCTTCTGTACGAATAGCGGAAAATTAAGTATGCTCAATGTAGAATCTTATTGAAGTATCAAAAAATCGAATTTGAAAACATTAAAATGGAACTTATTTATAAAAGTTATTATATAATTTTTCAACTTATAACACACTAAATTAGATAATTTCAATTCTGATTGTAACAGCACCAACTTGACACGATGGAGAATAGCGTCAATTTATCGTTAAAAAAAGTAATTTATGAGCATAAAATCAGAAGAAATAGTGGTATTTATATAGAAATGAGATCAGGCAGGGCCGAGTTACTGGTACAAGAGAGTAGGAGCTCATTCAAGTATGTACAGTTACGAAGGACGAAGCGATTAGGAATGTTACATCTAATAGGCGACGTCAAAAAAGTAGTGATATACACAAATAGGAGATGTAGAAAAGTTGTATAACAACTGTTTTAAACAAACTTACCCTACTGGGTAAACTCCTTGATCTACTAATACGATTTACCATTTCCTACTCTACTGGTAATACATGGTATGATGGAGCTGTGTTAACACGATGTCGCCCATTTCGTCATGTGTCAACCACTCGAAAAGCGGCTAAGAACACAATATGGTGTTCTTCTCAACTTTTGTATAAACGTAATCTTTGAGGATTGCTGAAAGTGGAAATATTTCCTTAAAAAAAATCAAGTCTATAATTCTTTAAAAAGACTTATCAATCTGTTGGTTATGAATTGGTATACAAATATTTATATAGAGTCTAAGCTTGTTTCCTATAAGCCATAACTCTAAACGCACATTGCATTTAATTGGAAAAAGTTTTAGATACCGTTAGTCAGAATTCACTTTAGATTTTTGCTAATAATTCCTGAATCGTATTAATTTTTTATTTGCGATTTGGCAAAGTTGGTTTGAGTGATTAATTTTTACATTTCATCAACATTTACACGAATTGGGTAAAGTCAATTTTGAACACTTAAGATTTTGTACAACGTTCAATGACTTAAAAAAAATAATAATAACTTTGAACTAGCCGTTTTGGGCCGACCAATACGTTTTTTGGAAGCAAAATATATGTTTTAGCAAAATGTAATACAAACTGTTAGCGCTGTTTAAATAGGTATTTTTAATTTAGGTAATTTAGCGACACACAAAAACGACGTTGACGTTAAAACTTAACATTCATCTTTTTTAATATTTACTAAGTTGACTGCTGGATGACAAAGAAAAACTGTTGTATCCTAAAAAAAAACCATGAAGTAAGTTTCAGTTTACAGTATTTTACTGCTATTTCAGTTATTTTCAAAATTAGATACAAATAAACACACCATCGTATAAGCGTTAAATATTTAATGTCATGTAAAATTACCTATTTTCGATTTTACCTCTACGTCATCATCACCTTATTAAAAAAAAGGAAGAAAGAGCATAAAATATAGTCCTTTAATAGGATTAGTGTCGGTAAAAAACGAAAGTTGATCAATAGAATATGAAAGATCAAAGGGATTTAACCAAAGAATATATGAAAAAAGTGTAGGACCCAATTAGAATCTCTAGTGGTCTTTACTCACTAGTGAGCCCTTAAGGATACGTTTGAGCTATTTAGGGTCAACAATTCTAAACTGATTTAAACCACTTAAAAAAAATTAAGTGAAAATGATAAGATTTTACGGTATAAATAGAAATTAATAGTATACGTAATTTTGCAATTTTCGATATATCAATTAGGTATGGAGTTTTATCTTGATTTTACAAAATAAAAAACAGACAGGCAGTATTTAGACGTATATTTTTAACAACTTTTTCTTTATTTTTATGTCCAGAATCATTTCTCAAGTTTGTTAGATTGATCAACAGCACTATATTTAGTATCTTAAATTTGTTGTTGTCGTTTAATTTTACAACAACAATGTTATCAATTACTCTTTTATACCAACTTATCTTTTGTATATAACCCATGGGGGAAAACAGTATTATATAATGAAATTATCTTTTTTCCTGTATCATATAAAAGTGGTATTAAAGACTTTTTAGCGATATTTACTACGATTATGTCAGTATTTCGTTTTTTAGATGGATCTGTGATAAAATTAGTGCATGCTTGTACAACGATGATTTAATTATAAATTCACAACATCAGTTTACAGTCGTGTTTATCCTTTCTACCTAGAAAATGTTTTGTACCAATGCTCCTTCTCTTTGCATTAGCGTCCTATCCCTCTTATTGCCGTTACCATGGCAACCAGTAGCGGCACTGGATTCTGCCTAAAGGTCATAAGTTCACAGAATAAGTTTCTTTTAGCAATAAAAGCACAATTAAATATATTATTTTAAAATGTAGGAATTTTAATTACATTTTTGTATTTCATTATTAAAGAATATTCAGTAGTCTACTGGTAGGGCGCGCTGCGAATTTCGTTCGTTGTTCTTTGTGAATCCCTACGAATCTACCAAGACCTGGATCACTAAGCTGAATGAAATGAGCGATTATGTTAAGCTATTATGATGTATACACAGTGTGTTCATAAAGTCATGGGGGGGGGGGGTTTCAAATACGTATGGCTACCTAAGGAAACATTGTACGTCCACGAAACACCTATTTATTTTTATTTATAGTTGTGTAAACATTGTTGTGCCATTGAATCTTATTGCTCATTTCATCTTAAAATAAACATGACAACAGTGCAAAGTTCAGTGAGTTTTTGTAGCTTGAAAAATACAATTCTGTAACTCCAGTGACATGTAAGTATCGACGTGTGTGTTATGAAGAACCTCCACATGGAAATAAAGTTCATAGATGGGAGAAAGAACAGTTAAAAGAAACTTGTAGCTTATTACACAACACTTATTCGGGAAGGCTGTTAGTCAATAGGGAAACTGTTGAAAATATACAAAAAAGCTTTTTACAAACTCGAAAAAAATGTGCACGAGAAATATGTGCTTAAAAAAATAATGAAATTAAGGGTGATGAATTTTTTTAAACAGTGTTATATTTCCTGTGCCGTACAACAGAACATCTTCTTTACTAAATATTGTGAATTTGGGTAAAGGATATCCCTCAGGGTTTCGTTCAATTATCGTGGTAGCACAAAGTGAGTGTTTGGTGCGCCCTTGCGCGGGATCTTGTTTTTGGCTTGTTTTTGAAAGAATATCTGAAACGCCATTTACCCAAGTCAGAACGCCGTATAATTTGTAAAACTTTACTAAAATGAATTAAACTAAATAAATTGGGAACACTCGCCAAGAGTCCAGTCAAACTGTCGCACACTTCACTCATTTTCTGGCACATTGTGACGTCACAGACTTTTCGTCTACAAGCAGACCAAATATTTCCGTTGCTTTCTCGGTGCCGTATTGTCCTGAATCAGGTTGTGACGGCAGTTAGCCTAAGCCGCAACCAAAGATCCAACCGCAACTATCTCAAGTCGCAACCAAGGTAACCGTGTCTCTGAACACGCCACAAAGTTCATATTATTTTTCGAAACACAACACTAAATGGTCGACAGATTGAAAACAAAGCGTTTTTTACATTTTTCTTTGTTTTTGTGTTATAAATTATTTCACGATGTTGAGACACATGTTTTTAAATTAGAAATATCCTTTTGTGTCTTTCTTTCAGAAGATACCCACAAGTTTTGACTGATAAAAAAAAAATTTAAAGCTTTCATACTCCAAACTTTAGGGTAGCATGAAAGTTGAATAGCGGCAACGCAGTAAATGGTAGACTGCACATCATGAATAAACAATTATAAAATGGTTCCCTTTGATTTACATTCTCATTTATTCACATTGAAATGTGCGTTACGTTATTTTTAACCTGTGACTAGTGGATTTCCTCTTTGTTAAATTTCTTGTGAAATATGTTTTGTATAAATGGTTTTTTTCAGTTGTCAAAAAGATTGTCTTGAATTCAATAATTGTAAACGGCACGAGGAAAACAAATCTTATTGATTTTTTTATAAACATTGTGTGTTATGTTATCCGTAGTTGAATTCGATGAGTATGAAAAGTAATTTTTTTATGGTTTGCTGAATTTAAATTAGTGGTTACAGTGTGACGTCATTTTCTGTGTTCGTACGGAGAAGATTCACATACAGACAAGACGTTGGTATAATCGCTTCAATGTAACTGATTTCATTAAATCCCTAGGGCGACCACGCATATTGGACGATAACATGGAGCGTTGAGATAGTAATACTTGCGTAGCCCTGACAAGTCAGCTCGACACAGTTTAGAACTTGGCATTTCCAAACCAACGATTCAGTACGTGATTCATAAACGTTACAATAGCTTACAAAATCGAGGTTCAAAATGGAATTAAACAAGCAGATCGCTCTAAACGAGATGGATTATCTGTAGCGATGTTGGATGCACTAGGTCAGTGATGAAGCAACTTTCCACGTACACGACTGTGGTAACTGTCACAACGGAACCCTCGTTGGTCCAGTGATTAGAGCTCTAGCTTCACGAGTGTATGGTTTCAACCACGTGGGTGCTCAAACTTTACGGAGTTGACCCAACTTCGTGGGGAAATTGTGAATCTACAATTAGTAGCAAACTCTGATGGAGAAAGCTAGAACAACGACAATTTTGATGTGCTAACCACACACCGCCAAACTGAGAATCTGTCTAGCTTTTCATATAGTCTTGGGTTACACCCCTCTCTTTCATCTTTCCTCTCAGGTCTCTTTTGACTAAATATTGTTTTCTTCTGATCCTGACGTTACAACAGTATTCAAGGAGTAGGAATCTTTATTTCGTGTTTTCTTTTTAAGGATATGATGACCGACAGGTTTTTGACTTTTAAACAACAAGGAAAAACAAAACCATGCACTCTGGGGAAAGTAATGTTTTTCATAAACCTGTTATTATAAATAATTTTTCGTAGTATTTAGGTAATAGATTAAGGATCTATACACAATGTGAACCTATTCATTGCCAAATACAGAGCAAGGCAACTAATAATTATTCTATAACTGCCTTCAAATAATTAATAACATTTACAGACTGTATTGATTTTCATACTTGTACATGCGTTTGTTCCAACACGAGAACCATTACAGGACATGTTTACACTATATTAATGTAAACAATTCCAAAATTATAATAAACTGTGCACACGTATCGTACACATTTTGTCACATAGGCCTACTCATCCAAAACACAAAAGTTCAGTGAATTAGAAATAATATTCAGAAATAACCAAGAGTAAATGAAATAAAAATCTAACCGTGGTAATCGATTAGTTACGTTTAGAAGGGAAAAAAACAGAAAAAAATGTCTATGCTTGAAGGTTCGTCATTGTTAAAAACACTAAAATTATTTACATGCTAAAGAGTGAAAAAACACGTAAAATATTTTTTAAAGAAGGTTTTTAGATAAAAAAGGGGGAAATCAAAACGTTGACAAAAATTCAAGAATATGTAAAATCAAAATGCAAGGCTTTATTTCTACTGAGATGTGTCCAAAAAATTATATTTTGTTTTAGATTGGGGGGGGGGGATCTTTAAAAGTTATGAAAACTTCAAGGACCAAAACGAACGTAATAGTTTTTATTATATATGGAAAAATTCATACCTATAATTTGACTCAAGATAAAATCTCATTTAAAAAAGCTTATTTTCCAAATCTTTTTAGAAAGCTTACTTTTCAAAATATTTTGTTCAATTTCGTTTTTACTTTATTTTAGGTATCTTTTTCACTCTGGAATATAAACAAAATGTAGACTGTTTTATTGTGTAAAACAGTGACAAAACATAAAAGTGGCGGATTTTGTTCCTGGTTTTGTTTAGACGTTATTATACAACGATTCCTCTGGATAGATTTTATTTAATTTACTTCTGAAGATTTCTGAAGTTTGCCTCTGAAAATGGATAATTTTACTGGACTAATATGAAACAAATTCCCCGGAATCTCCCCAAAAATGTCATAAAGAGATGATGCACCATAGATAACATATAAAACATATATAAATTCTTAACATTTATTTTAATTTTAAAGTTGTGAAGTAACGGTTGAACATACAAATAAATTGGAGCTCATATTTTTAAATTCTTACAAAATGAACTATTTACACTATTACAATGGAATAAAACTAAGCTAAAATATTGCATTAATGTATCTCACACATTCCTGTATAAAATCAAATACTAAAAAATAAATGTAAAATATTCCATACTTAATGTTCGCTAAATGTCTCTATATTACTTATAAAGGAAATGAATAACTCTCATGGCTTTAATGGGGAGGCGTTTCTTCTGACATTTATTTAGTTTTCTTTTTCTATGTCATCGATTTGTGGGGAATTATAAAATACTAACATTTCCAATTACGAGCCCATGACATTCCCACCCCCTCGTTTATCTTAATCTTAGGAGAGTAAGGAACATATAAGCAACATAATTTGGTTGCTGAGTCCTGAGATTCTACAGTTGTTTCAATTAAAAAACTAACTTCCATGGCGTAACTGGGAGTGAAAAGCATTATCCTGCTAGACGGCTTATATGGAGGTATGAAACCACGCACTCGTGAAGGCAGAGCGCTAACACTTAGAGCAACGGGCGCTCCGTTGTGGCACTTATGTGGCACTTTTTTACTTGATTAATGCGTGTCGATTGTTTATGATAAATAGAAGACCATATTTATGAAAACATATAAATGCAACACTTAATTTCTACATTTATTTTTATTTTTGGTAAACACGTGTGTCCTCGTTCATGTCTCAATTGATACTGGTTACGTTTATCAGTAGTGTGTCCTGTGTGTCATGTATTTAATAAAGTTAAATTTGAATGATTTTTTCAAAGGGTGTATTAGATAGGATATAATGTTTTTTCCCGTTTAATAATGAAGTTGTATCTGCTTTTGTTTGTTTGTATATTTGGTATTCCTCCAATACATTTATAATTGGGCCTTTGGAGAATTTATGTATAATTTTGTATTTGTTTTCTATATTGGTGTAATTATGGCCTGATTCTATAGTAGTGGTCGAATTTTGAGTGTTAATTTTTCTTATTGAAATTTGTGCTTGGAATGTGTTCCTTGAATCTTGTTTTAAAAGTCCTTCCTATTTGGTCTATATATTGTTTGTTAAAATCGTCACAGATGATTTTAGAGATGCCACTGGCGTCAAGCGGGTGTTTTTTTATGGGTATTTTATTCCTTGAACTAAACTGTTTGTTGTTCTATAAGCAAGTGTGTAGCCTTAGATTTGAAAATTCTTTTTGTGACATTATCCAATAATCCGTGATATTCTATTCCAATGTATTTGGTTTTTTCCTTTTGTTGGGGTTTTGTTTTTCCCTCTCCTTCTGGTTTATTCTATATATATATATATATATATATATATATATATATATATATATATATATATATATATTAAATTATGGTTGTACCCGTTTGAAAGTGCTACTTGTTTTATTATTTTAATTTCACTAATGAAATTGTTTTTTTAAAATTTTTTCATTGGTAAGGTTGTAACTCTGTGTAGACTGTTATATACTACTGTTATTGTTTGTAAGGGTGGTTGGAGGAGTTGTGGTTGGTGTGATTAGTTTGTGTTGATTTCATATATATATACGTGAATTTATTACTTTTATTGGCTATGGTAATGTCTAGGAAATTCATGCTTTTGTTATTTTCTATTTCTCTGGTAAATTTAAGGGAAGAGTGAATGTTGTTTAAATAGTTTTTGATATTATTGGCTTGTCTGATAGTAACATTGAATAGACATAATATGGAGTCGCCAACATATCTATGATAAAATTGTATTTAATTGCAATATTTGATAGATGGGTTTATTATGTGGGAATTTTCTATGTGATTTAAGAAATTGTCTATCATGACGCGGAAGAGTGGAGATCCTATTTGCTAAGCTTTGTGTTTTTATGTATAATACGTGTTGTTTAATTCAAAGAATTTTGTTGTAAACAAAATGTCAATAATTGTACGAGTTCATTAGAAGTATATGTCTCATTTAAAAAAAATATTTTCAAGGTTTTCATAAACAAAGACCAGAGCACTGTGGTGACAATATATACAGGTACACTTTCAAAAGTCCCTTACCACAATTGGGAATAAATAAAATAACAAAAAACAAACGTTTTGTCAAAAGTAAAATGTAACTATTGTTGATAGGTCAATGCACCAGAGGAGTGGGGTAGGGAAACTGGTCACTTTAGTTGTAAATAGTTTGAATTTAATCTTTGTTAAGATTCCCTCTGAAGATGACCGCTTTGTTGTTGTAATAGCTATAAGGGTCTAATAGGAATAAACATTTTACTTTTGACAAAAAGTTTGTTTTTATGTTATTTTGTTTATTCCCAAGTGTGGGACTTTTGAAAGTGTAGCTGTAAGGTTTTCAGGGTCCAGTAATATTTAGACATTTTATATGTGGGTATTAGTCAAATTAACTAATGGTCTTATTGAGAGTCCGGTTTTTCATAATTTTATTGTCTTAATTTGGTGGCGGAAGGGTTAATCATTTTTGTTTGTTTTTTTGGGTGACATTAAGTATTAGTTTACAATTATTGATTGCAGTTTTCATGTCTTTCTTAAACCTTGAAGTGGGGTCCGATTTGAGTTTTCATATGTTATTTTTATTTATAAATTGCTCTATCTTTTTTAGGTATTCAGGTTTCAGCATTATAACTATACTGCTCTCTAATCAGCTTTGGTAACAATGGCATTATTTCACAATAATATTCAACTGTAAAACAGGTTATGTGGCAATTGTTTGGTTATATTTGTTTAAATAGTTTTTTATTTTTCAATAGTAATTTGTTTAGTGTAAATATGACATACAATTAAACAAAGATCTTATGACATTAGCGAGCTTCTGGACCAAGTACTGTCGGTCATCAGTATAAACAAGAGTAATTTTATTATTAACAAGAATAAAAATCGCCTTCAGGTAAATTTTTGTTGGGGTTATGATCGTCAGTTCATCTGTCTAAGTAACTGCAACGCTCAGATGCACTAAGTGCGCAGCATGTTTACAACCCTGACTGACGGCCTTAAACCTGTTACAAATACAGCCGACTATTTTCTTTATTACTTGGAAAGTACGAAAATTGGCTGCATAAAGTTCATAAAGCATAAAATGATTTTATTCTTGAACATTTTTAATATGGTTTATATACGTGACTGATGTATAATCCCTCTCTCCATTACAGCTAATTATGTTTTGTTGAAATTGACTCAAAAATCTTCACATCGATTTGGGCACGGTATTAAAATACTCTTAGCATATATGTTTCTTTAACAACTTTCACATGCTGTCTTCTTTAGCTCCACCACTATCGGAGTAGGCGACGATCAGATCTTTTATGTATTAAGGGAAAACTATTATTGTTAGGATTTTCAGTTGGTATGAAATGACACTTTCAAATGCAGCACTACCTCTCGGATTATAATAAGTCAACCTAAATAATTTCCCCTCACTGGCTCACATATAGTTAGTATGGGCGTAAAAACCCCGAGAGTCACTAAATGGAACTAAAAGTTTTTCATGTAGTCTAGGGTTAGATCCCTCACAATTATTCTTTCCCATCGGGTTTCACTTGAGCAACTTTTGTTCCATTTCCGAAACTGATGCTATTCCAGGGATAGCGGTCTTTATTTTATCTTCGTTTTTTCTCTTTATTTATAAGGCAATGATGGCCGTGAGGTTTTACCTTTACACAATAACAAAAACTCAACATAAACTCAAATCTTTTTCTACAGTAATTCTATTGAATAAGCTGTTATTAAATTTGTAAATTTGTTATGGTATCGAATGTTGAAATAAATTAATCTTTCAATAAATAGACATCTGTTTTATAAGTTCCTATAGCCTTAGTGTATTTTAATTAATTTTTTTTTTTTAAGTAGATGGTTTGACGCATATCAAATTTTAAAACCCACTCTTTGAGTTGTAACTACGCGCAATAAATCGTTATGATTGGTCAAATAGTATGCATGATACATAGTTTATTACATTTCTGTTTCAAAGCTCAGTTCCAATTATGTAAACGGTGCAAAAACATGTGAAGAATGTTTCATACACCCATTTACAATATCAATTACTAACCAAATTAACTATTCGTCATCAAGGGTCGGTAGATGTCACTTGTTACAATTAATCATCGCCGTTGTTGTTTTTTTTTTTTAGATCAGTACAAAATATACATGATTATCTCTTCCTGAAAGTAAAACATATTTGGTGAATTTGAGTTTAAATAACGGTGAGAGTGTTTATGGAAATTCTTCCTGAACTGTGATTTTCTATTTATCTCATGTTTTATTTCCACATTTATTTAAACAAAATAGGTATTTCAGATTTTTAAATAACCCTTAATGGACTTTTTTTTGGTTTATACCTAAACCCTCGAACCAGCATTTCGACGACCAACACTTTTTTGTTATTATACATTTTTCGGACATATGCCATCATTTGTGTGTTAAAAATCAAAACACGACGTTTCGGGAATAAGAATCAATTCCCGTTATCAAGTGACTAAAAACTAAAGAAACATGAAACTAGAAACTAAGCCTATGTAAGAAGTAAAATTAAATAAGAATACCACCAACCTTGGGTCACTTGTTGCTGTATCTTTGAAACAACAACACGTATTTGACGTTAGTTGTGTGTTACCGTGATTGTGTCTTTTGACTTCTCAGTTTTAGCTCTGAGATGCATGCTTAGATATTAAGGTTGGTGGTATTCTTATTTAATTTTACTTCTTACAAAGGCTTAGTTTCTAGTTTCATGTTTCTTTAGTTTTTAGTCACTTGATAACGGGAATTGATTCTTATTCCTGAAACGTCGTGTTTTGATTTTAACACACAAATGATGGCAAATGTCCGAAAAATGTATAATAATAAAATTGAACTTCCATCATTAACAAATAACTTCAAACAGACAACACTTTTTGTTTACACTGTAGCAAAATTCTATCAAAATCGTTAAGCTAATTTTGAGGATATTATTATTTTGAGTTTCAGTCTTATTGCATCTACACTCATATTTTGAGTTATTAAAAAAAAAAAAAAAAAAAAAAAAAAAACACTTTTGAGATATGGGGAAAATATTCAAATGTATTAAATTTGATCAAAATGAGTCTTATCTTGTAACTGTACAGACATCGATCGACAGAAGGACAGATATCACTAAAAAAAGTAATAGTTTTGTAAAAACGCGACATTGATCCATTATATAGCGTTCTATATAGATCTTTTAAATAATAAAGTAACACGACAGAAAAAAAAACAAGTAAACTGTTTAAATTAAAAAAAAAATAGTAACTTTTGTTTGTTAACATAAAAGTATGTAGACAACATTCCCTCTGAGATTAGAGGTCTTATTTTTATTGACCGAAGCCAAGATCGTATTTTTGTCAAAAAAACTGCAACTTTGCAATCCTTTAATGTAACCAACCGCCGGCCATTGTTGGACATATATTTGGCATTTTGCCAAACTTCTTATCCCGCAGTCAGCTTTTCATTTCTTCCATGAATTGTGATTGTCTTCCGATAGACTTTGTAATGTTACGGACACAATCTTTACCATTTACTGTCCTAAATACGACACAAGTCTGGATTAATAATTTTATGAAAAGCTTGGTTAATGTCTCATTTAAATATGGGAATTACACAGGTGATTTATGCACAACTGAAGCTAGTTTGTAGTCTAAGCAATGGAAAATAGTAAAGGTTTTGATTTCAAACGATAACATTCACTTAAATAAATTAAAATCTTAAGTATGTTTTCATCAATTGAAATAAACTGGAGTAGAGCGAGTTTCTTGATACATCTATTCAATATATATAATGGTCCATTGTTGTTTAGTGACGAAAATCTTTCGGTTTATAAAAAAAATGAAAGAAATGAACAAAAAAAAATCGACTTATAGCCCACGGATCGACTTATAGCTCTTAACGGCGTCAGATCGGAAGAGAACGGATTGGCTAGAGAAAAGAAATCTGAAAGAAAAGATGAAAAAAGAGGGATCCTATCCAAGACGACTAACCAGAAAAAAAGGGAAGATCCAGCTCGAGTCTTTCGTGATTATAACGCAATATAGTAAAAGTGTGTGATTCAATAAACCACTGATTTTACACAAAATATATAAACTATAAGAACAACTGAGACTAATTTGTAGAAAATTAAAAATGCAATCTAATGAAAGTAATGCTAGTGATTGCAAAAAGAACAATATAAATAATCAATAATACTTTCTTCACAAAACTCTTAAATGAAGCCTGTTTGTTCGTGTTCTCTCCTGGAGTAATACAAGAACAAGAACAAGAACAAAGAGTGAACAAGAACAAACAGGCTTCAAGTATACAAAAGTATACGTCCAGGTAAGAAAAGTATTCAATTTTATGTGAGATTTCCTTAGTTTAAAAGTAAAATGAAAAAATAAAAACTTTAAGTATTTCTAAGGGATCGAATAAAGTTAGGCGTGTTGCTGTGAAATATAAAATACGTAACGGTTTTAATAATCAAAACACTGTTAGGCAACATCTCGTCCACCAAACCTAAAAATAGCAATCAAGACACTAAAAACTGTATCTAAAATATAAAATATAAATGTAACACACAATATTTTGGCGAGAAAAGATAAATCGAAAATATTTGGTCCCAATTCACAAATTTAATTAGGCTGAGCCAAAAATAAACGTGGGAAAAAATTACAAAAAGGATATCTAATTGAAGCCTCATATATCAGTTAAACCAATGTAGAAATAAGGCCATTATGGCTTCCGTTTATAAAAACTGATTTAAAATTTGGAGGTAAAAATTCTACTAATTTAAATAAGCTTAAAATTGTATAGCTTAAAATCAAGGTGGAAATAATTACTTGATTGCTGACTAAACTCTTGAATGAGAGATGGGGGAAGGTTGTTTACCCTGACAAACAGTTAGGAAAACTTTATCTTGGCACCATTGCTTTAACAACCGGTTGGTTGCCATCCTTTGTTTTGTGTTGGTCTGTGTGATGTGGTTTTATCAAATCACGTTTGTATTTAGTGTTAGTGTTGATTGATCATGTCTCGCCAAAGACATCTTCTGACAAAGTCAGGTTATTCATTTAGACTAAAATAAATAAATCACAAGATTAGACTTGTCCGAATGGTTGATTTCCTTCTATTCAGTGTTGAGTTATTATGACAGTTCTTTTTTCGTGTATTATTGAGTTAGATCCATCTCTTTATTCTTTACCATTATGCAATTTGACCAACTCCTGTTCTTTTCTGATCCTGATGCTATTATAGTACTGACCTTGTGCTCATCTATAGAGAATTTGGGCGAGCAAATCCCGAGGTACTTATCTGGATCTACATTATTATCAAGTAATCTTGAGTTAGATCAGTCTCTATCATGGCTCACTAGACCAACCCTTACTTATTTTTTACTCTGACGCTATTAGAGTTATTGAGGGATCTTTAAATACTTTTTTTCTTTATTTTATAAACTTATTATAACCTAAAGGGTTTTCGACTTAAAACAATAAGATCTCAAAATAACCTGTTAAAACAGTAAAAAGTTTGTACTCTTGAAAAACTCCATTATTCTATGTTCTAAACCATATAATCCTCCGGAAAAAAAAAATGGTTACAATTAATTCGTGCAGATTTTTAAGGCGTACTTCAGAACTAGAAAATTAAAGTTAAAATAATATTAAATTCAACTTTCTAAAACTTTTTTTAAGAGCCTATATTTGCATAAAGACAACTGACATTTGAATATTTAGGATAAAGACAAATCTAGTGAAGAAGGCGTGACTGCAACATATTTGAACGCTTTACAGAAACCTTACGATTACTATGAAGTGGAGACAATGAAGCCTTATCAATGACAAAGCCTGCTGCTCTATTGACTGAAAACCTCACCCAATTCTCTGACACTACACCAAGTGATGATATGTTTAATTAAACGTTATCTTTCTGTACAATCTATGCAGTCGTCGCATTTCTTTTAAGGGTAGACCAAAATTGGTGGGAAAATATTTTCACGGAGGCGGGGGAGAAACAACTGTTTTAAATATGTTCAATAGATTCGTCATTTTATTGATCTCGAAGACTGAAAAGAAATTACACAAAACGAAGACCAGGTGAAAGTAGATTAAACCGAGAACAACTGTAGACTGTTCACACATGTATGGAACTCATTCCGATCAAGGGGTAGGCTTTGATATTTACGGCGTAAAATCAAATCAAGTAAATACAAGTTTAGGAAAATATGCAACAATATTTCAGGGAGAAGTGTAAGCTGTACTGAAATGTGCAAAACTGTACCTCGCAAAAGTATGTATGATTGAGATCAGACTGCCTGGGGACAGATTCCTACAGAAATAATTCTTAGTTAGTGTGGGAGTGTCACCAGACTTTGTTTATGCTCTCAACGGTCAACTATGTAGAAAAATGTTCTGTGCCTCATCATCGAAATTTTTAGGGGAATGAGAAAGTTAAATAAGTTGTAAAGAAAGGACATACCCTACTCATTGGTCAATAACCTACTGCCGCAATACTAAAACTACATCAAGAACTGTCATAAGAAAGATAGTTAGATTATAAAATACTAAACGTTGGAGAAAAGCCTCAAAAGTTCATTGTATCAACCTAAAGAAACGTCTTTGATTATGTTACCTGATTGAGAAAGTACAAAAAAGAAAGATTTTTTTTGACTACAAGAAATATTTCAACACTACAGGTTTAATCCTTAGCTTAAAATGAAGACTGTATGCTCAATATACAGAAACAAGAGAATACACATTTCTTTTAGCTTCAGAGACACGCTACAGTGAAATTCCCAGGCAACCTAGCTGGACCTACACCTCTTTACACGTAGTCATAAGTTAGAACCCTCTCTTTAATCTTTTCTGTCAGGTGTTTCGTAAGAAACTCTTGTTTCCTGCCAACTCTATCGCTATTAGAGTATGAGAGGTGTAGGGGGTCTTTATTTTATGGTCATTTCTTCCTTTTCTTAAACACGGTGATGATAAAGGTGATGGAGGTAATGATAAAGACGGTGGTGATAAATCATGTTTGCTTTTAAAAAAGAAGAAGATAAAAGCTTCTTATGTGGGAAATAATGGAGGAGGAGAATTATGATCTTCAGCACAACTGCAGTTCCATTAGAAGAAGGTTCTAAGACTCACAAGGATGTCGTACTGAAATGAAATGTCTAGCAATGTCGTACCGTCGCTGGATGGTGGTCAGAAGTTCAAACTTCAACTATCACTTTTACAAATAAAATATTAAACTTTCAATAAATGTAATTAAAATTTTATTTATATGTATTGGTTCATTTTTTATTATTAATACATATCTAGGTTAAAAACCATGCAATAAACAATCAATAATTGGAAAATGTTCACAATCTACGTGTGTTTGTAATATAAATTTAAGACCATGTAAAATTTGTATAAATAAAAATTTAATTTAATAATTTCTTTATTAAATTTTAGTAAAAAAATAAATATTATTTTAATTATTTGCATTATCATTATACTCTAAAAATGAAACGATTGGTTTGTGATAACTATAATATGAAAGGAATATTATTGAATGAAATCGATCCAAATATCTTCACAATGTTTTGTATGTAACCTATGTATGGGTGAGAAAAAGTTAGTGCAAAAATTTTGTAAGTGTGAGAAAGTATTTACACACAGACATAATTATATAGTAGAGCATGACTGGACAATGAGCGTGATTAGTTACGGATTTTGATGAGTTTTTTTCTCCATACACAATGTATAGTACTATAACGTGCCAAAAGAAATTTTCACTTCAAAATGAAATTCATACATACATATTGTCAAACAAAAAATATTGAAAATGACAACTCTATTCCATTCATAACTGATAGAAAATAAAACCAACATCGCCAGTTTGTCCAGTTTAAAACGCAATCTTTTGTTAAAATTGTACATTACATCCCGTGGTGACTATATATCCCCATATGGCAAAGTGTCGGTTACGACATAATCATGTTTTATTACAATAAAACCGAATCTATAACGTGAGAATTCCATCTCCACTTTCAGTCTTTTGTTGGGAAAACTTTTCATTGCAATTTATTGTTTTATGGCACATTATACTGTCCCGCTGGGGGAATTGAGAAGCGGCGAAGAATAAGCTGAAAGCTTTTATTGTCGTTATGCTTCTTTCTGTTATAAATATGAATTTCATAACAATCGGTTGAAATTCAATAAAAGGTGATATATAAAAGATAGACGCTTTAGCTATCAATCTTAAAATTGCCTATTCTTTTTTATTTTTTAAAGATAAAAAAATTACTTAAATGGTTTATGAACCTACGTGTAGAAACACCTGAAAGTAACTTATAAATTTATAAATTATAACTTTAACTCTACAAATTAATGCCAATCGTCTCTCTTTAGATACTTTATGTATATTCGATTAAACTATTTTCAATAATTTTGATAGCTAAAGAATCTAGTTTTCATACTATACATGCTATAAAATTATTTTCGTAGTTTAGTAGACCCGTATGAGTAGTATGTCATACTGGTCATTTCATACTACTCAATGTTTTTTTTTGTAGCTAATTTCTATTATTTGGAGGTGAAGCTATGAGTTAATATATTTAATAAATGTATAGAAGTTAATTTTGTTTCTATTCTATTGTAAATATGTTGTACGGATTATACAATTATGTTAAATAATTTGTGTGAACATATTAACAAATATGTTATGTCACAGGTTATGTCCTATGGCAGCGAGAAACATAATATTTTTACTTTCCTAGGATATATCAAGAGTTTATAATTTTAAAATATTTGACAAGCATTTTTTTAAATGTTAGTCAGAGTAAGTGTATAAGTGACAAACTATTCTTGGTTTTTTTGTTGGACAATCGCTTCAGCATTACGAAAACACAATATGTATTTTTTTTAAACTTATAAAATTTATTAAATTAAATGGGATCACCATATTAATATTTTAACGTTACACCAAAACTATGACAAATTTAATCAGTGAAAAAAAAGGAACAAACTGATTTTCATCAAAATAGCTTCTTAACAACTGCTGCCATTTTAACCAGCCGTTAGTCGGGTTTAAGATTGTTGTCATTAATTGGGTGTAACAATTATTTCAACCTAGACTTAAAAAAAAAAGAAGTTTATTTTGGTTTTAATATATTTTGTAAGATATGACTTATAAAATCAAAGATCATTAAATTTTAATTTACTTAAAAAAATTCGAAGTTGTAGATTATTTAATTAGTAGACAACTACTGGTTTCATTTAACATTTTAGTGTCCCACTAAGAGACTACTATTTTTAAATGGTTATTCCAGACATAAATTAAACATAACGAGCATGAAATTTTGTATTTATGTTTCTAACAATATACAAATTTTAAATATGTATACCGGGTGTTTCAGACCACATGGACACTATCTGTAGCGCCTAAACGAAACCAGATAAAAATTTCCTTCCAATTAGAAACCCACTTTTTCGACCCCAAAAATTCAGGAAAATTATTTTCGACGCTCCTCAATGACCCAAAAGGGCACTTCGGGGGGGGTGCAGGGTTGTGTTTTTGGAAAATTTTCAAATAGAAACATAGGTCGTGTGATACCTCATTTTAAAGGTCTCTCTTTTCTGAACATTTTGGAGCAAAAAAAAAATGTATTATATATACTGGTACGTTTAATGTTATTAATTAATAATATTTGTTGTGAATTGAGAATCTATTTCGTTGTGAAATATAAAATATTTTTTGAAGAAACTCACTTTTTTTGTAACAGATAATATTTTTGTTATATTGTGTATATCACTTATCAAAACTTTAGGAACATTTTCATGAGCTTTCGTAACGTTTTCATGAAATTTAGGACGTTTTAATGAGCTTAGGAACATTTCATAACTTTTAAGAACGTCTTCACGAGCTTTAGGAACTATACGAAGATTCACTTAGACATCCAGGATAACCGTTTTAAGATATCCATATATTTGTGGAACATTCTGAATAATTAAACTACGAAAAATTAGTAGCTCTCACTTAAACAAAAATTAATTTTTGCAAAAATTGCATTTACATTATACCAATTTGTTAACACATAATAAACATTAAAGCTGATACGTACAAATTAAAAATATTTTTTTAGGTTACTAGACTACAAATTATAATAGGCAGTGCTGGAAATACCAACCCTTGGGACTTCAACGTTTTCGCTACATATAAAACAGCTAAATAGTTTAAATATTCATAACAGATAACTTATCTAGACAATTGAGATTATTAGGGTTCTATTTTTTGCTTAACAGCCATATTTGTGATTTCCATAACAGCGATAACCTCAATGACTTACGAAGGTCTCTAAGAATAATGAGTATCTGGAAGACCAACATTGCTCCGTGAAGGTTATCTGAGGTCATAAAAAATTGAATATTTTTTGCTATTTATTTCCAAACATTTTAGTCATGAAAGTTTAAAATGTAAGACGAATAATTTACGAATTTATTAGGAATAGTTATCAAAACCAATACAGTTAATTATTTTGTTTAGTTCAGTAAGAAATTTGGAATAAAATGTTTATTCTTTTCTGAACAAAAACACAAAAGATGAAAATCATAAATTGTACCGGGTGTCTATAAAGTTCTGAGCTGATTGTAAAGTGTTTTAAAATGAAATTAGCAAGGTTTAACAAATTTACATAAAATTGTAACAAATAAAGTTTTATTTACAAACTTTACAAGTTCAGTACACTTCCACGTGGCTCGGAGAATATCTGCCCACGTCTTGGCCGACGCTTCTTCTGTGATTGTTGAAAATGAATCGTTGATTTTTCTCTTCTTTGTCTTTTATATAGCACCACAATACAAAAACCAGAGGTGTGATAGCCAGTGAGCGGGAGGTCAAGCCATTGACCCATTTCGATAAATCTATTGACTGGGAAAGTTTCGTCAAGAAAATCTCTCACATTCGAAGCCCAGTACGGCGGTGCCCTGTCTTGTTCAAACACTATCTACGACTGAAACTCTTCTAAATTGAAGCACAACATACATTTCAATCATATCCAGATAGATAATGTCAGTCACTGTTGATTCACCAAAAAATAATGGGCCTGTGATCTTGTTGTGCATTAGACCGCACCATACATTAACTTTTGAACTTTTCTGTTCTAAAACAACCCTTGGATTTTCCCTCATCCAAATTCGGATCTCTTGCCTAATTACTACACCATATGTAAAAATTAGCCTCGTCTGTAAAAACATATGTTTAAGGTAATTGAAGTCGATACAGTCAACATCTTGAGAACAAAGGCAACACGGCGCGGGTAATCATTTTGCTTCAGACTCCACAATTTGTACTTTGTAAACATACAACTTTAGTCTTTTGTAGAAGATCTCATGTACTGTACTACAAGGAATTAAAATTCCCCTTGAATCTCTGCGAATTGATTTACGAGGACTACTTGTAAAACACGATCTCACGTCATCAACTACTTCTTCCGTAACACTAGGCCTACCTGAACGCTGCAAGTTAGCAACACTTCCAGTTGTCTTGAAATTGTTGTACCTTCATTTAATGGTATCGATGCTTGGTGGTTGTCTCCCATATTTCCCACTAAAATCTCTCTACACTGTAGTCAGTGACTTTGATTCAAGGAACCATAAAACACATTGAACCTTTTCTTTTATCTTAGCCATTTACACTATTGTGACAAAGTTTTAATTGTTGCTATGGCAACGTAACCAACAAAGTTAACCCCTCTTTACCAACATATACAAAAGCTGTATAAAATCAGTTTGTCACATGATGTATCAGAAATATATTTATTCTGACTGTATCTACTTATAAATAAGATTTGAAATCAGTCCAGGATTTTATGGACACGGTACTTACAACAATGTCCATATATAACGGTTATAGTGAAAAAATGAAACAAATATATATATAATAAATTTACTATACGTAATTAATACATACAACACGAATTAAAAGAAACTTCTTAAAGTTAGACAGGCCTGTGCAATTTGTAGAATCGTAGCGTGCCACTTCAACTTTCCCGTGTTACGATAAAACCATTTATTTTCAAACTTTAAATTCTATTTATGACAACAGGTGTGTTTATCTTATATTTGTGCGGTGGGTAGCTAATACAATTTAAATTAAAACATGGAGAGATCGTTTTTGGAGTTAAACCTAGATTCATTCTCTTATTACTGCATCTTAAGGATAGATATTGCATCTTGATATTTATCAAGTTTTAAATATGCCACTGATATTTATTTCATTATTAGTTTGCAAACTGAATGATTGTCCCCCATAGTTGAGACGAGGCTGAATAGCGCTCTTCAAATACTTCCTTAGGGCCGTTAACTTACAAAATATAATTGAGGAGTAGGGTGGAAAAACTGCCTCAGTCTGAAATCTGAGTTTTGAGTTAGTCGAGTTTGAAGTTTTATAATATTTGAACATTTTGTAATATTTGTCAGAAAAACTCACCCCACAGATCACTCTACTTCCATTAAGCAACTTATGTAGTTTATAGCCGTACATTTAAAAATAAAGTTCAAATAATGAGGTTGCTTGAAAAGACAAAATAAAAGTGAGACCTCAGAGGCCGTTTTTCCATAACAGAGATATCTTGGGTGTAATGAGTGATAAACCATTGCATTAAAGGGAATTTAAATACATAATAATATTGATTATACAATTTCCAATAAAAAAATGTTTTCAATAGCAAAATCTTTTTTTTAATTGTTCTTTAAAAAAAAACCAAAAAACCCTTCTACCATCATTATTTTGTGGTTTCTGTTGTGACCACCAGGATTATCAGACATAAGTGTTATGTCTTTTATGTTTGGATTAACTTCCATTTCTTTAGCTTTGTATTGGTTAACAAATGAAGCAACAGTGTCAGGGCCTTTTGAACATCCAGTTTCTAGATAGGTAATACATACTACTTTTATCATTGTTGTGACAATGAATGTTGAAAACAAAGTACCAAAGTTGCCTTTTATAAAAAAGGAGTTCACATTCAGTTTTGGTAGCGGTAAATTTTGTCCGTAGTTAAACTTTAAGACCAAACAATTATTGATAGATTTTGCTTTTGTTGTTATATTGGTCTTATAAGTTTTATAGGCCGTAGCCTTTCTTTCATGTAGTTGAAACATTGTTTTCGATGATTGATCTTGTGGATCACTTTTTATTTTTATTTTCAGTTTCTCACACAAATCGTAAGTGTCAGTCCGTGGTTTTCTGATAGCATAGATGGACTTCTTTCTAAAATACTGTGCGTAAGTGTTGCGTTTCATTTTGATGTTGGTGTTTGTCTTGTCTTTATAGAACTTTTGAAACATTTCATAAAGACTTGGCCTGACATCCCTTAGGGGAAAATAAACATAAGTCGGTCAATTCCAAAGAGAATCGAATGAAACTTGGACCTAAATGTTCAGAATCGAACAAGCAACAAAATAAAGCGGTTTTATTCCCAGCTTCTCAATTTATAAATACACAAAAATTGTTAGATTTTGTTCTAAATAAAATACATTTACACTCAAGATAAGGAAGTGCCGATAACATAGAAATAATCGAATCTAAAACGTTTTGATGGTCCTCAAATGCAATTTTTTTTAAACTTATCGATGTTATTATTTAACACATAAATTAATTTGAGGAAGACAAAAATCCTAGATAAAACATATTTTTCGTTCCCAAAAATGATAAATTCACACAATTTTAACGAAATTCTTTGACTCGTTTTTAATATAAATTAACAAAAGTTTAAGAATTGTTCTTATTAAATATGACGGCTCTATTATTATAAGTTAATATGATAAACACAAATTTGTGAAAAGAGACAAATACGGGAAAATATTACGTTTTCACATTGAATTTCAGAAAAATATAGAAAACAAAGCCATCGGTAGTTTATTCTGCTTAGAGCGCAATTCTTGTGATCATATTGTACATTAAATCTCATTGTCCTAGTATCCCCATGTGGGTCGGAACATTAGTGCGCGAAATAATAACATAACGTAGCTGTGGGGATGTTTTATAACAACTCCAACGTAGATCTGTGAATCTATAACATGATCGCTTTAACTGCATTTTCTATCCATTACAATATATAGTATGAACAATGTCATAAAACCTTTATATATTCCCATTGTGAGAAGTGAGAAATATTGTATTATGGAACTGATGAAACCAATTCAAAGATTTCTGATAATGATAATGTAGATTGGTTAAAACTGAAAGATCAATTTGTCTACAGTTGTTGACAAAGTGGCATTTTGTTCATTTAAATTATTTTGCAGAACAGCTGATTTCTCAACAGTTTCACTTTGCCCACTACTTTGCACACTACTTTGCCCACTCCGAATGGCAACCGAACAAAACGAAATTTAGATTAAGTTTATTTGAATTGATTTATAATATACAGGAAATGTCCCGTATGTATGTTAGATTAATTCTTACATGTAAAATAACATAAATAAACAACAAAACAACGTTTTAAAGTTGAAAAAGGAAGTAATTATTCATAAAGATGATTGACCGTGTATGTACGCCGAGAGTATTTTTCGTTTGCCGAGTTTTGAAGTTGGCAATCCCGTTTCGTCAACAATACACCTAAGTTATTAATTGTAATAATCATAAATAACCTCAGTTTTGACGTGAGGTTGAACACTATTGTATTAAATTAATGTTTTATTAAATTGTGTTACTGCTGAAGTATGTTTTTTATTTGTCACAAAATAAATGTAGACAAAGTATAATGTGCAATTCGTGAGCAAAGTGTCTTTTTTAAACTCGATAAAATTGACGCACTCGGCAAGCCTCGTGCGTCAACATTTTGCTCTCTTTTATAAAAGTGCCACTTTGCTCACTAGTTGCACAAATAACTATTCTAGCTTTTAATTTTGTTAAACCTCAATGTTCACTTACTCTGTATACGAACACGAAATATATGGTGTTTTTTGATATGCCGTTCATCCATTGTCGTTGCCTTTATTGTTGTCGTCCTCTGTATCTAAGCACGATACCGGCCACAGAGATTAAGTAAGGTGTATGAAATACGGTATAAAGGTCCTATAGTGTGATTTTATAGAACCCTATTCAATTAAAAAAAACTAATTGAAAATGTAAAAAAAAGGCATTCATATCTCGTTAGTTTTTCAACTTACAACGCACTAAATTTGATAACAATGTACACATAAATTCTGCATATAATGGTACCAATCCCACCTCTCTATTATGACAAATTGCGAAGTTATTGTGAACAGTTAATTACGAATTCTGATCTCTTATTAAATTGTGATACTCATGACATAATACGGCAGGCCACACCGACATGAGCTTAGTGATTAGAGTCTCATTCAGATATTATATGTAGAGACAGGGCAGAGACACTGACTCGAGCGAAACTAGTGGAGTCTTTTTAAAATACATTTACAAGGCTTAACTTTCGTCAAGAAATTAGTGATACATACAATTACGAAATTCAGAAAATTTGTCAACAACTATTTTAAAGAAACTTATACAACTGGATAAAACCCTTTATTATACCAATACAATTTAAAATTTCTTACAATCCCCAGGAAATCAACTTTTAGCATTATATTTAGAGATTCTGCTTGTATTGGATCATGTGATGGAGTACCACGATGAGACTCATCAACATAGATTTAAAATTTGCAACTTTTTATAATCTCTAATTCTAGCTGTTGTGATTCATCATGTAATGAATGACACCAAAAAGCCTTTCTTTCTATACCAGAAATTGGACACCTTACTTGAACCATTATAAGCAAATTAATACAGGATGAGTGAAAAGAAAATTGAACACCACTTCAAATTTGTGGTTTATTACGATATCTGAACATGGTTTACGGTTATATTTTTTGTCATCAGGGGTTACTTCTATGAGCACACATTTTTCATTGTAGGACTCGAAGGGTTAGAAGGGCAGATGGTAAGCCAATAAGTCCTAATTTTGGGTTTGAGGTAGTGGGGATTACTCACCATTTTTTATTGGGTTTATGGTAATGTAACGTGTAATTTTAAACGACTTTTTGGCAATTTAAAATGAAATTCTAGCCACGAATACGGACAAAAACGTGATTGTAGATAGATATAGATCAAAATTACAAAATCATTCCATCTTAAATTTTAAAGCTAATTAAAATTTGTTTAACATTTTTGTTGGTGATCTTAAAATAAACACGTCTTGACTTTGAGTTTCTCCATTAATATGACGTATCACGTGACCAAACATATATCTCATTTAAAATTGTTTGATTTAATCCTGCCACCCCACCTCAAGTCAAAAATTGATATGCGTGAGCTTATAGATCCAGCCCCTCACTACAAATTCCCGCACACCGTGTTGAGTTATCTTCTCGTTAGTAGAGAGTTTAGTGGGGGAAAAACAAAGTGAGGAAGAATTAGAAATAGAGATGAAGGGAGAAAAGGGATTAAGAAGGATCAATTGAACGCTCCGCCAAGACATTGCCGGACGCAAGACGATCATAAATCAGCCCAAAGTTTAATTACATTTAAGCTTTACCCAACTGCGTCACAAGATGTATCTCTTGACTACAAGCTGGACTTGTGCTGTGTAATAATGTGGTGTTTAGTGAAATAGTAACGGTACTGTGTCGGGGGAAGAACATTCATTTAGAGAACCGTTTAGCTTTCAAAAATTTGAGATAATGAATTATCATAAATATAGTATCTGCAGATCGATCGTTACTCATTAAAGAGACTGGAAGCCATATCATTTATTATTTATAAATATTACAGTAGGGTTAAACCATGAAGTTTAATTACGATGGATGAATCAGAGAAACATTAATTAAGAACGAATATTAAAACAGACTGGTATGTTTTCCCTCCTTTATACTAAAAACTTAAAAAACAAAAATGATTTTTTTTTTCTGAAATAAAACACAATAATTATATTAATTTCCTTGTTGTTTAAAGGAAAAAACTCCCGGCAATCCTAGTTTAATAAAACAAAGAAAAAATAATATAAAGATCCCTAGGGTACGAACAGAACAAGTGGGTCGCGTTGGATGCTACTAGTTAAGTCGCGGTCGATGTCGACATCCATGTAAAACAAACACATTGTAGTGAATGGAAGAGAACAGAGCAGGTAAGTCGCGGTGGAGGTTTAGCGCGATGCCATCCAGGAGGTTTACAAATCAAATGAGTTTGTTTTACATGGATGCCTACTGCGCGGTCTACAAGGATGCTTCCCTGTGATTGGTGCGTTCAAGACCAAGTTGCCATCCTCCTCCACAGCAGCTCGCATAAAGCAGCTCCACAGCAGCTCTGGCGTCTGTCATTCCGTGCGCTAGGGTACACTAGTTGCTTTCCATAATCTCTTTTGCGTATTAAGTTCATTTTTGAATTTCAAGTGCTAAATATGAAGGAAGATCTGATAGCAATTGTGCAGCTCACTACGGGTATATTACCTATCTGCCACCACTTGGTGACAGCTGACATTTCATCACTATCATCAGTTGACTCGCACAACATCGCAAAAGCATAATCTTTTTGTCTTTTAAATTTCATCAAAATACTTCACTTGACAGTGGTCCTAGCTCGATTGAGCAGTGCAGGTAACCTCCTTGCTATGTGCTGTCGACATCGACCGCGACTTAACTACTAGCATCCACCGCAACCCACTTGTTCTGTTCGTACCCCTAGTAATGGAATTCTCTAAGGTCGGAAAAGAAAAAGAGTTGGTAAAAAAAAGTTCTGATAAGAAAGATTAGAGGGATCGAACCTAAGACAATATTAAAAGGGGTATACATCCTTCTAAAATATTGCCGAGTCACAAAAAATCTTTTTTGGTCGTTAAATAGCCTCGGACCCCAAAAACACTAACTAGTATAGCCACACCCGTAGGCTACTCATTATAAGTGAGCCACCTCTGGGTACATAAATTATAAATAATTGTATATACAATACTACATAATAAAATTCAACCTAATATGTCTTGTTTAAATAGTCGGGTCAAAACTATTGTAAGTATAAAACGTAAAAACACACAGAATAAGAATTCAAAATAATATCTTCTCTATTGCTAATACAACCTATAGAGTTCGGCGAATCGTAACGATCCACACCAAGTTACGATGTGTAACGATGTTATTATTTATTTTCTATATTTAATTTCTGTCTGTGGTGAGAGAAGTATTATATTTTCTTACATTTACGCGGCGGTGGGTGGCATAGATAGTTAAAAATTGCGTCATGGGAGGGATGTGTACGGAGTTGAAGATAGTTTAATTCTTTGTAAAACACTCTTCTGTTCTAGTTGTAGGCCTGAATGTGACAGTTACGTTTATTTTTTATTTTATAACTTCGTGCGCTAGAAAATTAAAAATCGTAACAATAAAGGGGCCAATCGAAGGGTAAAACATAATTTTATTCATGTATGAGTGTAAAACATATCGACCTAAATTTTTTGATTGATATTCACGTCTTATGGCTTATGGAAAGTGAAAAACTAATTTTCAAACGTCCGTCTGTCAGTGGTCGTTGTCGTTTGTACGTAAGCACAATAGGGGCAACAAATAAAGTTAAGAACATAAAATTTGATGGGATGGATTATAGCGTGCTCATATCGAATCCTATATAAATCCAGGATATATTAATAAAATATTTTCAGGAAAATCAATAGAAAATATACAGATATCATTTCTACATGTAACCTTACATCTCTACCATGACAAAAAGCTATGTTGTTGTAAAAAATTCAATTTCTAACCATGACCTTTCAATAAAATGTCAGTTACAAGTCCAGGACCGCGAAGTAAGTATCCTTTACCTATCAAAACAAATTAATATTTCCTAAAAGGCCCAACAAATTAACTTTAGGGTATTACATTTAGGGGATCTCCATGTATTGCATTGTATAATGTAACTGGGTAAGTACCATAGGAAACTATCAATCGGTTTATTTTAAGCTTTAGGATTACTCCCTATAATTACTGGACGTATAGTCTTTACAGTAAGAAAAATAACTAGGATTGGTAGACTGTAGTAGGTGACTGTGATCCAATCCATGGGAGAGTTGCCCTATATTTCCATACTGTTTTATTTTCTGTATCATAAATTTCCATAATATTTTTTTACCAACAAATAAAAGAAACACGCAAATTTCCATGACAAATAATATATTCATGAAGACTATTTGAATGACTAACTCATGACCTTCGTGTATTTACATGTACACAAACACTGTGCAAATGAAGGCTACTTCAAAGCCTCATGTATTGCATTGCAGTAGCATTTGATTCACGCCCCGAATCAATGTATACAGTTTCCCATGAATACTACAGTATTTAGGGGTCAAAGCCTTCTATGGATTAATTTAGCATGGAAATGATTTCATATGTAGATACATTTCATTGGTTTTAAAAAAACTAATATTTTCAGTTACAGGGAGAGTAGCAGAATAAAAGCCTTATTTTTTATTTAATAGTCAAATTTGTTTTGAATCACATACAAAGTGTCGTGGTGGTGTTTTCAATTAATATATTTACAAAATAATACATTTTAAAAACATGAAACATGTAACTTATAAAATGAAACAAAGAAAAACATTTTTATTTTGTTTACCTGAGTTAGTTTTGTGGGTTTAAGACGACATGATGGGGGTAATTATTTTGAATAATAGTTGTTACGAATAATTTTCAAAACTATCAGATCTAAATTTTATTTAAGTCCAAATACATTTCTAAGAAGACAAACAGAACTGTTTAGTATACCAGAAAGTGTCGCAATGACTGACTCTAGACAAAATACATAGGCCACTAACCTGGGAAGGTATATAAACCCACCATGACCAAGGGCATTGGTCAGTCATAATTAAAAAGATCAACAGTGGCAGCCGGAGGCTCTGCTCGTCGGTTGACCAAGACTATTGGTCGGGTTTATCAACGGGATTCATCAGAATTAGCTTTGAGAATATTACGGTAGAAAACACGGTAGCCAGTACTTAAGTAAATAGAAGTGAGCAAAACGACAGTGTATTCTTAAATGAATTTAATTAAAGAACCAGAAACAACAAATCTCATTCAAGACGCAACACAAATAAATCTTATCCCAAAAAACATAATATTAAGATCACACGAAACAAAATACATTGAGCCAAAAATGGATACACAAACATGGGCTACAATAGATCTTAGAACCCACAAATGAAATGATGGGTCAACAAGGTATACATATATAGGCAGCATCATAGGACAAACCTATTAAACTAATACAGAATCAAAATGAAAAACGACAAGCCAATTGCAATAGCAACTTATCGTTTATGCCTAACCAAAAGAACAGAATTAGACAAAGTCGATGAACTCAAAAAGGCAAAAGTCATAGAAGATTCACAAACCGCTTTCGCAGCACATATTAAAATTGATTATCACAAAATAAATAAAAATATGGAGCTAGACAGATCTCCATTACCCAGAGCCGAAAGAATATTTGACACTTTGGGCATTGCAAAATATTTCTCTTCAATGGACATAAATCAAGCTTTTTTCCAACAACCTATAACTCAAGAAGATGGACAATATACAGCCTCCGTAACACACAAGGGACTATTTTAATACACCAGACTGCCTATCGGCATGCGAAACTCATCAAATTCTTTTCAAAGAAGTATGAACATGTTTTTTGCTGGTTTATTATACCAAGGAATGATGCCATATGTTGACGACTTAGTGTCATACGGTTCAATATTAGAAAATCAACTAGATTCGCTAGATAAAATTTTTCAAAGATTAGATTCAGCAAGTTTTAAACTAAAAATTTCAAAATGTCATTTTTTCATACCAATATAGATGTTTTGGGATATAACAATTCCGCTGTAGAAATAAAACCGTTAGAAAAGAATTTAAAAGCGATTAGAGTTTTTCCGAAACCTACTACGACAAAAGAAGTACGGTAAGTAGTTTCCTGGGAGCAACTTCTTACTACAAAAATTGATTCACAAACTCGGTGACTTTGCTAGACCACTTACGGACTAACATCACCCAGAACATTCAATGGAGAACAACGAAATGACTGTAGCTCACAGAACACGGAGATGTGTTTCCTACAACGACATTGGAAATCGGTGTCGATATCTGAAGGGTGCGCCGCACAACTTCTGAATGGAGGTGATCTACACAGCATAGCTCAGAGATGCATATCTCTAAGCAACGGACAACCCATGGTAAAGGAAATCACAGGAGACCTATTCACTATAATCAACCCTACATCCCAAACCCATTTAAGATGCATTGAGATACCATTCCCAAAAAATATGCATACGTGATGGATTAAACGTACCTAGGGCATTTGATATTAGGCATATGGGCATTTATTTTAACCATTGCAATTATTTATTTAGGATTTAAAATATATGTAATAAATAAAGTAATAACAATAAGAACACCCCCTAGAGATTTTCCCCAACTTTAACACAACGTCAATTTTTCAGAGGGAATAATTGTGAGCTAAAACTATAAAAACTATCAAATATAATTTTGATTTATTTACTTTGAAGTTACATAGTCTAGATAAACATCCAGAAGTAATTATATTAAGTGAAACATGGATCGATGAAAGCGAGGTAACCCTATACAAAATTCCAAAGTTCAATTCCAAAGCCAAATATAATAGTAGTTACCGAGCAGGAGGGGTAATAGTTTACTTAAGAAATAATCTTCCTTATCAAGTTTTAAATATTCCCCTCACAACAGTTGATGCCATTCATTTGCAAATAAAGATAACGAATTATATACAGATAGACCTTATAGCGCTTTATAAATTGCACATGATTATTGTTGGTGCTTTGATACATGAAATTGAGTCATACATACAGTCAATTTTTAATCTAATGTAATAATTAGTGTGATATAAATATAAACCTTTCAAAGCCCACTCGTGTTGTAGATGACTATCGTATTATAACAGAAAGTAGACGGTTCGCTTCGCTCATCAGCTAGGATAGATAGTCTTAACAAAAATTAAGATAGAGGCACATATTATGTATATGGACTAAGGTAGAACTCTTTTGAAGTTCAGAAAAATCAAAACACAAATGAGAAAACGACGGTCATTTGAACAGTTTTTGTTTATACATCCTTGTTCTTCAACTTAGAACACAATAAATTTGAAAAAAAACTATCAGATTTCAATTCTGCATGTAACTAACCATCCATTTTAAAAGTACACAAATAGCTTAGTAAAAGTGTAACTTAGAACCCTGAATACCCAAGAAAATGTGGTATTTTTATAGTTAAGAGCAAAGCGAGTGGAGGAACCTCCACAAATGTGTTTGAGGTACATTAGGACCGAGATACTGACACGAAAGAAGCTATAGGTGTACAAATCTGAAAAGATCCTGCGCAGAAACAATTCTCAGGAGTTGCATCGCGCACGCAGAGGGGAGGTGGCGGGGATTAGTCACTGTACGACTTTCGTGCTTTTCAGTGCCACTGTTCTTGTCTGTGTTCCCGCGTCGCGGTTACAAATGATTTTAAATTATATGTAGCTAAAATGAACAATAAAACACAAGTAATCACAATAACAATAAATAATAAAGTCAAAACGGAATAAACCCCCAGAGCATACATAAAAAATCTAAATCAACAGGATAGTTTTCTAATTGAATCCAGGCAGTGACAGCTCAACATACGTAGGCAAGATGTCCCCTCCACCGACACATCTAATTTGTACACCTATAGTCGATATGGACACATCTAAGAAGCCCGTTAAGGCCAAGAAAATAGTGATTTACACAATTAAGAAGATCTTTAAAGCCTATATAAACCCTATACCACCTATACGTGATCTATAAATACAATTTAACATTCCCTACTAGGCTCAATAAACCAACTTTTAAACTTTATATTTAGAGGATCTACTTGATTGAATGATGGAGCTGGGTAAGTACTATGATATTTTGTTTTTATTAACGCTTGAATTCTGCTAGTGTAATGTAAATAAATTACTTTCATCGGAATGGGTTTTATCACAATTAATTAACTTGTCGAAAACATTGGCATCCAAACAAATTTATCTTTTAACGCATTAGTTTTCATATGTGTTTCGTTCGGGTAAGTTAATTACTCTAATTAGTGAGAATATACAAGATCAAAGTTTCATAAATATTGCACTAACTTTCTTACACAATAAAAAAATACTAACCAAACCATCATGATACTCACTCACCCCGATCATTCAAAATAATAAAAAAAGATCCTGTAAATGTAATGCCCCAAAGTGTTATCTTGGGTCATGTATGAAATGTCAAGTTGGCAGGTTCCCTCAACCTCGTACTTGTGTATTACTACTTTCTAGAAGTCGCATAGGCCTTAGCGGACCTCATAGATGTATATATATTAAAAATACTTCACTCGCTTCGCCCTTGGCAGTTTCTCGTCATCGGCATCCCTCGTAGCACCGCCACACTCGCTACGCTCGATGGTGACCCAGCCCTGCGTCAGTAACTTTACGAATTTAATTTTTTTTTTTTAGAAGTAAGGTTCGAAATTACATTACCATAACTTCGATTTTGTCATCGTAGAGGCATTACATGCGGAATTAAAATCTGCACATTTCCATCTAATTAATTGTTGCATTTAGTTGAATAACATACGAGATATCAACACAAAACTATTTAAAATACTCGCCATTTTAACAATTTTAATTAGATTTTTCTAAATTTCTATGTGAACACACATGAATCTCCCATAATTATTTCATATTCCTGTGCTATTTTTGTTTCCCAAAATTGTGCTTACTTATAAACGCTAGCGATATCGACGACTGACGGATGCACAGCATGTTGAAAATATATTTTCCCGTTCCCTGAGGTTATAAAACGTGAATCGATTATAAAACAGATGTTGACGTTTTTAACGATTACAAATATTTCACTGTACTTCGTATAGGGTGGTAAAACAATTGTCATCATCTTTCAAAAGTGACTCTTGGGGAAGAATATAAATAATTATTTATCACTTAGTTTTCCATTGTATATTTTATACTGTTGGTATAGAAGGGACATAAACAATCTGTGAATAACATGGAGTAGGTTTAACGTCCGATATTTAAAAACCGACGCAAACGGTATACATAATTTTTTTTTGTAAAATGTGAAGATTTATATTCTGATACAGTATGCTGAAAGAGGACGGAAGATTCGACGCACCTCACTTAGCAATGTTCAAGTTTCAACAGCATTTCCGCGAAGAGAAGAGCCTGATTTGAGGAATTTTTCTTCATTACTATTTAATTACCTTATATTGAGGTGTTACCGTCGAACAATCCTTACTTGTAGTTTATACTATCTTATATGACGCGTTTCAAATATTTGTCAGTCATTTTCAAATATAAAAACACAAGAAACACTTACCAACACATATTAATTCACATTTAAAAAACACGATTAAAAACATAAATACGCGGACGACGCGCGTTGTCAGTGACCGTTCTCGTTGACTCATGATCGTCAATTACTGTGTAATATAAGATCGTAATATAAGATAGTGTAAACTACAAGTAAGGATTGTTCGACGGTAACACCTCAATACAAGGTAATTAATTATTAACAATCCAGTTGGACTATAAGCAAACATAATGGAATTTTTCTTCGTTATGACGATATTTTGTTTTACTCTAATGGTCTAATAGCGGGAACTATTAAATATTTATACGTTTTACAAAAAATGTCAAATAAAAAGAAACTATTACAAATAGCCTAACCAATACGATAACTACATTTGTTGTACAGAAATATAAAAACTTATTCAATAATGTTAAAACATATCATTAGACGGTGCAGTGTCAGAGAATTAAGTGAGCTTTTCGGTCAATAGAGCAGCAGGCCATGCCATTATTAAGGCTTCATTGTCTTCACTCAACAGTGATTGTAAGGTTTCCGAAAAGCGGTTAAAGTATGTTACATTCACGCCTTCTTCAATAGAGATTTCTTTATCCTAAATATCTGCTGAAAATTAGACTTTGTGATCGTAAAGTCCTAATGTCACCCTCTCTATTTTTTTTACTCCTGGAAGACTCGTTTGGCAAACTCGTGGAAACTTCAATAAACAAATGAATGAAAACAAAATTGTCAACAAAAAATCGCTATATTTGTGCAACACAAATACAATAGGACGTTTCAATGACTAAGTCATCATCCTCAGCTTCTACATTCGTACAAACCCTACTAACATTGAGGGTGAAAACTCAGTCCTTGAAAAGTCGTCTCGTATTTGTGTTGGACAAATAACATGATTTTTGTGGAAAATTGTGTTTTCATTCATTTGTTTATTTATGTCAAATCTACTACATTTATATTGATATACGAATCAGACTCAAATTAACTGAGAACAAAGATACATTTCTCTTGATACCCAGTAGTCTATATGAAATATAGGGAAAGTTTAGTAATCGCAAAACAATTGATATCCAAAAAGTGATTTTCGACTTGATGTCTTTGTCGTTGTTGTTGTCGTCTGGACATAATTAAGCACGATAACGGTCACAAACATTGAGACAGGAACATAAATTTTGTATAGGGGTCTGTAATGTACATATGTATAATGTTATTGAATTTCAGTAAAATTGAATTAAAAATATCAAAATGACGATAATTTAAAACGGTGTTTTGTTCTTCTCTCGTTTGTTATTTAACTTCTAAGACAATACATATATTTGCAGATTTTATGGTAACAGCCTCAATCTTCTACGATGACAAATATGGAATATATTATCAAAAACGTAATTTTGAACCAGGACCAACCAAGAAAATGAAATATTCACATACTAAAGAGATCCGGCGCACACATCCACATGAGCGGGGGTGGAGGAGGCTCCTTTACTTTAGTATAACCAGCCAAAGCTGAGACACTGACACGAGCGAAACGAGTGAAGATTTTTTATATATACACATTAACGTCACTCTTTGGGGCCTAGCTGATGTCAAGAAAGTATCGATATACATAATTAAGAGATTCATAAAACATGTGTAACAACTGTTTTAAACTACTGAATGAAACCTCTTGATCTACCAATACAATTTAACATTTCGTACACGTACAAAAAAAAACCAACTTTTGGGCATTATTAATTTTAGAAAATTTACTTGTATTACGTTGCTGCAGACGGGTAAATACCATGATGAGACGTATCAACTATTTTTCTTACGTCTTTAACTTATATTTGGACACAATTTTACAATGAACATTATCATATATCAAGTGTCCCAAAAGTCCCCCCTATTATTATTTTTTAATAATGGAAATAGACAGATTTGCTTTGGGGAAAGTTTAGACAGCCAAAGGAGGAGTTTTTTGTAGTACCGGTATCGAAATTTTCAACCCTTACCCCCAAAATGGGGTAGTTTGGGGGTAAGTCAAGAATTTTAAATAGCAACCCTTTAGTAAGTGATACCTCATTTTATAGGTCTTTTAATAATAAGAATAATGGCGCCAACTAGAGGTCTTTAAGTTCATCCTACCCAACATAGCGACCAATCGAATTGTGAATTTTACGTTAATGATTACACCGGAAATGTTACGAAATGTACAAGCTTTTGAGTCCAAAATCTATTTCTGCCAAGAAGTAAATGGTAGCCATTTCGAGAACTTAATCTGAGCTAAAAAAACAAGTTAAGGCTCTTACCATTATTTTACCAACATAGAGCAGTTTGTAATGTAATAAAAACAACTGGAGTTTGTAGGTTGAATTCACAACACAATTCGATTGGTCGCTATGTTGGGTAGGATGAATTTAGAGACCTCTAGTTAGCGCCATTATGTTTATTTTTAAAAGACCTTTAAAATTAGGTATCGCTCAAAAGAGGTTGCTATTTAAAATTCCCGACTTACCCCCAAACTACCCCATTTTGGGGGTAAGGGTTGAAAATTTTGATACTTCAAAAACTCCTTCTTTGGTTATCTAAACTTTCCCCAAAGCAAATCTGTCCATTTCCAACAATAAAAAAAATAATAGGGGGAGTGGGACTTTTGGGACACATAGTATAAATATCTAGTTACTTATTCTTAAAATAATGTTATTGCTCTTACTTGTATTTTAAATTGTATTTTTATTTCTTTCAGGTAAGAAGCAACGATTTACATTTTCTTGATGACATAATCGTAAGTTAAAATATTAATTATTATTAAAAACAAATTTATGTAATACTTGAAATCTGGAGATGTTATTTTTATTTTTAAAAAAAATGACATTGAAAATAAACCCTCCTCTCTTCAACAATTATAGAACTCTTTAGAATAGCTTATACGAGGTTTATTTCCCATTTGTACTTTTGTTTTGTTATAGGATTTGTTTGTGTTCGCTTTGCTCACTCGAGTAGCAACTTTTATTGAATGTTCAAATTTTACTTCACTAATAAATTTTTAAATCTGTTTGGTGATCATATTATTAACACATATAAATTGGTGCGAAGTTAAGACGATGGAAGTCCAATTCAAATTAATTAATACAAAAATGAATTAACAATACTTTCAATAAAAAACACATATCGTAAATAAACAAGATGCATAAAATAATAATTAACAATTCAATAGATAAAATTAAAATCAAAATAATGAAATATCATGCAAAATATGTGCATATCATTACGAATAATTATTTGGCATCATCAGTAATTTACCTTCAACCATCAGGGGCTCGCTCATGACGAGGATATAGTAAACCCAAGGGACACAAGCTGGATAAACACCTTTCTTCATGTAGTTATGGGTTAGATCCCTCTCGTTCATGTTTCCTATAAAGTTTCTCTTGAGCAACTCTTGTTATTTTCCAACCCTGACGCTATTAGAGTATTCGAAGGTTAGGGGTCACTATTTTGTACTAAGTTATTCTTTCTTTTTAAGGGCATGATGACTGAAAGGTTTTTCGCCCCTAAACAAAAAGAAAAAAACTTTCAAAATTACTTATAATATTGACGTATTTTCAATAAATTACTCCAAATCCCCCATTACAATTTCGAAAGATTTAAACATAAGGATGTAAAGACGTTCAAATATCACTATATACAGAGTTGTACATCATATGAACTGGTCTTTGAAAATTGAGCATTTTGTAAATTTACAGTTTGACCGTTATCCTTGTGATTTCAAAATGTCTTTGTACAGTAGTACAAAATATAATACACTTTTTTTTTTTTTTTTTTGATGCAAGAAACCATTATTAAAATTCATAGAAAATGAATATTTTATAAATATGCAATCTTATCGAGGGGGAGGGAGTCGAAGTACTCACACAGGGTCCAATATCTTACGACCAATATAGAACCAATGTTGATGCTGGCGACCAATATTCCTCCAAAATTCTACTCAACCTCGTTCAAAGTCGTTGAGGACCAAAATATCATCACCCTACATTTTAGGACACACAAATGCCTGCCCGAATACACTGAATATCCGCCGAGCACTCGCTTAAAACTCGCAAAGTAGGTGTTCTGCCTACCTTTCCGATTGGAGCAGAATTTATTTATCTAGGTTATATTTCTTTGGGTTGTGACCCGTCAACGCAACTCCTAAATCGTTTCTACTCAGCGATAGCCAATCATTCCTTATTAAGGTTCTACCGGATGGTCCACTAATCTCCATACAAACGACACCGCTAATTTGATAACGTTTATTAGAATATAAATATAATACTCATTACAATGCACGGTTTACAAAATATGTTTCTATAGAAGGTTTAGGCACAGAGACAATCTGAATTCCCAGTCACGCAAACCACCGTGCAAAACTTTAGGCGTTATTTTGGCACAAGCTTCGATGTTGCGTTTTCTAAGATGAACAACGTCTCGGATCATTTTTCTGGTAAACCATAATCTTAAGGTATCTTGAGAGGCAAATATAATGGAAAGATGATTTAAGATCGCACTAAAGTCTCCACAGTACATCCTCGTCTATTCCTAGCGTTGGTGGAAAACCGTCAAATCACTCACGAACTTTGTGATCGTGATGAAGAGTGGCCATTACGAAACTGTTTACTTGAATCATTTTACAATTTTACTTGTACCATTTTGAAAATAAGATTTCTTTATTTTAAACTTTTGGCATTATGAATTCCTGCAGTATTTTCAGGTAATAAAAGAATTTTAAAATATTGCTGTCAATAATGGTAATGGTATGCCAAACCGTCTGCATTTTACTGAAAGAAAATCATTGTGAGTTGGTGTCGCTTTAATAGTACAGGTTTTGACGGTTAACGTTTTCATTCCCTTCAAAATTTGCCTCAATATAGTACTTAAATCAGCGAGTTGTTCCTGATTTTGTCTAGATTTCAGTCACAAAATTCCTTTCTACTATCCTAATCATCGTCCGATATATAATTTCATTTCTTTTTAAAATGATGCCATATTTGGTTGTGTAAAATTTGAAAGAACGTTTTTTTACTGGTTACCTGTTTGCAAGTATAGACACCAAGAACTCTTCTTTGGACTTTTATCCACAGTTGCAAGCACCATAGTCAATGTCTCTTTTTTCGTTAGGATTCTAGGAGGCCCAGATCTTAATTGGTCTTTCACAATACCTATTAGCCTAAATTTACTTAAAAGTTTAGGAACTTTATGAGTAATTTATAGTTTACGAGTCAGATTAAAGGTTGTAGAAACTTGACTGGTTGCAACAGTTCCTGCTAATAAAATAACATCGATACGTTCCTCCTGAAGTAGCATTTTGTTACAAGTTAACTAAAGCAAAGCAGGTTAACTTGTCTAAGAAACAAGCGTTACCACATTTAAATCTAAAATATCTGTTTAAGTATCATTTACGTCTTAAACTGCTGTGGTTTAATCACTCATGAAGATAAAATATTAAATATTAGAGATATATGTATAGTATGAACCATTTATTTTGTACGGAGACTAGTTGGACCGCCTTGTATTTTCAACCTGTTCCAATTATAAAACTCATTAAAAATACAAAGTATTAATTTATTTATACAAAAACAGAAATATAATAGTCGGATAAAATTAGTTTAGGCATATACGGGGTGTCCTTGAACTCTCTGATTACTTTATTAGATGTTTTTCCTGAGTCAAAGACAAATCAAAATATCACATTTAAAACGTCCAAAACGCCTTCGTTATCTTAACAGCTACCTTTTTTTTTCTTTCACTTAACCATTTTTATTTTAAAAGCAGTTTGTTGTATTGAATTTACAGTTGGTATGGAGCTTTATAATGTAAAGACTTAATTTAAAAAAAAACAATTTTCAATGACGGAGAAAAGTCAATTTATATGAAACAATGTATTAAAAAATATCTCCAATCACAACTGCTAGTCAGCCACAACAATCAGCTGTTTTAATTTTTGGTTGCACTAATCAGCTGATTAAATGTTACATTGTTGAACTGTGTTAATAACATTCATATTGCAACAGTATTTAGATAATCCTTATTGTAAGTAACAAAATTAAATAATCTTAACATGTAGATTTTATTTTACAACTTCATGTACACACATTTTATAACAAATAAATGAATAAATTTTACTATTACACAACTGATTGCAAACAAAGGTTTTAACTATAAGTTAAAAAGAACAATTCATTTACAAGCGGTGCTCATCATGCTCCCCTCCGATTTGATTGCACATTGTTAAGAGGTTTGCAAAATATGGCGGACAAGTCCAAATTCATTTTTTTCTTGGATGTGGCAGCGGCTGCCTTAACTCTACCGACTATGTCCATTTCATTTTCGACAGGTGTAGAATAAACAAGATCTTTCATTCTCCCCTATACATAAAAATCCAAGGCTGTCAAATCGGACGACGTCGTTGGCCACAGCGTTGGTCCTCCGCGTCCAATCCAGTTTTGGCCAAATGTCGCATTCAAATGTTCACGTATAATATCCCCAAAGTGTTTGGGAGGACTACCATGTTGACACCACATGCTTAATCTGACCTCCAAAGAAGCATTTTTTAACAACTCGGGGATTATATCTCTTAAAAAACTCAAGATATGTAGTCGAATTTAACCAGTTTCGCAGAATGTAAGGGCCGACTAAAGTGTCGCCTAGAACCCTAGCCCTAACATTTACTGAAAATCGATGCTGGTGATGCCTGATGACAATCGTATGCGGATATTCCACATGGCTGTTTCTGGAGTTGAATATTCCATCTCGATTAAAGATATCTTCATCAGTAAAATGTACATGTTTTAAAAATCAGGATTGTCCGTCGATTTGTGTAGTAGAAACCAGCGAGAGCATGCTACATGGAGTGGATAGTCTCGAGGTCCTAGAGGATGAACTTCTTGCAAATGAAATGGGTCATTTCTTCTTCATGTAGTACCCTCCATACCGAGTTTCTGCTTACGTTAATTATACCACCTACTGCTCGAGTACTTGCACGAGGGGTTTCTTCAAACATCTGAAGTACACCCTCCTCAAATGTGACGGAACGTAGCGACTTTTCTCGATCAGTGTCTGCCATATTTATTTTAAACGTTCCAGTTTCACCGAGACGTTTGTTTACAGCAGCATAGGTTTTAATACTAGGGAATCATCTGTGTGAAAAATTTGCAGCTTACAACCTTCTTGTCTCACTGGCATTCAAAATGAGCTCCATAATATAAATGGATATCACTATATTCTACAATAGTCCAAAACTCCATTAGCCATTAAACAAAGCATGGAATTATGAATACAAGTTATCTAAATACTGTTACAATATGAATGTTATTGTCAGAGTTAACTCAGCTGATTAGTGCAACCAAAAATTAAAACAGCTGGTTGTTGTGGCTGACCAGCAGTGGTGACGCCTCATGACTGGAGATATTTTTTAGTACATTGTTTCATATAAATCGACTTTTCTCTATTATGTTTTATTCGATTTTTTAAAGATTTTTCATTGTTGTGTTTGTAATTTAAATTACCTAAAAAAAAAATGGCATTTGCAGTAACTTTTTTACGATTTGCCGTTTTAAAGTTATTTAAGGACATAATTTTAATGGAAGCCACTTTGAAAATAGTCATTGACTTTTATATGAATTAAGTTTTTAAATTATAAAGCGCCACACCAAATTTTAATTTAATGCAACAACCCGTTGTTAAATATGTTTAAGTGAAACAAACAAAATGGTTGCTGTAATTACAAAAAAAGGAGTTTTGGACATTTTAAATATGATATTTTGATTTGTCTTTGACTCGGGAGAAATACCTAAAAAGGTTAACAGAGGGTTCAGGGACACTCCGTATAGTCCACTCTTACACAAATATATAAATTTAACTCGCTAATAACCTAAAAGTAAAACCATTAATGCAACATCTAGGGAATACTTTAATATTAATATATAAATGGAAAAAGTATATCAATACACGAATATAGCGTGAGAGATTCTTTCCCTTTTTAAATTATTCCCAGTTCATTTGCAAATAAAGAGTCCACGCTGGTGTTAATAATAAATCAACTTTAGTCATGGAAAACTTGATGAATTAGTAAAGAAATTTAGGTGTACCATATAATCACAAAAAATAAATTTGAAGTAATGTATGTTTTATGAAAGAATGCGGGCTACGACGGGTATATTTAGTGACAAATGAATAGTAACAAATTCCTCTAGTGAGTACGATCGGTGTATATTTCATTGCTTCGGATGACGGAAGGTGATAGCAATAAGTATATTAGAAGTTAGATAAGAATTCAAAATCAGAAAAAATAATACGTATATTTTACTTAGCCATAATACAAAGTATAGGGTTAGTTTGGTATTCAAATAGTTCGACTTCTGTTTTTTAAGGATCTTCACGTTTCAGCTTTCGCAACAGGGAAACACGCAGGGTCGCTATTGGTTTCTCAAGGTCAAGTTGTCTACTGTTTTCTCCTTCAACGGACTCTACTCGTGACGGCTTATGTAGTTTTGGATGAACAATTTTGTTACTTAAATCGGTTCTTAGGGACATTTTAAACACACTAAGAGTATATCATTGTTTGGAGTTGAAATTAATTTGTTATTAATCAATGCAAGTTGCAAATTGTACCGTTTGGTTTTAATACATTTATATATTCGTTTCTTTAACTCCTGGAAAAAGAATTTCATTATTAAATTACAAAATGAGATGGGTTTGAAATTGATTGGCCTGAGTGTGTTGATACATAACTAAAAAATTTATCCACGCCTATTTTAGCAATTAGTTTCTAGTATGATATTATCGATGGATTTTCATGAAACTTTTTTTTAAAACGTTCTTATACAGTTAAACAACCATTCAAAATTTCATGTCAGAAAATTGAATCATAGGTTAAAGAATTATTCTTTTATAAAAATATTTAATGTCGTGAATTAAGGTGGTAGTAAACAATTGAATAGTTTGTTTTTTAAAGCTTATCACTACCTTATACAAAAAAATATAAATCTAAAATCTCTAGCCTTTGAATAGAATAAGAGTCGGAAAAAAACACGCGTTGTTCAAGCGGAGCCAGATAGAAAAGTTGAAAAACAGGGATCAAACACAAAACTACATGAGAATAGTGTAGATAAAGCTACAGTATTTCGGGATAACCAAGCCCTTATTCAATATGAATGAGTCCCTCTGAGTAATTTTATTCAATTTTACTATTTATGAAGTATTGGGGTACATAAGAGATATATAGTTTGTTTACTTACAATTAAAACAAGTATAGTTTGTAGAAGCAGATAATATTTTCAATTGAATTCCCGCCTTGTTTATCTTTACATTTATTTAATATCGCAGACGGCTCTATACAATGCTATGTACAAAAATACAAATGTTAATTACTTTTTTAAAGCGAAACGTTTGCGATTTAATTGAACTATTCTGTTCTTGCAATAAATTCAACCTTGCTTCTCTACATGTGGAGACTACAATGTTTACAAATCTTTAAGCTTGTTAGAATGTATATGTATGTAGTAGGTTTGAAATAACTTTTAATTTAAGGTTTCTTTAACATATTGTATTTAGAGTGATGTAAAATTAGAATTTATAATGCTCGATCCTAGACATGTAATTTGTTTTTTCTTTGATGAGTTTTTTGCTCGTCGATAAACCTCTCGGTCATCGTCGCCTTTCAAAAGATGAAAAAATAACTTGCAATAAAGGCGTCTTTATCCCTCGAAATATCTAATAGCATCAAGGTCAAAACAGAACAAGAGTTGGTCAAGAGAGGAGAGCTGAAAGAGAGGGATCTAACCCAAGACTTCAAGACAAAAAGTGTAGATCCAGGTACGTCTTTTGGGTTGTTTGAGGAGTTAAGAGAAGTTTACGATTTCATCCCAACGAGGTTTATGGTAATTAAAGTTGTAAAAAATATCTGGAAATCTGATTGGCTGATTTTAATGAAACCGGTGATAAAATGTTAGTCATGAGCTCTATAATAATTCTGAATAAATCGCCCAATGGTTATTATTCTTTATAAAAATTAAAATCGTAAAAAAGATACTTGTGTTTAAATATTTATTAAAATAATAAAACTAACACGTGCGAAGTGTGGAGAGTTTGTAATATATTCACATCTAATACTAGCTGTTATGAAGAAAGTAGTGATATAAATAATTACGAGGTTTAAAAAACCTATGTAGCAACTATTTTATACAATATTATCCTACTGGATAAGACCCCATGATCTACCATTACGACTTACAATTTTATAAATCCCAAAAAAACCAAATGTTGGTCATTACATTTTCAGGATCTGATTGCATTACATTATATGACGGGATGAGTAAGTACCATGATGGCATATATCTTCTTTTTAATGAAAGAGTTTAACTTAATGCCAAATAAATTAAGATATCTTGCTTCATATTGCGTCACGTTTTATATATTTTTACGACGACATCGTCCAGAGGTCTTTACTAATTCATCTAATTTTCCATGATTAAAGTTGTTTCATTATTAACACCAGCCTGGACTCTTTATTTGCAAATGGACTGGGAATAATTCAAAACAGAGCGAATTCTCTCACGCAAGTTTTGTGCTTTAATGCAACTTTTGATAATGTCAATACTTCTTCTATTTATATAATATTATTAAAGTATTCACACATCTAGATAATATGTTAATTTGTTGAACTTTTGGTTATTTGCTAATTTAAATACAAGTGTTGCATGTCTCTCATAGTTCAACTTTGCTAAAATTTAGTTAATGCTCGATTAGCTTGTTCATGTTTTAACACGAAACACGTTTCATCTGCATACAGTTGTGTATCTGATACAGTGTGTCTCAATTGTTATTAAATTATGAATAAAATCATTTACGAGAATGTGTGACGTTGTACGTCCAATATTATTTAAATTTATATTTTGTTTTCAATTGGCGTTCACTCAGTTACTGTACATTTCCAAGACACGAGTGCTCCAACTAGGCTCCAAATAGTAAATTTATGGTGTATTACGAGCAGTCCTTCAACAACAACAAATGAAACAGGAACAGTTTTCATAAAAATTACCCACAGCAAGTTTTTATCTGATCAAAATGGAAACTGGTTAAAATCTTTTCCAGTTTCACTATGCTATGGAATATTAATTTAATTATTATTTACATAAAAGTTACACTGTACCCCCCCCCCTTAAGATTTATTTTCAAATGTGATATTATTTTGAATATACGAGCTATACTGTGTGTTAAAAAGTTTGGAACCACCTTTTTATTTTTTGAATCGATACAGACAAATAATTGAGATTTAGTATACGGTTGTACAACGTTTTTACATATTTTTTGTTTTTAATGTAATTTTTTCAACATGAAGGGACGGCCCGTAAAGGATGTTTTAATTACATCTTATGAAAGCCTATGTTAAGTGACACATCATTTTAAAGATGTTCTTGTTTTCTATTAATAAGGAGCCGCAGCTTCATTTCAAAAAGACCACGATAACAAAAATGGCGACTAGTGAAAGTTTCAACTGCTTTGGTATTATCTGTTAAAACTAAGTTAAGTAAAACACTATTGATGTTTGGTTCATTTCTTTTGGAAAATTATTAATTAAAGGACGTACAACAAATAATGGTTTTTATTGATAAACGTCAAGTACTTCACATTTGTTGATAAATGGCTTCCGTAGCCTTAAAAAAAAAAAGTCAAGTCAAATGTTCCTGATAAATAAAGAATCGACAATTGTTTTGAAATGTGGGTTTTCCAAGCTCATTAGATGAACATTTAACCTTTCTTATCAGATATTTTCTAGTTTCTTTACTAGTAAACTACAGAAAAGATAGTGAGTTAGCGTCAAGAGTGCATACTTCGTTGTTTCATCCTGCGATGGCATTGAGTAACGCTATTAATGATGCGTGGCTATGGTGACCGTGTCAGGTCACATCGTGAAGTGCGGGACTCGTTTAACGATTTGTTTCCAGAGAAGAATCCAATATCTCGTTCCACAGTCATAAAAACTGTTCATATTGAATTGGCAGATAGTGAAGGTGACCGTTTGAAATCTGGAAGAATAAAAGTGCAACTGACGACGAACATTCTTTAAATATTTTGCAGAGTTTTGTAGATAATCCCCATATTTCCCTCAGAACAGTAGCTCGAGAATGAGAGGTAAATTATAATGAATGTAATGTGTTGAAGGATAATTGTTGTAAACCCTACTAAGTTGATTTATTTAAAGTATTTCAAGAAGGTGATTTTGATAGAAGATGGAGTTTTGCGAACTTATGATGAACAAGTGTGATAGAAATCGCACGTTTTTAAACTCTGTAGTTTTTTTTTCTGACGAAGCCTCTTTTACTCTGAATGGAAACGTAAACCGGTATAACTTTAGATATTGGGCTACTGAAAATCCTCACAGGATGGTGGAGTCTCACACTCAGCATCCCCAAAAAGTAAAAGTGTGGGGCGGCATATTTGGACGCCATGTACAGGGCATTTTTTTTTTTATTGATGGCAGTTCGAGCTCTGAAGTTTATCTAAATATGCTCCAGAATCATATATTCCCTGCTATTGAAAACGTATCAGGCGAAAACTGATTTCAGCAGGACGGATCACCTCCTCACAACGGAATACAATTACGACAGTCTTAAATAAAATGTTCACTAAAAAATGGATTGGTTGAAGGGGAGCAGTAGAATGGCCCCAATGATCACCTGATTTGTCACCACTTAAATCTTTATTTTGGGCACATTTAAACAAAATAAAACCCCATGATTTAAGTGAGCTGAGTCAACGCATTGTACAAGAAACGAGCATAATTACTGAACAACGCTGTATCAGCTACCTACACTCAGATTGCCCACTGTCAGACTGTGTAGGGAAAACATTTTGAACATTTACCTTGGATAGTGGATTTCCAAATATTCATTTCTTTATTAACATGAAAGTTATTAAAAAATAATAATTATATTGTTTTTTCTAATTGATAGACATATTGGTATTTACATAATGTTTTTTAACGCTATTACGACCATTTTTTAGTTCGGTAATCAAATATAATTTTATAACTGACTTGTAATAGTGTTTAAACATAAAAAGATCCTGACAACTCAAATACCAATGTTTTGAAACTACGACTAGTCCCCATTTGTGATATGGTGGTCTTTTTGAAGTGCAACTTTCTCTTTACTCAGAAGAAATGGCCTTTAAAATTATGTATCACTCAACATAGGATTCCGAAAGAAATTTCTACGGCATCTCACACGAGCCGTCCCCTCATGTTGAAAAAAAATTACATTAAACACCAAAAGATGGGTAAAACCGTTATATACCCGTATACTAAATCTCAATTTTTTGTCTGTACCCATTCAAAGGATAAAAAGTGGTTTCATACATTTTAACACACAGTGTATTATATCCATCAATGTGGGTTAGAGTGTAATATTAACAGTATTTAGAACGTTTATACTCCCAATGAGTTGTTCGATCAGATATCTAGGAGGGCCAGTTGTGTTGTACCGTTAAGACAGTCAGCAATCCAAAGTTATATACAATGATGGATACTGAATAATATTTTCTACATCTGTAATTATAACACACAATCAAAAGCGGAGAGAAACCACAAAAAATAATTTGAATTAATTATTTCTCCATATGAGGGAGGTGTTTTGTTCAAGTGTGCAGTCTCTGTGATATTATTTATTGATAAAAAGTCGAGGCCAGAAGGGTTAAACAAAGAGACGATTGTAGGGAATACCACAAATTAAAACAAATCAAAATAGTTTTATCTTATCAATTGTAAGTAAAAGAAAAAAATTATGTGTAATATTTTTACACGATTTATAAAAAAAAACATTGGTAACTATTTGGCCAATATTTATCGTGGAAATAGCGAACAATTTTTACTCTCTCATATTTCACTGGACGAATGTCAAATTAACTCAAAACAGCCGATCTAAAATAAATCTCAATAATTAATTATTGTCTTTTTATAAATTAGTACATCATAATACAATCAATATTTCCACTACTAAGTAAATAAATGAACTCGTACTTTATGATCTTCTCTATAGTCACTAAACAAAACAAAAAAAGACAATAAGTTCTACCAGAAACAGATTAACGGAAATTGAACAAATTTATTCATTACAAAAACATGTACTTTGATTTATTGTCAACAAAAATAAAGTATATTGATTAAACGTTTATTTATAACTCATGTATATGATGCCATAAATATCATGCATGATGTTATATGGTAATAGAAACTTTTATGATTATATTGATTTTATTGTTTACTAAATTGCATGATACTCGATACGCACCTGATAGGCTCCCATGTTCGGATGTGGATTTCTCTTGATGACCAACATACAACGGTTTTTGAACTTAGACCTTCGCCATCTAGGTACTTACCCAGACCCAACAAACAATTTAATAAAACCCGATCCTCAAAATGTAATGCCATAAATTTGGTCTATTCGGCCTTGTAGGGAATGTTAAATTGTATTCGGAGAAAGAAAAAAAAGATTAAATCATTAGAGAAACCGTAAAAATTACTTTTCTAAGTAAAATTCTTTGATCGAATTTTCAAACGCTTATGGAAAATCTGTGTATATTACATTCACTGTTCCTCTACCATAAAGTGATTTAAATGTATAATTTACATTTAAAATATCAGTATTTATAGACTTAAAAAGAATAAACCCGTGTTGAGCCAAAGATATATACTGTTTCATACGTGGTAATAGAAAGGAATAAATTACTATCTCAAATATTTGAGCATGAGTTGAAATTATTACAACAGGTCTGTACTTAGGAACTTTAAATGTGTTGGCCCTTTTATGAAGTAAATACTAGACCATTTAAAATCATTACGAAAGGTATTTTTATTAGAGTGACTCATGTTAAAAATATAGCAAAGTGGCTCAAGTAGGAATTCTGAACATGCCTTCACAATCTATATAGCAACTTCTTAATCGCGGTAGAAACTCGATCAATAGTGATATGGGAAATAATTAAAGGCTACACACCTGCCTATGACAGGCGTGGATAGTATATCATTCAACTTAGGCTGGTGACGATTATCATACACAGATCAAACATTTTTCACAAACGCTCCAGCTAGAGTAAAACTGTTCGTAATCGTATCTCCGCCAAAAGTGAATTCATTTAGAGTGATTGTCCAAAATTAACAAAAAATCCTAAATTGTTTCGGGTCATTCTTAAGATTAAATTCCAAATTATTAACATAATCCGTGATTAATTTCGTATCTCTATAAGATATTTTACATCTACATAATAATTATTAGCCGATTTATACAACTGTATTGTTAATAATATCCTTTGAGAACAATACTGAGTATTTTTTTGAGCGTATTTATCTAACACTGAATAAATTATTATCTAAAACTCAGAGACTACCATTTTAGAATTATTCCACTTGAGGTCATCGTTGCATCTACAATCTCTAAGACCAGTAAGTACTATGATCAACTTGTATTTCATTTTCTGAAACACTTAATAATCGTTGGGTGTAGATTTTAAATTACAACAGAATGAGGCATGTAGGACGTTGAGGTGAAAAATTATCTTCAACGAACATCAAATTAAAAAAAACGACCATTATAATAAAATTTACTTAACCATTTTCCTAGTTATCGATCTTGCCCAATTGTTTCAAACCCGACCATATATATTAAATTTAAGAAAGAGTGGTAACTTTTGAAGCGTTCACTAATTAATATTTATTAAGAAAACTTAGTTCAGAGATTTCGTGATTTCAGATATAGAGACTGAAAGTGTTTTTAAATTCAACAAATTAGTGAAAAATAACAACGTATAAAAACGAATAGAAAATCCATAACGAATTTTACAGAACGTTTTATAACAGTAATTTGTAGTTATTCTACAAATCTTATATTTTTTCACCAAACAGTTCCAAAATATTTGGTGGGTTTTTGTCTCTCTGTAATTTGAAATTAAAACGTTGCATTTTTAAAGCTTTTGAATATTTGTTGAAAACTACAAATTATTGGTGTGTAATATTCTGAAAAATTTATTATCGAAATCTTCATTAAATCTGGAGTCAAAATATTGTTATCGAAAGAACACAAAATAGCGGACAAACAGAAGTTTTTTTGTTTCTTTTAATCCCCTCTATGACATCTTAAAATTTGCTACAACATTTAATTAACCTACTTTCCCCTCATAAGAAATTAATAAATTTGATTTTTTTTATCGTTTCTATTCCCATATCTGGACAAATTTTCTTAACTAACATTCACATAGTTTTTTCCCTCCTTTTTTCTTTTTACTGGATAATTTACCACATTAGTATTTCAAGAACAGTTATCCCGATTTAAATTATGTAAAGAAATTTAATAGAGCTAACTAAATAGATGTAAATTATTGTAGTGTTGTTACCAAAATGAATATTAAGAAAGTAATGAACTAAAAGTTATTGTAAAAACATTTTGAGCATAGATTCTGTCACGTTTAAAACTCAATAAAACTATTGTTTCCAACACGAGTTGGAACATAATTAAAAGTATAGTTAGAACAGGTTTTCTTTAGCAATTATTAAATTATACTGTATTCCAACGTGTTTCGCTTTATACAGGTCATTATCACTTATTTTGCTTAAAACACTTATAGCCGATATTATTGTCTAGTTATGTTAAACTATAATAAACTTATGTTTTTCAGTTTATATCCAAGAGAAGCACTGAACAAAGAAATTAGTTTTTTATGACTCAGTTAGTTTTTCTTCCCCAAGTGGTTTTCTTGTCGGTGTTTCTCTATTATAAATGTAATTTTACGACCACTCAAATACAAAATGGCTGTAAACTGTTTTATGTGTTCACATTATTGTCTCTATAATCGATAGTCTTAAAATTGATATAAGTGTAACACATATAAGTTTGTTTCGGTCGAATAGTTTGTTTCGTAACATAAGAGGGCACTGATTCATGCAACCCTCCAGGATCTAATTTCTTTTTTATAGAAATGTAAAGTTTAATTGATGTAATTATAATTTGTAAAAAGTATAAACTTTATATTAATACTGTTATCTAATGATACGAGGTATGTCCAGAAAGTAAGTTCCGTCTGGTAATAAAAAAATAACTAGTAGAGATAGAGAAAAACTATATATTGCAAACCAATCTACAAATCTTAAGCTATTATTCTACATAGCTCCATAACTCCCACCGTTTTTTAGGCACTTGTTATAGCGGAGGCATAAGCTTTTGTACGCCTTCATCATGAAACTTTGCCGTCTGTGTTGTCATTGTTGTTCAAGTTTTGACAACCAAGGAACTATTTCAGGTGAAAAAAGAGAGGAAGTCTCTAGATGCGTGGTCAGGGCTGTACGGAGGGTGGTCAAACTGGTCCCAACTAAAGTCCTGTAAGAGTTGTGTGTGTCGCTCGCAGTGTGAGGTCGGGCATTGCCATGAATCAAAACAATACTGTTTGTGACCATACCTCGGCGTTTATTTTGTATTGGGCGACGCAGTTTAACATTTGCATTGATTGTTTCATCTCGCAGTAAAATATCCACCAGTAGAATACAGTGTCCGTCCCAAAACACTGTGCACTTGATTTTTCGAGTTGTCCACATTTGCTTGTCTTTAATTTTTGCTGGTGACGAAGTGTACCTCCATTCCATCGATTGTCGTTTTGATTCAGGGGTTTCATAAGAGATATAAGTCTCTTTCCCGGTCACTTTCTGACTCAGGAAGTCATCATTGTCTTTGTCTTAACAATTCAAAAAGTCAAGTGTACTGTCTTCAAGCTGTTTTTTTTTGTAGCTCTGTAAAAGGTTTTGGCATTCAAATTTTCGAAAAAGCAGTTTTATAGAAACATTTGTTTGAAGAAGTGATGTTGAAATTTGGGGAAATTCCGTAGAAAGAGTAGAAATTGTAAACTTACGATTTCTTTTAATCTTTTCTCGTACTGGACGAACCAATTCATCGCTAAGCAAAGATGGACGCCCATTTCGTTCGTCATCTTGCATTTGATCACTTCCTTCATCGAACTGTCGCACCCATCTCATTACCATTGAATCAATTATCACATTTTATTATTATTATTATTATTATTTTTTTTTTTTAACCAGGGAGGATATTAATGAATGTCGACGGATTCCTCTCGACTCATAGCAACTACAGCGCCTACGCCGATATTTTCTAAAGTTTTTGATATGAAATCCGTACAAATTAATTTAGAGTATTCGGAGATTGGCAATCATTTGTGTTAACAAAAAATTGCACGACATTTCGAGAGTATAGATCAATTCTTGTTAATATTGATTTTGTTAGGAAACTAAAACTACAACTAGTAAACATATAAGAAATAATACCATATTGTTTTAAACTCTTTTCTCTAAAAATTTGAAAAAAAGGAGAAGATAATTGTTCAACATACAGTACAGTTAAATTAATCATATTGGTTGAAAAAATTTATTTTCCTCTCCATCTTTCGTCAAATTAAAAAATAGACTTTGTAGTTACCGCAAGTTTTGGCCGTTTTAGACAAATTCACCCTTTTTTGATCGGGGCCCATTTGAATTTGTCAAATTATTTTAAGTAAACAAATTGTTTAACCAAAAACGTATTTTTGTATTTTTTCTTTTTACATGAAACGTTTGTTGTAATGCATTATTTACACTAAAAATAGTCGTTTTGCGACACAATGAATAGAAAAGGAAACAAGATATTTTATTTAACTAGTATAAAAATTACAAAATATGTGTGTTTCCCTTCACTTAAATTCTAACCAACCTTGTCAACACATGTTGACGACCACAGTTTATTTATATTGAACCTTACCACAAATAATAAAGAGCAGAATAATAAATTATACAGAAACAATCTGAGTTTCCTACGTCGAATTCGAACACACGACTTTAGTGATTTTCCTAATATAAGTCTCAAACCAATCTGGATATATAAAAATAGTCAATCTCAACATTATAAGAGTATAATAATCTGATTGCCTTCTCGTAGCCATAATTATTTTCCATTACATTTTTCACAAATTTGACACTCAGGAAATTGTGTCTGAAAAGTCTATTATCGTAGTAATATCGATATTGAGTGTCCATTACGGTTATGGAAGAACACAAAATGAAACTCGGATACAGTTTTCTACATTTATTGAAATTGAAATATTTGTGCTACGCTTTCGTATTACACAAAAATATAAGAAAGATTTGCTCCATTTTGTTTTTTTTATAATATAACTCCAACTAAAGTTTGATAAAGCTCTCAAAAACAGTTTCAAAAGAAACAATTACTTTATGTAATGATATTGCTACAGTAACATGGATAAATGTTTTAGGAATGACAATGAAAGTTTTTGAAAGTAAATAATCTTGCTATTTTGTTTAAAATATGAACCAAATAAACATTCAATATTTATGTACTTTTACTTGCCTAGTATACAAAATATAAGGGTAAGTTTGGTTAGGCGTCAAAAATTTCGAATTAAAAAATTGTAAATTGATTTTCATTAAAAATGTTTCTTGTTCATTCTCTCATGTGTAATTCAATTTATAACACATTATATTAGATGAAAATTTCAATTTTGTATGCAATGGTACAACCCAATAACTTCTCCACGGCGACAAACAAAGACTTTACTGTCAACAATGTAATTTCAATCTCTGACCTCACTAGAAAATGTGTTCTTCCTACAGTTAAGAGATCCGAGTCACCGACACGAGCGTAGAGAATATTGGCTGCGTCATGTATGTCCAGATTCTAGGCTAGATAGAGTCAAGACACTTTACACGAGCAAAGCAAATGGAAGCATATTATTTATATACATCTCGAGGTGTGTTAGGGCGTAGTAACATCAAAAAATCATTATATACGAAATTATGATGTTAAAAAACTTGTATAACAACTATTTTCAAACACCCTACTGGATACCCCTTATCATCCGTGAAACCCCTTATAATCCGTTGGTCTATCAATACAATTTAATATTTCCTACGAAGCCCAAAAAACCAATTTTTGGGCTTTATATTTAGAGGTTCCGCTTGTATTAGATTGTATGATCGGGCTAGAAAAGTATCATCATGAAGTCCATCAACTTGTTACAGTGTGGATTTGTTCTTTCTTTGTTTTTTTCTGACAATAGCTCTGTGACCGTCTCCACTTCTTTTGACCAGCTGGAAGCTCCGGCTGGCTGAAGACCGCGTACACTTTAGCCGAATCTTTAGCTAGCACGTGGCCGAAAATGGACTGACCTCGTTCCGTAGCGGTCTTCCTTTCGCGGCTCTCGGATCAGACTCCCGCTCGGCTCGCTGGTTCAAGCCCTCCACTCTTCGTCTCTCCCTCCCCTTCTACGTGATATTGCACTGCTCAACAAAATCGTAAGTGCCAATTCATATTTTATTATTTAGAATTCCTTTACATCCTAATTTATACTTATTATAGTTTTGGTTTGGTGGACTCCTTGGCTGGGCCACATCTCTATGGTATCGTTTGTTCCGACGCCGAAGAAAAATGTCTTTTTGATATATGCACTTCATCACGATGATGAAGTATACGAAGACAACAACAAGCCAGAAGTAATTATTTAATATAAAAACACTAAATATGGTGTTATTATAATGATTAATGATACCATGCGACCTTTCCCGTTCTTGGGTGTTGACATTTTTATAACGGAAAATGTAGTGGTTTATTTTGTTTTTCAATCAGACCTATCCAAGTTTGCATTAACAGATATAGTTTAATTCAGTTTAGGAGTTTACCTTTCCATAATGATATAACACAGCGTGTTAAATTTATTTTTAAGTCATTGTAAACCAAAGTAAACGTATCTTTTAAATACGGTGCGACCTATCACGTTACATTTTATGCTTGACATTCGGAGGGTTAAGGGTAGCAATGCACATAGCGAGAGTCAAAATTTGACTGCTATAGTTTTATAAGAACGAAAACAACAAGCCAGTGAGTATGACCGAGCTCCCACACTCAATTCTTTTTTCTTTAACCTGCTGTACTCTTTTTACCTGTCTTTTCATTTTCATCTCTTCTTGTCAAGACAACGGGATACTTTATCACAAATTACTACAAAAAAAATTTCATTTCGAAAACACTTTCAAAGGTCAATCAATACTAAAAGTATATAAATATACTAATCATTATAATAATTCGGTGAACACACCTACTTTAACTGTATAAAATGGATATTTCAGAAAGATTTCACAAGGTCAAAGTGAAATAAGAATTCACAATTTATTGTTAAAGTACGGCGTAATAGAATCACGACTAAATGTTTAATGCATTTCATAAATTTTAATTTTTCTTTCTATTGAATAATTCACAAAGTGTACTCTTGAACTAAATCTTTAAAGTGTTCTTGGATGTAATAAACTTTGTTCGTATACACTCTTTGGTCCAACTTCGGGATGTCCATGCTATGACTGTTTTAACATATCAGTTTCACCGCTACAAACAAAGGACGTGTTCATTGTCAAAAAAACTACATTAAATAAATGACTTGATATTTGCCCACACCTAAAAAGATAGTGGATCTATAGTGTATTGAAAGGTGAATGACACACGAGATTTGAACAAAGAAACTGTTCAAAATGTCATATTGATATATTAATTTGTTTATGAATTTCAATAACTTTCTATATAAGCACAATGTATTCCCCTGTACCCAATATTCCATCCTTCATTTTCGTAGCCACTATCGTGCCTACAGTCGACGACGGAAAGACGATATGTTGAAAATAACTTTTTTGGCTTTTTGAGAACATTACTGAGAAGCTTATTTAAAAAATTCGAAGTTGAAAGATTTTGCGATTACCAAACTTCTTCTACTGGGTAAGAAATTATCCTATACTTTGTTATTATACTTGATATGTATAAACTTTCCTAGATATGGCCAAAATATTCTCTCATCGAATTTTTTAAAATCGGTTCTCGCGTTTTGGCTGTCGTATTACTTTGAATAAATTATTTCCACTAATAAAAAAAAACTTTTATGGGATATGTTATGTTTTTCATAAACCTGATAGACGTTATCATGAAGCCAACATAATGCAATACCGTTGAAATCTGGAAAGCAAACAAAAACCTGAAGCTCAGTGCTCAATGTGCTGCGAAATTTATGCGAAAACTGTGAAACTAGTCTAATAAAAGTATTTTTTTAAAATCACTTCATGATACCGTAGAAACATAAATTATACATTATTTTAAAGAGTAGATTCCGTACTATAATTTACGCTAATAGTACAAAAAAATGATTTTTTTTCTTTTCAATTTTTGCGCAGTGGCCTCCTTAAATAACATGGAACATTTTGTAAGGCCTCCTGATTGTCGGAGCAAATCGCTTTTTACTAACTCTACTTGCCCTGAATTCATTTACGTTTATTCTGTGAATATTGCATGACCTAATAATTTTAAGTCAGTATTTTCCTGCAGCAAATAAAACGTCCTTTTCAAGTTCTAATCTGAAAAATGAAAAATAAAAAAATAAAACATTAATACGTCTATAATGTTCGATCATAGATGATCACAGCAGTTACACTTTTAGCTAATCAGATTGTTGACAAACGTATTTTTGAAAAGCACATTAGCCGCCACACAATATCTCTATGGTCGGTGATCGCACAACATTGATATTCTTACATTGCGGCGTTGACGCGGAAGCGATTTCATTATCTAGTTACATGATATCTAACAACAGCTTGATCCGCTTCACCGTTACCGCGGAAGTTGTCTTTCGTTCCCTCGTCGCATAGGACGTTTGTGGAGTATCAAGAGATTGCTGCTGAGATGATATTTCCGACCTATAAGATTTATTTATGTCGGCAAGGCTTTTACACGAGTATAAGTCGACATTGTGTTGAAATTTATTTATTTTCAACATCAACTCAATACAACTTTAATAGTGCGTATAAAAATTAGTATTTTATACATTAAATGTATACATTAGAAAAAGAACTGTCGATTGAGATCACATCGATCGTTGTAGCTTCTATAAGTCGAAAGTTATACTACTTAAGATTTCCCAGAAAGGGGAAAGGGATAAAAAACAACGGCGCGCCAAACTCACGTCTCACGTGAATCAAATTACAATCCTAACTAAATAAAATGAGTTCTTTGATTCTTCAACTAATCATGTGGTATAATATAATTTTCTTTATAAGTGATAGTTTTTTAACTGTAACGCAAAACTGTATCTCCTATTTACGTTATCAACTGGTATTCTGTAATGCCCATCATATTGAAAGACGCATCCTCGTCGAAATTTCCCACTAGTTATATGTCTCGACCCCTGGAACCATCCATTATAATATAACTTCTCTCATCTTTCTCATCACAATAACCTTGATTCCTATAATTTTCTACAAGATTTGCCCACCTTGGAGAGCTAGTTAATCCTCAATGTAAAAGATACAGCGATCCACCGCCTCCAACAGCACAGGTAGATCAAGGATTAAGGCATACTGTGCCATCATGCGATCCATAGTTACTTGCTATATTTGCGCAGTGGCAGAAGACACAATATGTTAACTTGTTTTGGACTGAGTGGTTGAAAATCCATCTGTCCAATGCAGCCTTAGAAGATATATATGATATTTGGCAAGCTCCATTTACATATTTGTATTAGAAGGGATTTCTAGTAGTAGTCTACCAAATATTAAGGTATTTCTCCTAAGTATTAAAATTTTATGAAAAATTAGGTTATGTTTAATAATCCTTTTTTGTGAATGGTTAAAAAATTTAATTATGGCCACCCAGTGATATATAGAGCTAATTTTATTTTTTTATCTAATTATTTTTATAACTTTCTAATGGTCGTAAACGTTTCTCACTTGATAACGAGAGTAGATCCATATTCTCAGAACGTTGTTGTATTCATTTTTATTTACATAAATGATTGTAAATGCCTCTAATACTATTTACACCAGATAATCAAGTAAATGTGTGACAACATACAAAAGAAATAAGAAAATAGCAAATTTTCACTTTTCAATTATATCTCAAGAAATTATCCGTTATGTTACATATAAATTTAAGGAAATTATACTTATTATAACTACAAACAAATTTTTAACTAAAACATGTTTATAACAGTTATAAACCAATTTGTACTCGTTAATCTTGAATATTACTTACTACAGAAATGTTGGGGGTGGGGAATTCGCGGCTTTTAATGTTCTTTACGTTAGTATTTTTTTTTTTCAAATTAAACTATTAAAATTTTATAATTTTTGACTATTAAACAAATCTTTGAAAAGTTTCCTTTAAAAAATAATAAATATGAAACAAAATATTAAGTGTTCAAATATTTAAGAAAAGGCTAGGACAATTTTGACTTTAGATCTCTGCTAAATCTTGTTCATTATAAAGGTTTGAGGAAGGGGCGTCAAAATAGGTGCCTAGTTGAGTCTTTAATTTGTGTCCTTTATTTTACACGAGGCCTAAAGCATTCTATCGCCGAGCATAGCAGTTTCCCTTGCAGTTGCAGTTATATCATGAAATACGTATTGCAAATAGAGAAACAAAATAAACCAACCTTCCTGTGCCTTGCACGTGAGTTTACTTTGCTAAGAGTTTCTGTTTTCCATTTATATTTTAATATTAAAGTAGCTTAGACTGGATGATATTCCCTTACCTTTTAGTTAAACCAAGGTGAAATGGAAATCAAACTAAAAAGCTGTATGAATTGAGAATTACGTAAATGGAAAAGATTTTATCGTGATAGAGAAGGGAATTATTTTTTGTCGTCACGACTGAGATAATTATTAAATTTGAAGTTAAATTTAATTATATGTTTTTGTAATAGGGGAAGGTATTTTGATGGGGATTTTATTAAAAATTGAATGTCATATGTTTACATGTACATGTTATGTAATGTTTCAAAAATCGATGGCAATTCTTTTACTGATATATCCGTTTTGAAATCATCTAAATTTAAAAACATCCTAAACCAGTGGGACCACTTTCAAACAAATATGTTGTGTCAGGATATTTTGACGTGTCTTAGACACTCATAATTTGAGAGTAACAGCCATAACATCAAAATTTACAATTTTGATTTCTCGAAAAATATTTTTTCTAAACCTAAACTCTAAGGATCCACACAAAACATATTGGTCGTGATCTGTTAAAAAATACCGACTCTTAAATGATCGATAAAAAGCCTAAAAATCGACAAAGTTAGTAAAAACGTAAATATAATTGCTTAAATTTCTATGTTATATTGCATGTAAAAGAAATTTACAATTAAGAAACAATTGACAAAAATTAAAATGAACATTGATCATTGTCACTAAAAAGAAATAACTTAAGGACGAATTTATCGCAAAAACTAAACTAAATAAGACATTACCTAAATATATAAATAATTAATATTTGTTGTGCATCATTTTTAGATCCTGTGAGCTAAATCAAATAGTTTTGGGACTGATATCTGTCTGTCGTCTATGCAGTGTTGTATAGCATAAACGAGTGAAGCAATTTGAATCAAATTTTATATGTAAGTCATAAATAAAAATTTGCGGGTAGTTGCCATAAGACGAATATTTAAATGTCGTTAGAATGCAGCATAAGGATCCACACTAAACGTGATGCTCTCCTCCCCAAAAATATTAGTTTAAGAATTATACTCTAGGCAAAACAAAACATTTAAATCGTCCACTGTGGTTTTAGAAATGATGATATATCTTAAAATTGGCTTTATTTACTCAAAATTTAATTTAAATATAAAGAATAATGATCTAAATAGTACGTAGAACAAAATTACGAATCCGGTATTAATGACAAAAAAAAGAAGAAGATAAATGAACTTTGATCACTGCCATAAAAATCCATGTTTAAGAAATACTATTTATTTATGCTCTGTATGAGTTTATATCACAAGCGAATATACAGAGTGTAAAATAAGTCGTGATACATCTCGATATAATTTAAATGAATTGCTATGTCAACGTAAAACATTTACCATACCTATTGTAACACTTTAATTGGTGTTAAAGGGGGGTTAAAAATTTTGCCCCTCTTTTGAATGGGCAAACTTTTTTGTTTTTGGGGGGCGACTTTCATTTTTAAATGGCAATCCCTATCTTGTGACATATCATTGGAAAGGTCCATGTAATAGAAAAATAATGACACCATCCAAATATTTCTAGTATATACCTGGAAAAAGTTAAATGGCAAAATTAGTTATGATTAATTTGCATATCTCTTAATGTTTTTAATATAACAAGTGCTCGAATTGGTGACCTTCGGTGGTTTGGGATTGTGCTAGCCACTTGTAAATAACTGAGACAGTATTCGTAAAAAAATCTCTTGGAATGGTTTGAGAGTTATTTAAATTTCTACCCTGTAAGTCATAGACTACAGCAGAAGAGGCGCTGTGCAATGGCTAGTAAGGTCTCCTGACCTTAATCCACAAGACTATTTCTTTTGGGGAACACATGAAAAACCTTGTTTATGAAATTTAACCAACTGACGTCAATGATTTTCAGGGTTGAATTTTACAAGAGGCTCAGTTAATTCCAAGAGAATCTTTTGCGAATGGAGTCTCAGTTTGTTACAAAACGGTGGCCACCAATTCTAGTACTTTCCAATAATATGTCACAAGATAGGAGTTGTCATTTACAAAATTGAAAATTGCCCCCTTTAACCTCTTTAAAAAGAGGACAAACATTTTAAACCATCCTAAACACCAATTAAAGTGTTACAATAGGTATGGTAAAGGTTTTACGTTGATATAGCAATCCATTTAAATTATATCGAGATGTATCACGACTTATTTTACACTCTGTATATTCGCTTGTGATACAAACTCATACAGAGCATAAATAAATAGTATTTCATAAACATTAAAGTATTTAATAATTACGTGAAGCTTTATATTGTATTTTCAAAGATTATGAGAACAAGGGAAAAACACAGATGTTTTCCTTCTTATATCTTTAATAATATACAAGAGTGTTTCAAAACTATTTGTCCTAATTTCGGAAGTAATTCAGAGCATACAAATAAAAATAAAAGTTCTTATAAAATATATGTCTAAGAAACGCTTCGATATCACTCTGTTGGTCGTTCATATTTTCTCTAAAGTTAACAGTTTCAGAGATATTCATTCTTATTTCAAACGGCCCCCATTTCGACAATTTTTAAAATAACGTTTTGATCCTCGGTAAAATGTTTATAGAATATATTTTCTTTATTTTGATCCCAAAAATTACTTTCCTTATGTTAGGACACATATAAAAACCCTGTATGTACAGAGTGTCCAGGAGGAAATCGACATACGTCACAGGTGTGTATTCCTTGGACAAAAATAATGAAAAAACTTCATATAAACATAGGTTCAGAAACGTTTCATTTTCAGATAATCCGCCATTTTGTATTTCTTTGTAAACATCGTAACTTTAGAAGTTGAAAATACTTTGTTAAAATTTGGGAGACGCATTTATTATGTAACTTTTTTGCAAGTGTAAAAAAAAACTTTAGTTTGTATGTTTTCAAATTGGCGGCCGTTCAAAATTTGTAGCATCGAATAACTTGAAAACCGTTGACGTTAATAGAAACGTTTACCGGCCGCCATTTTGAAACTATATGAAATAAAATTTATTATTTTAGTACACTTGTAAAAATTTATATAATACATGAGTAATGGCAAATTTGTTATCTACTTCCAAGTTTACAACTTTTTTAATAATTCAAAATGGCGGATTGTCTTCAAGCGAAGTATTTCCGGACCTATGTTTATATAAACTTGTTTATCACTTTAGTCCCGTGAAACATGTCGGTTTCCACCAGGGACACTCTGGAATACGATGTTCTATCTATTCCAAATTATCTTACTGAACGCCTCCAACTTTTTACACTCATCCTTTTTCTGTTTTAATCCTGGATTCTATCTTGTGCCTCTTGAGTACGTTATTACTTTTCCTTAGTACTATCTATATACCTCCACTTTTGTTCAAGATAGCGATTCCAATCTTTCTAGAATGTTTTCTTCACGGGTTGGACATTACTGATCCTATCTGCCATAAGATTTTCAAAATTATCCTGATGCTCTAGTTGGTAAATGTTTGCTGCTTTCTTGATAACTTTCGTTACTTTTCATGTCCTCCAGGGGCTCATATATAAAGAGTAGAAGCGTGGTAGGGACCCCTACATGCATGCACACCTTTGTTCATGTAGTCTGGGGTTAATTCCATCTTTTATCTTTCCTATTAGGTCTCTCTTAGCCAAATATCATTCTTTTCCGAGTCTGATCCCATTAGAGTATTCCAGGGATAAAGTCTTTGTTTTATGTTGGTGTTTTTACTTTTTTTATATGGGGATGATGACCGAGAAATATTTCACTTTTAAACAAGGAGAAACATTTCCATGACTCGCATCCAGGACAGCGCCGATATGACGTTGCTTTTAAATATTTTCAATTTGATCCTTGTTTTATTTGTTTTGAGCCACAAACGTTGAGTTCAAAATGCCCCTCTCATTTGTTATTCCGATTATTATATCTTCTTATTTGTCTCTTTTTCATATTTAATTTAGCTTATGTAATGAACTGCTTTCACTTGCTCTATTTCTTCATTCTCCATTGTCAGTTTTATATTATGCCTAGAATTTATCATAAGAAGTTTAGTTTTGTAAGTGTTATATTCATTTTACTTGATATAACAGTATAATAACTTTTGAGACCTGGTAAAATTCAAGTAAAATCTAATTTAGGATTTGGCACGCTGATATTTTGTTCTTTTATTTTACCAAAACAAGTATATCAAGATTAAAATTGAGTTATTTGTGTATATAAACTTCTTAATAAAGAACTAATTTAATTAAAAAAGAAGTTAAAAACACCGTGTTAAGAAACAGGTCTGAAGTATAATTAGGGAAAGTGATAGAACTCTTGATTAAGTTTCTTAATTTAATAAGATTTCTGGCCAAATGTCAAGGCAAGAATTATCAGCACACAACTGATATGATAGAAATCGTTCTTTCTCTCTGCATTTGTCGACCTCGATCTTGCCTAGAATATCTTGATAGCTGTTGGTTGTTGATAAAAGTACAACTAAATTTTCCTAGAGCATTAAATTGTCCACAAAAAGCCTCCCAAATCCTTTAACATGCAACCAATATATCTTTATTGCTCAATATTTAACTGGATAAATATTTTAAAACTTGTAGTTATTTAATAAACGTCAATCTTAAACGTATAAAAATTACATTAAAAAAACAAATAGTAAAAAATAATTCTGCAAAATTTTGTTTGGTTTCTTAATTCGTTATGGGTTATATTTGGTTATTAAAAAGGAACAACAGAAAGAAGGAAAACCATGCATGTATGGTTATATGTTTGTAGGAAGACTTTTTTTGATGCTTGGAAATATTTCTTTTCCAAAGATTGGTAACTGATTACGAAACACACTGTATATTTCGATTATAAATCATCTGAGTATTCACACCAGGTTCACCAGATAGATCTGGTGATAATAAAAAATATTAAACGTTCTCACAATGATTAGTATAATAAATTAGTTCATTTTATTTTAATGTGATGTTGCTGGGACTTATTGTTCTTTTATGTGTTGTATAATGAGATGGTTATGTTTAATATCTGTATAAAAGAACATGAAGTAGTTGAGAAAACTGTAACTGTAATTTGATGTGCTATCGTGAAACAGTTGAACCGTCCTTATAAAGACACAACACCCTTGTGTCAAAAAAAAAACAAAAAAAAAACAAAACAAAACATGATTTTCCTTATAAGTCCTAATAGAAAAAATTGATACATCTTTAAACCGTTCAAAACAAATTGATGGGGCCCATTTAGTATTTACCCAGCCCCATTTTACAATGTAATACAATCATAAACTGTAAATGTAATGTCCAAAAGTGATTTTATAGGGCCTTATTGGATATGTTAAATACTATTCTTAAATTAAATGGTCATATCCAGCCCGATAAGTTTATTTAAAATTACAAAGGTTTTATGAACCTTGTAAATATATATATACCACTAATTTCTTGTCTTCAGCTAGGCCGTGACGGATCTGTATTGTTACATTAAAAGTCTCGACTAGCTACGTTCATGTCGATGAATCGGAATTGGAGGATATCGTAACTACTCGAATGTCACAATTTCGTAGGAAGCCAGGGTTAGATAATTACGTTTTTGACTATGAATTTTCTGCTTATCATCTTACATAAGTTAGGTTGGGCCATTACATGAAGAATTGAAAATTACAAATTTTAATAAAATTAGGTGTGTTATGTGTCATTTTCAATTGGATTTTTCTGAATCTCGATAGAATCTACATGAGCGCTATATAGTACCCTACACCAAATTTTATGTTTCTATCTTTGTTTTTAACAAAAATGACAAATACGACGGACGGACGGTGTTTTGTAAATCACTTTTTTTTTGTTTCCTGATGCTATGAAACGTGAAAATTAGAAAAATAAATGACTTATATTGGGTAAAATTCTCAACACGTTAAGAACATTGTCTATGTTAAAACTATTCCATGGTATTTAGGAAAATGAATCACTGTTACCCTAAACGACTGTTACTCTTGGTATCATCGAGAATTTGGTGAAGATTCGATTATCGCCTACATGGTAACGGAGGGGAGGGGCTTATAATAAAACATCTGTATCTATTGGTACACAATTAATAATTTATTCCAACCATATGCTTAACAACACCTTAAAGTCAAGGACACTTTCTTTATATTATTTAACGTTTTGGAATGCACTCTGTTTTCTTACTGGAAGCACCTATTTTTTCTTAACACATACATCAGTACAATACTGGTATGAATGGCCAGTTTTTTCAACAGAAAATAAAATAAAAAACTTTGAATATACATCAATCGGTCAAGTTACAAAGTAACTAATTTTTAATTGTATGCTATTTTTTATTATTATATTATTTATAACTATTAGTAAATCATAATATTTTAAAATACAATAATTATAACTATATAACTCTATAGAATCATTTATTGTCTATAAAGTTATATTTATAATAGAAATAATATTTTTTTTTATAAATAGTAGAAACACCGTTACGTCACGTGATCTCAGAAACTAATAAAAACCGACTTTCCTTGTAATATGATATTGCACTGTACGTTTAAAGCTATATAACAGACTTTCTTGTAATATGTTATTACAGTGCACGTATAAAGCAATAAAACAGACTTTCTTTATTGTCTAAGGTCGGTTTACCTGGTGTTTTTATATGTTTTGTGTTTGAAAAGTTGTTTTTTAGTGAAACACGTGTATTATTTTAAATCTCTCAGTTTATTTAAAATCATTTTAGTACAGTAGGACACGTTGATGGGTGGAATTTCGAGGTTAATCTAACAACGTCGATACTACATTTTGTATTAGTTATTTACTGATAGAAAAATTTTAGTTGTACGATCTCCCTCGTGAAAATGACGACGTTTGAGGCTTTTCTTAACTATTGTAATAATTTGGCACTATTTTTAACCAAGCAAACTTTCCAAATAACAAAAATATATTCTCAAATTATATATGATTAAAATCGGCGAACAGGTTTGAGCTTTAAAGCACTGTATTAGTTATCATTGAATGAGTCTTTATAAGTTGTTCACTATTAATAATACTGTTCTTGTTACAAAAATCTAGTCAATGTAATGTGTTCTCCAACAAAAGAAAATGAGCTGGGAATTTGTATTTTAATATTAAAACGTGCTTATCTTCATTCCAGAAGAAAAATTATTAATTATAATAAAAATAATCAAGTAGATGGGTGTCATCTACTTACCCAGCCCTATCAAAAATATAATTCACTCCGATTCTATAAATTTAATATATATATATATATATATATATATAAATTATATACCTTTCCGGTATATCTGGTTTAATAACCAGCGATTCTAAGCCATAACTAGCCATAATAAATTTAAAATTCATAGATGAGATTACTTTTTTAATGTATATAAATTTATCACTGTCTTAGTGTAACAAGAAATTTAATAAATTAGAATTTTCTAAAAGAATTTTTTTAATCTTTAAGAAAAGACGGTTACCAAAACGCTTTTAGATTACAATTCTCAATCTTACTCCAACACATTATAAGCGCTAGTGTTTAAATTGTGTATAGAATTGACAACAAGTAAGTAATGTGTATTGGCGCCAACGAAATGACATCTGTAAATCTCTCTGTAGACGAAATTATATATATATATGTAGTAAGCCCAACGCAATTTATTCTCCAGCGATGAAAAATAAAATTTACAACTTCGTAGGGACATATAATATCAAGTTTATTCAAAATGTCTCAAGTCCCAAGGTTTCGAGGGAACTATATCTTGGTGGTGGATCTAGAAAAGGATCGTAGTATTCTACCCTTTATATTTCTTTAAAAAATACACGGATCCTTATAAATAGTGAATACACCCCCTTTATGTGTAATGTTTACGCTATATAAAGTATTTCGTTGTTTCAGGTGTTAGGAATAAGTTAAACGTAAGGATGAAGGATTTTGATTACAATTTGATAAAGAATATTTGTTTCCAATTAGTAATTTGATTGTTATTTTAAAAGTTATCTCAAAGATTGATGTTAGTACGGACATCGTATTTCCGAAGGATCCTAGCTAAATACCTTTGTCATGTAACCTTGAATTAGATCCCTCTCCTTAATCTAATTCAAGGCTACATGACAAATTTCTATCTAGTCTTATTTGACCAACTCTTTTAAAGTATTCGACAGCAAAGGCATCTTTATTTTATGTTCCTTTCCTTATTTTGTTTTATAAGGTGAAGATGACACACAGAGAAACAACTTGAAAAAAATCAAAGTACTTTAAAAAGTAGACTTATAAGTAATGGGAGACAGAGAAAATCTCTTGAGTGTTCTAGTAAATTGCCAACAATTCTTTTTTGCGATATTTTGATTACCTTTAATTTTACAGTAATTAAAGTATTATTCAAAATTAAAAGGGCTAAATATGTAATATCTTTTAAAGAGTTTGTAAACAAACGGTTTATTGATTTTTTAATTATTTTATTTTTCCGCTTATACGTTTTTACTAGCAAGTATTGAATTTTATAATAATATTTCAAGTGAAAAATATACGACCTAGACTGGGAATCGAACCCAGGACCTTTGGCTATACGCGCCATTGCTCTACCAACTGAGCTATCCTAGTCGCTTCCAATGCGACATTGAAATTAATGGAAACTCAAAATTGCAGCAATTAAACGTAAAGTCAAGTGAGAAGTCTACGCCCTGTACTGGGAAGCGACTAGGATAGCTCAGTTGGTAGAGCATTGGCGCGTAAAGCCAAAGGTCCTGGGTTCGATTCCCAGTCTAGGTCGTATATTTTTCACTTGAAATATTATTATAAAACGATTTATGATGTAGTTGGAACCCAACATTTTTAATAAACACTATTTTGAAACGGTTAAGTGAAGTATTTATACGGACCAGTGAAATAGATTAGGTTATGCCAGGTTATTATAGTTGAATAGCTAATTTTGTGCAGTACTATTGTTTGCATTTTACTTAATATTGTTTTTCATCTGATAGTGTGTACATTGTGCAACAACATAGTTGTGGGTCTGATTGACTAATTAAGACTGACTGACTGACTATACCAATTTTCTGAGAATTATTAATTATTATAAAAATAATCAAGTAGATGGGTGTCATCATAGCACTTACCCAGCCCTATCAAAAATATAATACACCCCGATTCTGTAAATTTAATTTATATATATATATATATATATACCTTTCTGGTATATTTGGTTTAATAATCAGCGATTCTAAGCCATAACTAGCCATAATAATTTTATATTCATAGATTATAAAATTACGGACTGACGGTAATTTAATCATGTTTTTCAAGCAAAGGCGAAAAACATGACGAAAAAAATGTGAAATGATCATGTCACCTTGCCTCTATTTCGGAAAAGAATATCCGTTTTGTCAGTGCACCAAATTAGGTATTAAGAGTTTGTACTTCGTTTGAAGGTAGTAAAATTTCTTTTACTACAGCTGTTCGGCGTATGTACTGTTGGTGTGACGATTTTACTCCTATTGTTTTTTGTAAACAACGGTTAGGACTTAGCCTACCGATGAAACAACGATTGACTGAAATAATTTTACGACTGTACGTTGGCGTAATTAAAAAGCGAAATCTATGCAAAATTTGTGTTGTGATCTACAATTGAAATAGATGTAAGCTTATTTACCAAAACAAACAATAATCCCGGGCAAACTGTATCTTGGAAGTGTATCAATAGTGGTTTTTTTCGGGACAAAAAAGCTGTCTTTTTATAAAAGATACCAGACAGAACACAGCTCCAACATTAATGGTAGTTATATTGACATAGGATTTACAACAATATTCGACTAGTGGAGAAATTATAAAACAGAATAAAATTAACAAAGTCTGTGTGGTGCACTCCTAAGATCATTAATAAATAAATAACAAGACTAACTTGCAATGTGTAGAAACAATGGAGAGATACAAACATCGCAGCACAGATAGACAACATTTTAATACATATTTGTCTGATTTCATGTGGCAGTCGGAGATATAAAAAACATCGTGGCTATGTTCGATATCATCTTGATACTTATTTGTCTGAAATTATGTAATAGTTTGAAAAATACAAAAAACATGGTGGAACTGCTAGACATCATATTGATACATATTTGTCTCAATTCAAGTGGAAGTCGGTGGTGAAAACAGAGTGTGGTGATTGTTTGGAGACGCTACTGGCTCTCATCGAAAAATTCATACCGTTGTCAAAATCATCATCTTTCTTTTAATTTTTGATAAATACAATGTTGAACTTAGAAGTTTGTTTCATCTTTGTACTAAAACTGACTTTATATCAATATTTCAGTCTGTTGTGAAGTTATATCTTCTTTTATGCATTTTTGAACACGTGTTTAAATTTTTATTTTGAAGTACTTCCTACAAAAAAATTTTAAACTGATGTGAACAAACTCTGTATCAATAAACCAGAATGAATGTCAAATACTGTTAATTTTACGATAGGTTTATTATTCTTGTAAGGAAATGAGGCACACGTCTCAGAATTTGTATTGTATTCTCTCCCAATATATTCACAAAATGTCTGCCTTGCCTTGATAGTGTTTCGGTCACAAATAAAAACTGTGCGTGCCTGGAAACACAAGTGTCTTGTACTGTAATGTAGGTTACAGGATCTTCCGATAATGCAACTCTGTAGTGAGACGAATTACAAAATATACTCTGCATTATAGGACATGCATTTCTTTTGCTGTATTTGTGTGTCTTCGTCATGGTCGACCTCGACCTTGGCGTTGAAGAGAACTACCGGCAAACTTGTTAAACTGGACATTTTTACTTTCTGACATACACATAGTGTAAAGTTAGGTTATTGGTAACAAAATAGACGTCGAAGAAATATCAGTTTGGATGTCTTCTGAGTCCGCTGCCAGAAGTCTTTCCATCGCCTGTACAGTGTTATACACCCGTAAATTATAGAATAGAATAGTATACATTTTAAAAAATATATATTTTGGTTATATTTCCCAGTGTTCCTTTTTACTTTTTTCTAGTCACCTCAGTGGCTCACTCATCCCTTGGGACTTTAGTTGGATATAAATCTTTGTGACGTTTTCATGAGTTAGATCCCTCTCTTACGTCTCTGTTGACCAAATTTTGATCTTTTCCGACCCACCCTGTCGTTATTAGCATAAAGTATTCCAGTGATAAATAAAACACTTTTATTTTTTAGTTGAACCTCAAATTTATTGAAACTTGCCGACCATGGTTTCGCTAGTTATAGTATTGTCAAGGTATTTAATGACATTCTTGTAAAATACTTCGACAATGCTATAACTAGCGAAACCATGGTCGGCAAGTTTCATTAAATTTGTGGTTCTATTAAAAAAGAAAAGTGTTTTATTTATTAATATGGAATAAAACCATCCCTACGGACCTTAGCATAAATATTCCAGAGTTCTTTATTTTATCTTGCTTACTTCCTTATTTCTATAAGGCGGTGATGACCGACAGGTTTATCACCTTTAAAAAACTGTATTTTCCCCTCAGTAACGCAACGTAGCTGTAATAAGTTTAAAAAAAATCGTTTTTAGTAATATTCTACTATAATGTAGCCTAACTTGAACACTACCTACTGGTTGTCATTTCCCCCAAAATGGAAATTCAAAAGTTAACCATTGATAACATATATTTCACAAAATTGGCTTTACTGATTTACACGAAATGTTAGCTAAATATTAAGAATAAAATTAAAAATTAAAAAAAAACTCCATGACGCAACACCCCGTGAAGAGCCTAGGCTTTCTAGGTGATTTCTTATTGGGGGTAATGTATGGGTTAGCACATCGGAATTCCCGTCGCCGTTGTTTTAGCCTTCTCATCCAGAGTTCGCTATTAATTGTAGCTTCCGAATTTTTCTGGGTCAACTCCGTAAATGTTTGTGATCTTAAGGGGAATAAACCCGGGTTATGTGAGAGTACTAATCACTAGAGCCACCGAGTATTAAAATACTAATATTCTTTTCTCAAACTATTTTTATGATAAAGTTAACACAAAAATCGAAGTATGTTATATTTCATATCAAGTTATTGCAGAATGACAACTATAGCTTTAACCCCAGTGAATATTTGAACAATTACAATTCTGTGCAATATTTATATAATATAGAGACAATCTTAACCTTAAACTCAGTACAGGCCATGAAAAATATCTACCATTTTGTTATGTATAGCCTAAAACTTAGAAAATCTATTTTAAACTTAATGTAATAAATTAATTTGGTAAAATATCTTAAAACAACTAACTCGTTTGTAAATGTACTGATATTATTGTAGTTCCTATAATTTGGTGTTACTTCGATACCTAAAATTGTGTTACGTGTTATAATGGTATAAAAATATTTTTGTAAGTATTATAAATGCACCGAAAAGTTAGTTATAGAAAAACTAAGGATAAAAACGAACAATGTCATAAAATATGTTATTTTTGTAAATGGTCAACATCTTGCTTATGTACACTGTACTTTAAAGCAATAAAGTTGTTATGTTATATCAAGTTATCTTCTACAAAACATCGTGTCAAAAATTAACTAGGCTTAATAAAGATAATTAGTTTTTTTTTTAATTCCCACAAAAAAATAGTACATACATTTTTTTGAAAATTAGGACGTATTGTATTTATGTTTCGTAAAATATCACTATTGAATGCAATTGTGTAATTTCTAATTTGTACCAAATGAACTATACAAACCGGTTTTTCAGATTACGATCTTGTTCAATGGTTTATAGAACCAAAAATAGTTACAAAATTTGAATAAAATAAGAATAAAATTTCAACTGACAACATATAATAACAAAAATATGTAATAAAACATAGTGCGAAATTATTTCAATAATTCGAAGAGGCATGGTCGTTCTACGAAGGTATGTTTACACGTCATTTATAGACAAGGGGTATTGCATAGTTAATTTCTAAATTACTAATGAGCTATTGCAAAACGTTTAATTACTGTTGTGATATTAAATTCAATAATTCGCCCTCCAAATTTTCTTATTTCGAGCGAAAAGAGGAATATTGTACTAAAATGATGAGGAGGGATTTAAAACAAACTTCGTGTTTCACTAAATACAACTTTACAAACATAAAACTTATAAAAAAATAAGGTAAAGCGACCTTAGGCAACAAAGATTATCTATTTTATTACTTTAAAAGTGCACTATAATAACATATTACAAGGAAAGTGTGTTTTTATTAGTTTCTGAGTTCAGGTGTTATTTTCCTTCTGTTATACTACTGTTTAAATAATTGAAAAAAATATATATACATTACTTAAGTATAATAATTGTAACTTTATCAACAAAAATTTATTGAAGTTATTATTTTGTCTTTAGGGAAAGGTTATTGTTACTAAGGTAATGTTCTCTGTTTGAAGTTATTTGTTAATGATGGAAGTTCAATTTTATTATTATACATTTTTCGGACATTTGCCTTTATATGTGTGTTAAAAATCAAAACACGACGTTTCGGGAGTAAGAATCAATTCCCGTTATCAAGTGACTAAAAATTAAAGAAACATGAAACTAGAAACTAAGCCTATGTAAGAAGTAAAATTAAATAAGAATACCACCAACCTTAATATCTAAGCATGCATCTCAGAGCTAAAACTGAGAAGTCAAAAAACACAATCACGGTAACACACAACTAACGTCAAATACGTGTTGTTGTATCAAAGATACAGCAACAAGTGACGTGGTGCAGAAGGCGTGACAAACTATTAGGGGAGTGGCCTATTGTTAGTTGTATTAAGCTTCCTAGCCCGAGAGCGGGTTACAACCCCTTGTGGCGATTTAACAGGTAAAATTTCAGCTTGTTTTTTAGTTGTAGGGGTATTATAATCAAATTTTAGTTCTTTTTTTAATACACAAAATGATGGAAAATGTTCGAAAAATGTATAATAATAAAACTGAGGTAATACTTGGATAACCGAGTGTGTTTTAACTAGTCCATTTCAAATGGTTTCTGTATGTTTGTGTATTGTTAGCCAATTACAGCCAAGTGCGTGGCAATTATTAAAGAAGTTAGGAACAATATTATCTTCAATAAATCTCTAATATCTATATGCAGGATTGTCTTCTATAATATTCAGATTTTAAATGACGACCACTTTAAAAGTGGGGTTTAAAATGTTAAATTGCATTGGTAGATAAAGTGATATATGCAGTATTGGTTATTTAAAACAATTATTTCGAGGTGTTGTGTATGTCACTACCTACTTGACGTTGGGTAGTCTATAACGGGCCTTTTACAAAAAGTCACCACTTTCTTCACTCGTCTTGAAGTCGCACTTGCTACCGCCTGTATTGGTGACTTTATCTTGACAGATTTAGTAAGCACATTTTAGTGGGAGATAAGAGTTCGAAATTAGATTTTTAAGAATAATTAAGCTGATATTGGTACTACTACATGCAGAATTGTGTCTAATTTTATACGTTATACGTTGAATAATACACTACACTTGAACAAAAAAAACCGTTTAAAATGGTTGCCATTTTGCCATTTTGAAATGGAATTTTCTCAATTTTAGTTTTAAGAACAGTTCTATATGAACACAATATTATCCTCTATACCTAATTTCATGTTTCTTTCTTAATTTTCGTGCCCTTTGTAACGACAACGCCAATAACAGTAATGAAAATTACTACGAGCGGACAGAATGACAAAAATAACTTTTTTTCTGTTTCCTGAGCGCATAAATGATAAAGATCAGTCAAAATTGTAGGTCAAATTGTTCAATAACCCCAACTCGAATAAACACAGGAAAGCTGGTGCAATATTTAAAATAGAAATAATTTAAATCATAATTAGTAAAGTCATACAAAATAACTTTAGAATACAGTTGAAATGCGGATAGTTTTTTTAAAATAAGAATGCAATCATTGTTTTATACAGGAAAACTAAAATGAAAATATAAAATTGAGGAAAACTAAGACTTCTACAATTAAAATGACTGTCGAGAAGTTTAATCTATCAGGATTGGGGAAGTTTTCTGGATTCTTAGAACGAAACCTTTTCATTTATTGAAATTACTCTTCCTCATCCCTAACCAATCTCAAACTTAAACCGTAAATTGCAAGAGTAATCACAATCATTCCTTTATTGTCCATTTTCATTCCGAGCTTACACTTTCTATAAATAGTTATCTTACTTCTTCTTGCACACTTAGAAATACTTGGATGAAACAATATTCGGTTGAGGGTGAAACAATTTTTATATTAGATATGTTACTTCTAATAATTGCTATATTAATTGAAGATCACCAACATTATGTAAGACAAACGAGGGACATGAATGGAGAATGAATATCAAAACAAAGATAGTGATGTTGTTTGTTGTTATTTTTACTTCCTCACAAGCACGTAGTCAAAGAAAAGTTATGTGATTGGGCAAATAAATGGACATCGACTTTTTTAAAGTATAATGAGCCCTTTTGAGATCTTCTGACTTCAATAAAAATGGTTTTTGGAATCTGTTATCAGTTGAATGTGTAGAAATCTACAGGCGTTGACAATTTATAATCATATTTGGTATGTTGGGATATTTTGGGCATATGTGAATTATTTTTTTTTTTTAATTTGTTCATTAACTGAAAATTTTTAGTCTGCTGTCATTAGAATAATACAAAATAACGATTTATAACAACCCGTCGTAACGTTGTTATATGGCAGAAACGGCCTTATTTGTATATATTTATACATTTTTTCAGATAGGGTGTATATATTTTCATTTCTCTATTGACTACGTCTCGATTTGTTTTGGTTCGTTTTTATTTGATTTTAGGGATTAGATAGTAGGAAAGTTTGTGCACTGTTTTAACATAATTTATTTTGGTCATTGTAATAAAACATAATTTAATTCTTTTTCTGAAAATAAAAAACACAATACGTTTATATTTTTTGTTTGTAGGTGTGTACAGTTTTTTCTTACAATTGCGCGTAGTTAATTCAAAATCTCAGACACGAGGGCACATTCAAAGGATTATGCGAAAAAAACGCACATATAGATATGTGCGAAGAAAGCGCAGAAGGGCCTATGTGACAGTTTAGGGTAGGGGTTACGTTACCAGGAAATGAATATTGGAGCTGATTGGAGGTGAGTCATCACAAAATACAACAACTCAGGTACATTTCTCCTGACCATCCACCACAGTTCACCCCTTCAGGTGTGTCATCACGTATTACAATAGCTCAGTTACATTCCTCCTGAGCATCCGCCCCACCTCACCCACCCCATCTTTGTCATTACTGTTCTGGTGGTCCTTCAAGTCTCTTCATAAGCAGCAATCATCTCTTTTAGTGTTTTAAAGTTAGTAGGCCTAGTGTTAAAGTTATAGTTATTAGTTTAGGGTAATTAGTGTTTTGAACATATAAAACCTAACCTAACCTAAACACGCCTAAATGATTAAAAACTATTCAGTATTTAATCATTTAGCCAGTCCAAACCCTGTATAAAGTGTGATGGGAATCAGAAACTAATTAATTCAACTTTTATTTTCTGTGTAACATTAATTATTTCTAAGAAGATAGGGGCTGGATTCCTTTTGTAACTCCTAAAGGGTTAACTGTGCGCTTTCTTCACAGTGCGCTTTTTTCGCGACACCCATTCAAAGTGGTTAAACATTACAGTAGTTGATTCAAACATAACTGCTTAGTAATTGGGATTTTATTTTTTAGTTTGTGGAAATGAATCCTGTAACCGCCTCAATTAGTTTTCCTTAAGTTGAAAACTAGTTACTTCTACAGTTTTGAAAACTAGACTTCTTGTATTTTACACGTGGGAATATGCTTTCCTTAATGAACACTTTGATCTAATAATGATTGTTACTTACCCAGTATACGAAGTATAAGGTAAGCTTGGTAATCGTCAAAAAATTAGGACTCTGTTTTTTACTGATCCTCTCGTTTTGTGCACTCAGGAAATCAAAATAATTATTTTCGACATGCGCCCATCCTCCGTCATTGACGTTCTTATTATTGTCGTCGTCGTTATCATACACGCAGATCTTCTAAATCTAACCCACAAAATTAGGTTTCTCGGACGTGTTGTATTGGTATTGGTAGATCAAAGGTCGCTTCGCTCCTGCTAGTCCCCAATCGGGCCTCGAAGCTGTACATATGTTAAGAATCCTCCTCTATCTACCTTCGTTCCTGTGATTCGGGTCCGGATCTCGTAACTATGCGAAGATAATATTTCCTTGGGAGTTGGGGGTTCGAAATAACATTCACTATTTTGTCATCGTAGTGAGGTCGGTTTGGTACCAATAAGTGCAGAATTGTATTGCTGAATTTTATCTGATTACTTGTGTTTCAATTCGAATAACACAACTCAAGATATATAAAGAAACACTTCTTCTAAAATGGTCGCCATTTTCGCTTATTTTTTCTGGTATCAATATGAGTACATTATTGTCATCTATACAAAATTTCATGTCCCTGTCTGTTATTGTGATTGCTTACATTAAGGCGACAACGAAAATGTTGACTTCATATTGAAATTCTTTTTTTTTTTGGTTTTCTTGAGGCAATGAATATTGAAAATCAGTCGAAAAATGGAGGTCAAAACTTTCACGATTACCTTATAGTTCGTAATTAAAAAGGAATAAATTGACTTCTAGCGCTCAAATAATGTAATAGCGTCTGAGTCAGAAGAGAACAAGAGTTGGTTAAGGAATGATGAAAGAGAGGGTTCCAGTACAATACTATATTGATAAAATATGTAGATCCAGGTATGGCTGACCACGCCTGAACTCTCTATATAACTGTTCCCATGAGGGTGATTTCGTTTGTAAGGCACTAACGCGTGAGGGAACCGATGCACATAAAAGAACATATTCACTAGGACCCTCTGTGCAAGGAATGAGATGTAAATGCTTTGATCGGGAAAGTAGTGAGACTCTTGGATCTTTGATAAATGAACAGACAATATCTTCATACAACCATGTTTGGAAGATATTAAAGTTTCTGGAACTTAAGTTTATTTCTTGAGTATGTTTAGATTTATCGAATCACTTATTATCTATTTTAGGAGCGCGATAAAAATAGCTGATAAGTAAGGAGATGAACCATCCAATTGAATGTGTCTTATGATCTTCATCTTATGGTCGATATCTATAAACAAACGGCCATATAAATAAATAAATTGACGTCATATCAGGCTATGTAATCTATTGCATGCCGATAATTAATAAAGTTACGAGGCTGTTCTATAGTATAAATATGGGTCAAAGTATATTTAACGTACTGTATTGAATAGACTTATAGTATAATAACTGACCTATGACATTAGGTGGAGTCTTGTGCTCTAACCTTTGTACGGTGTTTGAAATTATTGATTTCATCATCACTTGACAATAGAGGAAGGAGTGTAGCTGGTACTTGGGGAGAATATAACAAACTTTAAAAACTTGTTATAAATTAAAAATCCAAGCATAATTAAATGATTTATAGAGTTATATTGATAAATTTAGTGTACGAGTGTAGTTTAATAAGTGAGAAATGTTTATAAATGCAAGAATTTTTGTTTCTTTAAAAATCTCTATTTATTTTCCTCATCGAGTCTTCTATTAGCCAAATACAATTTGCTCAACGGTTTTTACCCAAATTTGTAAATATGTTTGATCAAATTTGATATGTAGAAAATTTTAACAATAGGTGAAGTGAATAAAAAGTAGTAGTTGCTAATACTTCAAGAATTTGGAGTTGTAACTCCATGATGAGTGATTAAAAAGTATAGTAGCTTCGTTTTTACGAATAATGAAGTTTTAACTCTATTGATAGTGCGATTAAAAGGTAGATGCTTCTTTTAAAGGAGAATTGTAACTTTAATATTTTGAAATGTTTAAATTATAAACGATAAGACAATAACTTGTAGAAAATAAAAGGGAGAGAAACATGATGAACAATACGAGAGGGATAGGGATTAGGGATGTAATGGATGGTTTAAGTTTAAGAATGGATAGAGTACGAGGAGGAGTAATTTCAATAAAAGAAACTGTTTCTTTCTAACAATCCAGAAAACTTCCCCAATCCTGATGGATTAAACTTTCGACACTCATTTGCATTGGAGAAGTCTTATTTACCCTCAGTTTTACATTTTCATTTACTTTAGTTTTTCTGTATAAAACACAGGTTGCTTTTTTTATTAAAAAATAAATCTGAATTTCATTTAGATTCTACAGCCATTTTACGATTGGCTTTACTAATGATGATTTGAATAAATGGTGGACAAACTTTCTCTCCTACGAAACAATATTTGCGATACAACTTTTGTAGGTACTTTATAATTTGAGTACTAATAAATGAAGCTTCTACTTACTATGCTCAGTCGAAAATTTTGTCAATATTTACGTTATCACAAATGTGATGAGTTGAAAAATTGATAAGTGGATGTTCCGGTTTGAGATCATGTGGGTGTTTGATGTCTGTCTAGCTCCATGCAGCTCAAAGAATTGTAGAGATTTTTATTAATTTTGGTATCTCTACGCAACTAAAGTCTTTAACAAATTATTTCAATAATTCAAAACTTAGATGTAGATATAAATAAATATTGAGCTTACCTTGTTATTTAAAAAAATACCCGAATACAAGATCTCACATAAATTACGTTTATTTAATCTAACGTTTTTCAACGACAAGTGGCCATCCTCAGTGATACATGAGCTACAATAACAAAACTTACTTTTAATCTGTAAGTTTGTTACAGTTTTGTGTTTGTAGTCAATGTATCACTGAGGATGGCGATTTTGTCGTTGAAACGCGCTTGATTAAATAAACGTAAATTTTGTAAGATCTTGTGTGTCGAGATTTTTTTAACTCTTAGATGTAGCTGCCAAAATTTAGATATGATTTTCTTAAAAACCTTAATAATTATTTTATTAAACTATGGTAAAACGTTGGTATCAAAATATACCCACTAGTTAACAGGTAGCCTGCGATGAAACACTGAGTTGGTACAAGAGATTGCTTTATTCTTTTTACTTTCCCACATGTACGTTATGTAGATAAAGTTATGTGATGGATCAGAAAATCGAAGCTTAGGTTTTCTAAGGAATATTGAATTCTCACGAAAAAAATAGTCGTTTTTTTTTAAGGACGTTTGTCCATTGTCTGTACAGTAGGAGTGTGGGCAGATTTAGATTAAATTTGATACGTGACTATGTATATACAATATTTAAAGCTTAAAAAAAATTATTTCACTAATTTAAGATTTGCATTTAGCTTCCATAAAACACTAAATTACTGGTTTTTTTTTCCAAATCAATACTAAATCTATTGTAAAACATTTCACTAAAATGTGCCCTTTATGAATGCCCTCCCCTTCCCCCGCCAAAAAAAGGAAATGTGTTGCTATATTTCAAAAATACTACTTCAGGAGTTATCGGTAAAAACAAAAACAACAAAAAAATGTCCATTATATAAGTGAGAAAAAAAGAAGTCTTTTACTAATTCTTTTGTCCACGTATTTTTCTTATCTACGATGAAACCTCCTTCCCTTATAAACAAATATTCATGTATTTAAATCAAATCAAAGCATTCTCTCGCTTGTGTCATAAGCTCTCCGTAATCATAAATCGTATTTATTTGAAATCGAGGTTTTATAACAGCGATTATATTATACTGCGAATTAATCCAGAACTATAAGTTTATTTCACTTGTGATTTAACAGAGTGATATTGTATAAGATAGGGAGATGATGCATCGTTACTCTATACGTGACCTATTTCAAGAAAAACACTTTAAAACTCTACATGAAGTCAATAAATAACAATATTTTACTTCGAATACAAAGCTACGATGTCTTTGACATTACCACAATTCACATTCTTCTTCGTGGTTACTTATGATTCTATGGCAGCTATCCTCAGGGGCACACTTATATTGAGTACGGCTTGGCAATCCAGAGGGACTATAGCGGGATCTGTAAATTTTTCATTTTGTCTTGTATTAGATCCATCTCTTTCATCTTTTCTTATCAGATATTTTTAGAATTCTTGTTTTCTCCCGACCGTAACGTTATTAGAGTATTCGAGAGATAGGAATTTTTATTTTATGTTCTCTCTATCCTTTTTTATAAGGGATGTTCCCAGAGAGGTTTCTTCGTCTTTAAGCACCAAGAAGGAAAATGTATGACAGTACCTTTGTTGTGACAATCAATATTGTTTAATGTGATTAGATTATTTTAATCTATATGCTTCTAACACCTGTGCAAAGGCTAAATTTGGACGCGGTTTATACTCTGGTATAATGTTTTTTACAATATTCTGGAAATTGTAAAAAAAAAAAAAAATATATATATTCAAATAAATTAAAACAACAATTTTTTAGTATAAACCACAATATTTTAATTGTAACTTGCCGATCAAGAATAACATTGTCTTGTATAAATCCTTGACAATGCTTTAACTAGCGAAACCATGGTCGGCAATTTTCAATTTTAATATTGTGGTTTATACTAAAAAATTGTTGTTTAATTTATTTAAAATGGAATACCACCAAGTACCTACGGTCTTTAGCATAAATAGTTTAAATAAATATTCCCTTGAGCGTTTCTAGAGTTCGCTCAGATTCTACCCAATTGAAAATATTTTTCTCTGTAGGAGTTTATAATACCGTTTCTTCTTGGCATAATGACAGGTTGATTTGTTTTGTGTTCTAATTATATTTCCGTCATTTATTAATTTACTATGTTAAGTTTACGGTGTTTTTATGTCAGTTTTAATTCATGTTAAATTTTGTTCGGTGTCACATTTGTTTTGTTTACAAATCATACGTGATTAAAAATATATATATAAATGCTATAAGTGTCAAACGGTTAAAAAGTTGAACTGTGTGTAGATATAGGCAATTGAACGACTGACATAGAGTTGATTAAAGTGGGACTTAAATGAATTTTTCTCTGAGAGAGGAGAAGTCTTTTATCACTAAAATCAATTTTTATTGATATTTGAAAGTTACACAACAAAATGTTTTCCTAATTAGATCAGAGCTATTTTTATTTTTTTATTAACAACTTAGTTTTTATAATTGTATCTTTTTCATTTGAAAAATATTTTCGTCTATAGCTCCTACAAAAAATAGTTATGAACAACTTTTTATCCATTAATACATTACAAAGAAAAAGAGGAGTTTGAGGTTGGTGTATTTTTTAAAAAGCTAAAAAAATACATTGAAGTCTCTACGACCTTTTGATTTATTTCTTCAGTGCCTCAAAATGTTGTCGGCAATTTCTTTTTTACGTTATGTTCATATTATTTTAATTTGCGTGTCATCCATATTCATAAAAAAAGGACAATTTCTTAATGTTTGCTTACAATTCATCAATATTTTCTATGCTTATAGCTAATTGTTTAAAATAGGTATGTGTAAACTTTGAGGTTTTGTAACAACTTGCAGATTAAACCAATCAACTTTAGTGATCTAATTTCTTTAATAATATTATAATTACAAATTTGTTAAATTATATTTTTATTCAGAGATGTTTTTATGGAACATTTTTCAATTGAATTATTAATACCAAATTACAATCACCTCAAAATAAATATATATTATATTTATCTTTAAAATGTCCCTATGATCTGATTTTTGGATTAAAGTTACTCCCTCGTTAAACAATTAGTGTGTTGATTGTTTATTTTATTACATTTTAAAGAGGCTTTGGTTTTATTTTCGTTATATTATAATAATAGCAACGATTATTAAGGCATGGTTATATTCGACATATTCTCTATATTTACAAAAGATAGCCCCATGTTTATACAACATTTATCACAATACTTACTCTATATTAATACTAAGCTAATTATATAAAATAAAATTGAGTAGTTGGAATGAGGTTGTAGTAGATGGATTTAGTTTGTCAATCCAGGGGGTGAGGTGAAGCTTTCGTTCTAAGAATCCAGAAAACTTTTCCAATCCTGATGGATTAAACATCTCGACACTCATCTGTATTGGAGAAGTCATAGTTGCCCTCAGTTTTACATTTTTATTTGCTTTTGTTGTTCTGACTGCATTTTTATTTAAATACAATTTTCGTTTCATTTAGATTCTGCAGCCATTTAACTATAATTTAAATCAAATTTGTTTATTCACAGATTTGCTCAGAAGAATAGTAAGTAGTTTAGACCTTGGTTCGTCTTTAACAAATGTACCCTCGCTCGTAAATTTGGTTCTTTTTCTTTCCTTTAGAGGTTGAAGGTTACGCGTAATGAGAATGCGTAACTCATCTACAATTCCTCTGCATCCCCTTTAGATTTCTTATGAAACCCACGAGTACTTGATCAACACTTCTTAATCCTTTAGTCCCATAAAAACCTTTCTAGTCTATATTACTGATGTAATTAACTCTGACATATGCGATCATTTCTAATACACTACTCTGACTATAATCTATTTTTTTCTGCTAGAAAGAACATAATTAATCTGAGTGCATTCTTCGGCCACTCCTAGTATTGTCTTAACTTCTGCTGGAGTCATTTCGGAATTACTCTTTTTTCAAAAAGTGTTACTTAATGCTTCATCCCATATTGAGCCTTATAGGCTTCGCTCTCATATGAGGTTCTTTAACATACCGTTGCTATGCTATATATTAAATTATATAATTCGCTGTATCATTAGCGGTTATCGAATAACGAAGTAAATTGAAACAGTGAATTATGGAATTTAAATATTAAAACGGTAATTAATAGTGATGGGTGTTTACTAATCGGAGAATAGGGCGGGAAATGTAGAGGTAAAGTTACTAGTACGTACAACTCTTTTACGGGACAAAGCAGTTCTTAACAGCTTTTGAAAATGACTTTAATCCGAAACTCAATGCAGATATTAATAAAATGCTATTAGTTGTAGAATAATCCACTAAATAATACACTATATTTTGATAGTTTGAATTAACTGCTGTTATCAAGTGATAAACCTAAAACATGAAAAAAATAAAAATAATAATAACACCAGCTTAGCTTAGTAGCATAGACCATTGCTGGGAACTAAAATAAAGCTAGATTATTAAGAAAGGAACCTAGACCTAACACCAATCCTGAATAGTAAAAAAATTAAGTCTAGATTCAAACATTACCAGAATATTACTTTTTGTATAAACAATTCAACATTTGTTTCCATATTCGACTTAAAGAAGCAACGCTATTAAAAAAAAAAAAAAAAAAAAAAAAACCTTGACCAGAAACTCGAATAATAATTTATTTTTTAAAAATCTAAATATATATGGCTCACTGTACGCTGGATGTACAAATTTTGAAATTAAAATAAAACTTTATACAATTTCTCAGAAATACGTATTATATCCAACGCAATTCAAAGACGTCATCATCTTCAGTAATGCATTTTATAATAATGAAACTATAACAGTAATGATTCGAATTTGCCCCTAACCACAATCACTAGAAACTTTAAAATAAAACACAATTAATCACATAATTAATTGTGTTTTATTTTAAAGTTTCTATTGATTGTGGTTAGGGGCAAATTCGAATCATTATTGTGAATTTCACCACAGTGCTCAACAAGATTGTATCTAAACTATAACAGTGTTCATAAATTTTATTTCATGAGACAAACTAACATTTCTTTATATTTAAAATTTTTGTTATAGATTATGTAAAGGTTAAAACACATATAAACGGAATTTGACTGTTCTCACATATTTCGTAAGTAGCGAACAATTTTCACTAGTCTCCTATATATTATTAATTCATCCCATGTTAAATTTAATATATTAAACAGATTCATTTTCCAGAGTTAGAACTCTAAGGTTTTTCTCTCGCAAAACCAACTAATTTATTATAATAAAGAGAACAGGCTTTCGAGTCAAAATGTAATTATTTAAATCAGTGTTCCTTTAGTCTATGAGTTTTTTAAATTTTTTATTAGATCCAATAATATTTGAAAATAATGCTTCATTACCGTATCGACATGATCCTTGTTATTGTAACCCATTTCAAGAAAAATTAGTTGTTTGGCAACATCGTCGTACTTGTCAGGTTTTGTAATATTTGTTATCGTAGGGAGATGGTGTTATTATCATTACATGCAGATATATATATGCGTTTTTGTGCTGTTTTGACTTCTGTGACTGTACATTTTTTGTTTCCTGACATACTAACTCAAATTTTTTAAAATCTAACACATAGATGAATTCTTTGTATCTTACTCTAAAAATTGTAATATTACAAGTTGGATTTTTTAAATTTATTTTTATTAAATAAATATTATAAAAGGACAAAAGTGACCTGCCATTCTGGCGAATTCTACCAATTTTAGGGCTCTTGTCTCTAACGGACCTCGTATCATATATATTGAGTTCATCCTTCAACAATTGTTAGTCGACTATTTTACCAAAGTCAGAAGGAGGGTTAGCAGAATTATATATTTCGAAAATTAGCTTTTCTATTCGTAGAAAGTCTCATAAAATCGAGTTCTTGTTTATTATTTATTTCTTCAATATATCGAGGAAGGGGGAATACATGTTTATAAATCTGTTGAGCGCCATATTTAAATTATAGCTATGATTGTTGAATATGTTGTAGTCTCCTGTGAACACAATATTTAGTTTAAAAAAAAATTAATTCACGAGTACACCAGACGTAGCCAATATAATAATAATTGAACCAATCTCTCAAAATGTCAAAACGAAAAATGGCCGCCATTCAATACACTGTAAAATATAAAATACTGAAGCAAATGGAAGTGATTGGACTCAAGTTGATATTGATGGACTTGCAGCCCTGTATTTGACTGGGGGTGGGTCGGTGATTTAGTAAATAGGGTGGTTTAGTTGTGGGAACAATGTTTCTTTATCCCACCATCTCTTGCGTTAGATTACAGTCAATATAATTCAACGCATATTTTGGTTCATAAAGCTTCCATACACAACATATAATAAAATAAACTCTACATACCCAAAAAAATTCTTCGTACCATGAAATGAATAATATTATCTACGATTTTTACGTAATATAGGTTCGGATGATATACGCACAAAAAAATTTAAAAATGAACAATTTAACATTAGAATCAAACATTTTAAATAGTTTCAACCAAAACTGTTGTGTTCAACTGCTATGTTTTTTGGGTAATTTGGAAAAGAAGAACCCGACGGGAGTCAAGTGTGATTTCGGTATTTTACAACTTACTCAAATTAATAAAATGATCAGTCATCAAAAAGCAATTTTAGTTTTGGGACAAGTTCTAAAATTTCTAATTATCGAAAAAGTGAAATGTCTACGTACTAAATTAAGTCAAATTATTTTCACTCGCTTTTAACCCTCGACCTGGCAGACAGCCCGGTTTTAATGAAACTCATAGAATTGCCATATAGAGACGACAGAAATCATTTTGAAACTAATTCTCCTATAGTTTATTTTAACGAAATAAACAAAACCTGTCTATATAAACTAGTAAGCAGTGTACAGGTGTTGTACAATCTTCCTCAAACAACCAATAAAGAAAACCATGAAGCTCATAATTTAAGGGGGCAAGCTGACGTGAATAAAAATCGTACAATGGGGCTAATAATAAATACAAGTCTGCCTAAAGATGTAATAACTCAGAAACAAGGTGCTGGATGAATGAGGGGTAACCTGATATTCTCGTTTCAGCTGATTAATCTTATAGATTTTTTGTAAACATACGTAATAGTGTTTATCAATGATGATAAAGTTAACCTAGAAAATATAAGAAAATCTTTGAACCCAGATAAGGCTAGGTTAGGTTATAAATAGCATTTATTTCCAGTAGAAGAATGAAACAACTAATGATGTAAATAAATTTATAATAAGGTTAATTAATTCCAAATGTGAAGATATTTATCGTCTTTCTAACTATGCACTAAAGAAATTGTATGCAACTTTGTTATGCCCCAAAGTGAACTAGTTAAACTAGATGTTTCGTGAAGGGACTTAACCGAAATATTTGAACACTATTTAAGTGTAACTATTTACAAAAAAAAAGGAGATTGGTCTTGGAAATATCAATGGTACCAGTAAGTGTCTAATATTGTTGAAGATAATGAAGCAACTACTGGAAAGCTACTTTTAAGTTGACAACATATTGTTACAGTAAAGTTTGTTACACGGGTATCTCGTATTTTTGTGATTATCTCTACTCTCTTGAAGTCGGCTAAGATCCAACTGGCCACGAAGATATGCATATATTAAAAAGTATCCAATAGTTTTTTTCTAGTTATTTTCGGCCCAAGGGGGCCGCAAAGCTGTACATATGTAAAGTAGCATCCACTCGCTACGCTCGTGTCAGATATCTTAACCATAAGAATATCACATTTTTTTGAGAAGTCATGGTTAGAAATAAAATCATTTTGATAAATAACTTTGCTATTTGTCATCGTAGAGAGGTGGAGTTGGTACCATAACATTGGAATTAAAATCCGCAAATATAGTGTATTAAAAATTGTATAACACACTAGGTATGAATAAAAACTCGTTTAAAACGGCAGCCATTTTTACATTTTAATTATTATTATTTTTAATTATAGAGTTCTATATAACTACAATATAGCCTCCCATAACAAATTTCATGTTTCTATTTTAATTTTCCTGGCTACTTGCAGTCGACAACGACGACTTATGGATGGCATTTCAAAAATCACTTTAGCGGTTACTTGAGGCCATGAAACGTTGACTGAGAGTTCTTGCAATTGCCATAAAATAACACACATACCTATAAAATAATAATAACAGATGTGAGAGACGGAAAACAATCAATTTATCGACAACCCTATCTGTATTCAGATGGGAAAACAACCTTTCAAGTATCCTTTTCTTATCTCCGAACCCATTAAACATAAAATTTTGAAATTCTTACGGATATTTAGGTATATCTTGAAAAAGATTTGTGTAAATACACGTAATAGGTGTTACTTATTTACTTATTCAGCACTACAGCTGTAGGTGAGCTTTGGTCTCTCCAACAACAGATAGATCTCCATCCATTTCCATCTCTCATGTCTCCAGATATTCATTCCAATTCTACGTAAATCCATCTCCAATTCGTCTGCTCATCTGTTTCTCGCCTTTCCCTATATCCATCAACCTATATTCCCTTTCCCTATATCCATCGACCATTTTCTGGATATTTACTTTAAGAGTTTCAATAGAACTAGTTACTAGGAGTGCCGATGTATGAGTGCCTTTCGACAAAACACCGCCCAAGAAAAGAAGGATGAAGGAGAATATCCACAATCAGCAGCACCACTACCCCCACGAGTCCAACCTCAACTGCATGTGTGACGGAGTGGAGCTCTGTAAGGGCTCCCATACCTCGTGGTACCATTTTTAGCTATAACTGATTTCAAAGCTTCGCCCCGATGCCCAGAATGGTCGCGGGCCCGTGATCGTAAACAGACCACCATTTACGACCACTACGGTTCCGGTGTCCCTTCATGTCCCGCCTGGGACTTGACGGTACACTCCAGGTTACCCGGTTTTCCGTACCCAACCATTTTCTTGACACATCCCATCCAGTGCAGTGTTTAAATAAATCGGACGGTGTCCTCTCGATTTAGTATCTCTTTAATTTCACTGTTACTGCGTATCCACCAAATGGAAATAGAACCGTAGATTTTTCTTACAATTTTTTCTCAAAAATTCTCAGTTTCCTCGCGTCATTCACTGACTAATTCCACTTCTATGACCTATATGTTGTGTGGCCTGCCTTCTGAGGGTTTTATTTGTTGCGCCTGATAATAGATCTAATTTCGCCATCATTATTCTTCTCTGAATTTTCCCACTAATACGACTCATCTATTATCATTAGTGATTAAGAATAAAGCTTAAAATACTGGTGATTTATATTTGTAAAACTCTAACTTGAAATTTTAAACACGAAACTTAATAGTGTTTTTAAAAGGATGCTTAATAAACGAAACAATCATTGTTCAGATATCATGAAGAATATATTTTTTTGTTATGAACCTATTTTTCGTATGATAATAAAATGTATGAAAATCTATTTGGCAGTATCTCACAATTAGCTGTCGGAATTATTTTTTATTCAGAATGCATTACTATAGAATAATAAAACTTTTCCTTTGGAATGAAGGTCAGTAGAATATTAAAAGAAGATAAAGAGAACTATTGAGTTATTTGAAGAAGAGGGAGGGGTTATTGAAATGTCGTAAAATCTTTGCTTAATTAAATTAATATCGTCTTTAGTTTACTATAATACTGTTACGTTATTGCGGATAAGATAAAGATTTTTGCATATACAGAGTGTTTTTGAAATCCCTTGACATGCGTCGGGAGCAGAATCCTTACATAAAAGTAAATAAAAAGTTCCTTTAAACATGTGTACAAAACTGCTTTCACACAATCCGCTGTAATTTTTACAAAAAAAAACATTACTTTTGAATTAAATAAGATGTTGAGATCACATTTTCCATTCACAGTATTCATTTATTGTTTTACTAGTGTGCAAAAAATAAATACTGTATTTTTATTTTTTTCAAAATGTCAGCCATATAAAATTGTTAAAGTTAAATATCTCGAAAACTATTACTTTTACCCCCAAAAAATACAAGAGAAAAAAGTTTTCTGTTTTAATTACAAATAATTTTTTTCTTTCTTTTTTCTCTAAATCAAAAGATAATGGAGTCATGGACAAAAAACTGAAAACATAAAATCTTGCCAATTGTCTACAACACATAAATTAGATTAGAATCAAATTTTTGTATGATTTATTTAGTTTAGTGTCTTCGTATTACACTGAAGATGGCAAACTATCCATATTCCCTTCAAGCTGACATGATTTTCATGTACAGTATGGGAAATCACGGCAATGGCTGACTGCTGACTACCACTACGGCTTTATCAAGAATCTTTCCCTGATCGACAATTATCTACTCACCCAACTTTTACCGCTTTGTACAATAGACTTAGAGAGACTGGAACTATGATCCCTTCAACAAGAGACAGAGGTGTCGAAATACAGGAGAAGCCCTGATTTTGAAGAAAATGTCTTGTAACGAATGTAGGAAGACCCAGGTGTAAGTAATAGGAAATTTGGATTAATGTTAATCGTTGGGCTTTTGTCAGTATGGCGAGTACATAACGACCAGTTGTTGTAACTTTACGACATACAGAATGTAAAAGAACGAGAATAGTTTACGTATTTTTAAGTTCTATACTTTGACAACCTATAAAAATTGCTATTATATTGAATAAAAAACTATTTTGAGCTTGACTTGCATAATTTTATTTTATTATTATTATTGATAAATTATGAAATTAAAAAAAAAGAAAAGTAGCTTCTAATCTAGTTATAAGTGTTATATACAACTACCAAGAAATTATATTTTAGTTTTTTGTCAATAATTTGATTATCTTTTTATATAAAGAAAAAAACTCATTTATTTTAGTTGAAAGAGGACAATTTTTTGTTTTTGGAACATTCAACGTTAAACATTTTGCCAGTCACCATTTTAAAAATAATACAAATACAGTATTTTTTTTGCACATTTTTTAAATATTACATTCAAAGTGTGTATACCAAATCTGAACTCAATATCTCAACTACTTCAAAAGCTATAATGTTTTTTGTAAAAAAAAAAAAAAAAAAAAAATCAAAATGGGAGATTGTCTGAAAACGAAGCGGTTTCGGACATATGTTTATACAAAATCCCTTAGATTCAAGCCACCGACATGAGCATAGCGAGTAGACAACTTCAAGGACCACCAGAGCCGAGACTCTGACACGAGCGAAGCGAGTTGAGACGTTTTAATATATACAAATATACAATACCCGTTTACTTAACTTTCTACGAGAATCATAAAACCTGTGTAATAACTGTTTTAAACACACTTACTCTATTGAGTAATAATACCTTTTTTTCAATATAATTTAACATTTCCTCTCCTAAACAACTTTAGAGCAATGCATTTTGAGAATCTGTTTGTAGTACACTGTATTAGGGGGTTAGGTAAGTACCATAATCACACCCATCAACTTGTTTTCCTTTTTAGGACCATTAATAAACATTTTCTACATACCAAATTTGATGAAAATCTTTTAACACTGTACAGAATATACATACTATGGACCGTCATTATTAAAAATTAAAACATTTTTAGAGGGGGGGGGGTACTAAGTCAACCTCAAAACGGATATTTCAATGTAAAACTCAAAATGTACTAAAAGTAAAAGTGGCTATTAAATAAAGTAAATTCTAAAGTCTGCATTTATTGAGCTAAATAACACTGGTTGAAGTACTGAAACATTCTTCTTTTTGAAAAGCCTGTCGAGCATTGTGCTGCGTGAAGGAAGAAATAAAGGGCGGTAAAGTACAACACTGGCGGCGAGAGGGGGGCAACGGAAACAAAAGGGTTTTAAACAATACCCTGGAACTTATCTTTTACTTCTGATGTCCCATTGATAATTGTATTGTCAACTAACATTCGACTCTTGTTTCTCCCTTTTTATTAGTGATCTCAATCACGATCTGCGTCTATCTTTGTCACGCATTCACTATTATACTTCTCCTCTTTATTTCAACTTAATTGTTATCTTCTCTTACGTTCACTCTTTAGTGTTTATTTTCTCCCTCTTCATCTTTATTTACCATTCTCTGCTTTTTCTTTTCTTCACTTACTTTTACTCACATCAACTCTCACTACATGTATACCTTTCTGCTCTTAAATACTTTAACTCTCAATAATCTTTTAGAAATCCCTCCGTTTCTCCAATTATACTTTCAGTTACATTTCCTTTCTACAGGAAAGGAAATTTCCTTTCTCTTTTCTCCCTCCTCTATTCACACTACCTCTCTTTTTTCGTCTATCTCTCTTTCTTCCTGCTCAAATTTCCACACATTTCAACAATTCTTTCAAAATCTCCAATCAAATTTCATCTCTTTATCCAGCTTTATTATTTTTCAATTATATTCTCTACACTTTTTACAGATTTCATATATTCTTGTAATTACAGTTCCTCTCTTTCTATACCCTCCGATCCATCGTTTATTCATGTTATTTCTTTTCCTAATGCTCTTCCTCCATCTTCAACTCTTATTTTCTCTCGTTCTACAGCTCTCCCTCCTTCTTTTACTCAAATATTCGCCCTTTCTATGCCTCCATATTCCACTCACATTCCCCATCTATCAAAAGTTATTGGTACCTTTACCACTCTATGTCTCTATGTCTTCAACCGTACTTTTATCTTCCACTAACATTCCTCTCTTTTTAAAGCACCACCACTCTTTTTATTTCTTCCAGTTATATTTCCTCTCTTTTCAACTATACCTCTTTCTTCCATTCAAATTCCATCTGTTTATGCAGCTTCCTCAGCCTCTTTCACCAATATTTCTTCATTTTCTACAGCTATATCTCCATCTTCCACTACTATTTCCTCTGTTTCTATAGTTCTCTCCATATCTTAAAGTCATATTCCTTCTCGTTGTTTAGCTATACCACTCTCTTTCACTAACACTCCCTCTCTTTTTTCAGCTCTCTCTATCTCCTCCCCACTTATTATCTCTTTCTTCATCTAAACCTCTATCTTTCAACAACATTACATTTATTTCTACAGTTCTCCCTATTTCTTGCAATCACATTCCCTCTTTTTCGTCAGCTATACTTCTTTCTTGCAATAATATTTCCTCTAATTCTACACCTCTCCCTACCTCTTCTACTTATATCACCTCTTTTTGTACAGTTCGCTTATTCCTTTTTTCAATTTCTCCTTCCTATCTACTCCTTTCTGCCGCTCTCTCTGTATTTCTTTCTTTTTTACTATTCATTCTCTCTCAACTTTTTAATTTCGCTTTTAAATCATTCCTTTTTATCCTTTCCTTCTCTCCCTTACTTTATTCTCTTTTACCTCTTCTTTTTCTACTCCTTTTTATTTTCACTAATACAACTTAGTTTCTTCACTAAGTTATATACTTTAAACTGGTTAATTTTAATATTTTTTGTCTGTCATCAATTTTCCTGTTTTCATTTTCTAAACTCAACCTCATTCCCCAATATATATACTACTTTTCTTAATATCTCTCTTCCCCCCTCCATTTGTCATACTCTATTGTTCTATGAAACCCTTTCTTTTTTTTATCCGCTCTCATTCTCTACCTCTCATCACCAGACTTTTTCTGTCTCCATAATTTATCTCTCAAATAACTAGTTTTCTTTACTCTTCTCATTCAACCTCCTTTCATTCGTTTTCAATCTCTCTTACCCCACCGAAATAGCTTTTCGCCTTAAAACCACAAAAAACATCTCTTATCCTTTTCCCCCCCTCTTCTCTTTTCATCATTATTTGTTCTCCCTGTTCCTCTTTTGTATCTTTTTCTCCTTCCAATAATCTATCTGCAAATAATATTCCCTAAATCTTCCAATAATTCACTTTTTTCTTTTTTTTCTTTTATCTTTCACTTCACCTTACCTCCGTTCTTTCTCAAGAACCTTTCCTATTTTTCGTTTACTAAGAACATCTATGTAAATCTTCCACACTCTATATCATTTCTCCACAGTACGTATATGAGTGTAAGTACAAAACCGATGCACACAAAAATATCCATCACTATTACTTCGTTCAGTGTTTCAAAGAAAGTAGAAATTAATCTGTCTGTTTAATTAATAAGTGTGACAACGACTCAATAGATCATATAACATTGAAAACAGTTAGGGATATTTACGTTTTGATATATCACGTAAAGGAAATAGTTTATGGAAATTGGAGTTGAAGCTCATAAAAAAGCCATTTCAGTGAGGACATGTTCCATTTCAGTTAGTTTCCGCCATTTGTAAATCAGGTGTTGTGATATTCCAATGCATATATTATAAGGGAATTTCATTTTTATACCTTTGCTGGAAGTGAGAGTTACAGAGGGAACTTTTCACTCACTTTCTATTTCACATAAAAACACCCCAAAACAAACATATATAAAAAATGAAGTTTTTTTTTCACAATCTTCAGTTAAAATTAGAATCAAGATTTTTTTAGATCAATATTTATTAGCGGATCTCACTTTAATTTATAGTCGTAAACTCTCTGACTATAGTATATATTTTAATTTAATTAATCGATTAATTTACAGGGTGTAGGCTACATTAACACTTTAATGTGCATAACATCTAGAGAAAGGCTTAAAATGTAAAGTATAAGTTCCTTATACAATAAAATTGATATTGAATAATTTTAATTTTCTGGCAGCCATATTGAAACAAACTTTAAAATGTTAAACGCGGAGTCACGTGACATATTTCACTGCCTTTAATTATAAAACCAATTCTGAAATTCATATTTTTACATATGTCCTTTCATTCTTACCAATTGCATTGGATAAAGTATTTGGAACACACTTGCGTTGTTAAAATAAGTTGATGAGCGCCATCATACTACTTACACAGGTCATTTATACAATGTAATACAGGCAGATCCTCTAACTTTAATGCCTAAAAGTTGGTTTCTAAGGCCTTGTACGAAATGTTCAATTGTATTGACAGATCACGAGGGGTAAATTAGGTTAAAACATTTTCTACACACGTTTTCTGGATATCGTAATTGTGTACGTAACTACTTTCTTGACGTCGGCTACACTTTAACGAGCCTCACACTGGCGGGTCTCGAAGCTGTTACTCTCTTGTTTGTGTCTCGTATCTACCGATTCTCGTAACTAAACGAATATCACATTTTCATGGGAAGTTAAGGTTAGAATATTACATTTTTGAGAATAAACTCTACTATATCTATTGGTAGATAGGTGTTATTGTTATCGTTAAATGCAGAATTAAAATCTGCAAATTATTATATAGTTTGGCGTGTTATAAGTTGAATAATACACAAGATATGAACAAACGATGTTTAAAGTGGCAGCTGTTTTAACATTTTTCTGAATTTTAATAGAGTTCAATACAAGCACATTTTCACCCCTATAAGAAATATCATGTTAATATCTTTATTTTTCTGGCTGTTATCTTGTTTACGTACAGACAATAACAACAACGACGACGAATGGACAGCACGTCGACAATTACTTTTTCGGTTTCCTGAGGCCATGAATCGTAAATATCAGTCATAAAGAATGGACAATGTATATTGATACCTCATAAAATTTATCCATGACTAAACGGGACCTAGAAACAATACTACCAGTGTTCAGGAACATCCTAAAATGTTGTTACTCCAGTGTATTTGGCAAGCTCTAAATATGTGGTGTTTTCATAATTATTTGCACAATCTACATAGACTCCCTTGAAAAATCTTGTAGGAAAAACTGATACGCTAAACTCCTCATGTCGTCTCTATCAATGCATAGATGAGATAATCCCCCTCCTGCCGTAATGCCAAGGCACACCAGCATCTGAATCTTGGCCAAAGCTTCTCTCTCCTCAAGCATATTAGCCGCAAGGTCATATTATAGGAGTAACGTTTCAATATAACAAAATATAATAATAACGAAATCTTTATCTAAACTTTATTTGTAATAACTTCTGTAAAGTTTTTCGTAAGATATAAAATGAACTAACGAGGACATTAATTTATTTAGGCATAGCTTTACGACGTTTATTTACTGCCAATCAATAACCCCCCCCCCTCCATCCTATCCGAGTAGTTTCTCTTTATCTTCTTTCAATATTCTACTGACCTATATTCCATAGTGACAAGGGTAAAGTTTTATTGTTCTATTTAAAAGCTTTGTGCATATAAAAAACTTTTTACATCTATTCCTGGGAAACCGTTTGATTGATTTCCTTACATTTTATACGTAAAAAAAGTTTCGTGGTGCATGTTCTGAAAAATGTATTCTATAGAACGTTATCCATTAGACTTCAATTTATATATAACTTGACAAATTGGTTCATCTCCAAGTTATGTTCTAGTGTTATTTATAAATAAAATAACAATAGAAAAATAATAATGGAAAAAAAATTAGTAAAGTTTCTTTATTTAAACAAATATGTCTCTAACAGTGATCAAATCATATTGCATTGTTGTTTAAACGCATACGTAATTAGGTTATTTTCGTAACATTTTAAATAAATTTGTTCTTTCTTTGTCAGTTCCATTCTTTATCGCTTTTAATAGTTTAATTTAACTCTCTATTTCATTCTCTCTCTACAAATTTCTAATGGTCTTACTCCATTTATTGTTTCTTCTCTCAATGTCTCTTTATAAAATCTCACTTTTGTCGATCCTTCTCTCACCTACTTTCATTCTGAATCTCTCTTTCTATTTCTTTAGCTCCGTAAAATACTTTTTTATAATTAACTTTGAATCCCTCTGGCTCTTTTGTAAATTACTACCTTTTTTTCTCGTTTTCTCCCCGAATCAATCTCTCTCAATCTCCCTCTATCTTTCTCTACAAATCTCTTATTTTGTTTTGTCTCTAGCTTTCTTTCTTTAAGTCTCTCAATCTCTCCATATTCTATTGTTCTATCAATATCTTTCACTTTGTGTCTTTAATTCTATCTCTATAGCTCTCTAAATCACTTTTTCTATTATTCTATTCTTTGACATCCTCTGTCTCTTTTGTTAATTTTTTCCTTCCTCTCCAACTCTACAATTCTTTTTTTATATTTTTCCCCTCTCTTACTCTCTGTCAATATCTTTAATTTTCTACCTTTCTCACTTTATTTCGTTTTGTTTCTTTTTCTTTATCTAAACTCATTTCTTTCTTTTTTTTAACTCTCCTTCTCTTTATTTTTTCAACTGTCTCTACAACTGTCAAACGATCTTACTCTGACTCTCCTTTTCTCTCAACAAATCTTTTGCTCTCTTTCTCTCTTTCAATATGTCATTATATTATACTCCTTCTATAAATCACAACTTCTCATTCTACAAATCAAGCTCTCATCTTATCTCACACTCTCATTATCTTTTACTCTTCCAAATTGAAATATAAAAATATTATTAATATATTCCATTTCACTTTCTGTTGCATTTTAAATATCTCACTATACATATATCTCTGTCTATGTGATTGCTGTGTTAACTGAACATTATTACTCTGATGGAAGGGAGGGGTTTGAGAAGCGTTCATGTCTAATTCCCAAATGCTTTTAACCGTGAAGATGCTGTTATCTCATGATTAAACTAAACACAGGAAGCAACCTCGAGACTTTATTCTGATTAACAGTGTAGTACAATAGCTTGAACATTCTCTTTTGGTATCATTAACACAAACAAAAAACATATATAAACTATTTTTAAATACCTAAACTTTATTCTTATTTCAAAATTCTGAAATAATGGTTGAATTTGCAAGAATTTTTGATCTCATTTACAAAATCTCTATGGTGAAAGATCGGGGAAAATGTACGTTTTCCATCATTTCTATAGAAAAATATAGTTCCAAAAGTGTGGGGGGAAAAAATCTTTCATAACATATAAGAAAAAATGCAACCGTTATTACCTTAATCGTTACCATCGTATAACAATGTTGGAGTAATGGTGATAAAAAAGTGATTTTTTGGAATTAAATTATTAGCTCTCTTACTTACCTGATATACGAAGTAAAGGGTGCTATAATGGCGCCCATTAAAAATTTTAGTAATTGTGTTAACATCATTGTTAAAAGAGCATACGTATTAACTTTTTCTTAATGGCAGATTAGACTATCTTTAATTTCCTAAGACTTATTAAAAGTCGGGGGAAAATATAAAACATTTCCGAATATATATATATTTCGAAATATTAATTTTAAAACACGAAGAAAATGCAACCGTTGAATCCTAAATAATTACCAAGGCATTATTTCCGTAATAATGAATAACAGTGTTAATTTTGTACAGTGTTATCATCCTCGTATGGCACTTCGGCCGTGGCCTCTTCAACTCTCTTTATTGACAGCAAAAGACTTCATTCGTCGCTCTCTCATCGTCTCGTTCGTATCCTTAATAATCACTCTCTTTATTACCCTTTGTCTTTACTTTTAATATTGTCACAACATAGCCTGCTACAGCAACCTCCTCAGTTTAACGTAACTTTCTTCAGTTGATTCTTTGTAGTGACAGTATATTTCATTGTTATACTGTATCATCCAGACTCAGCTTCTATCGGGATAGGTTCCGCCACAGGTGCTTCCTTCCGAATATCTTTAAACATTCAAACATATTGTTGGAAAAGAAGAATCTGTCACTTCTTCATTAATTTATTATTACCTTATTTTGAAGTAAAATCATTTTTTTCAAAACCAATACCCAGATTATTATTGTAATGTTGTTTAATATCTGTTATATATAAAGGCAGTTGGCCGTTTTCAGTTACACCATTAAGATATAAAATTGTCACAATCTTTTGTTAAGAATCAGAAGAAGAATTTTATCAATTTATGTCGATATTCATTACTGAGACGGAATTTTTTGTTGCATTTCTTTTCACTATTGGAGAAAGAATGAATTCCATTCTACAATAAGTGTTAAATGAGGAATTGGATGTTTTTATCAGCCTTTGTTCCAATAGAGAGCAAGAGTGTCATTATTTAGAATTCATAGATAAATTTATATATTTAATAATTCGCTGTTTTATTAAACTAAAAACAACATCCGACTGAGCAAGTCCTGTTTTAACTTCATCATTGGCACGTTTGTTTGATATGCGATTACGGCCAAAAAACCTCTACCAATCATTATAAAATTTGGAAATAAGGTATTTTAGAACTAAGTCATACGATGTACAGGTTATAAACTTATTGGATAAGGATGGAGTGTTCATATTATTTTGTTGGTTTATTCGAGCATTTCCATTATTTGTGTGTATCTAAACTAATACTTATGTTTCCATAATATAACTCAACTCTCGTTATGAAGAGATGAATATAGAATATGGAAAGGGGGGGAATGAAGAGATCCAATAAAGCTTCAAGTCATTATAGCTTTCGTTAATAAAAACTAAAAATACAAGTTTTTCTACTTAGAGGAGACAAAAAAAGTTTCACCCCCTCCCCCCGATAAATCTGTTAGGTAACCACGCCGATAAACGTTAATTTAGTTTACCAATATAGATTCTCGAATAAACTTGGCGTTTCAAATTCCTTAAGTTGTGCAGTTATATGTCACATTTGAATATAAAAAACATAGTATTGTATCTTAGATTCACCATATACCCGTTAAAATTATGTTTTTCTTTCTTCTTATTCTTAAATTCCATCTACTTTAACAGTTTCGTATATTATAGTCCTTAAGATCTTCCTATTCCTTAGGATCTTTCTCTCACATCTTCGAACTAGATCTTCCTCTCTTGTACTCAATGTCCACGCTTCTGCACCATAGGATGACTGCTGACCTATATAGTTTCATAATTCTTTTTTTTTTGTATTCATGCTCACTGACTTACGTTTGAACACATGTTGTAGTGCAAGGCATTCCCTATTTTCGGTCGCTATTTTTTAAATCAATATCTTCAGACATGGATTTTCTCTCCGTTATGAGAGAGCCCAAATACACTTTATGAGTGAATGTATTTAAAATATACATTATTTTCCGTCATTCGGGTGGTACATCTATTTTGAATGTTTGCTACAGGGGTTTCTTGCACTTCAAAATCAAAGTTAAATTATTTTATATCTCTAAAAGTCCCCAAGAAGATCCGTAAGACTTATGAATTTATTAATTTTCCTTGTCTTGAGAGATTATCTGTCTCTATATCAAACATTCTAAAGTTTCATTCCTTTCCTGATCGAGGGATTTGCATTCAAAGATCAGGTGTTTTTCTGTTTCCTCTTCCACGCATTTTCTTGCACAGAGGTTCCCCAGTGAATATATATATTTTGTTCAGATGGCAGGATCCTATAACGAACCCTACTACCTTCCTTATATTGACCCTGTAAAACAATAGAAGGTTAGATACAAATTACTTAGAGGAGTGACTAAATGAAAGTTTGCTCATCCTTGAGTCTGAGATACCCCTTCGCCTCCTCTCGTGTTCTTTCAGACCCCAAGAGCCCCTTAGATATACTGCACAACAGTTTAGGTTCCATTAGTTTTACTAATACCGCTTTGTTAACTAGGATGTATATAATCCATTACTATGAATCAAAGCGAGTCCAGGAACCTACCAAAGCTTTAACGTTAAGTTCCTCTCACCACAGCCGTGATGCGGTTCTAAAACAAACCCATTCAAACTTTGATCTGAATTTCTTGGAATCCAAAGTTGTGTGAATTATACGTTACCAATTTTCTGTCTGCATTTTAAAATAAAAATGCTATTTTTGTGTAAATGTTTTCAATAACGTTTTTGATCAAATGTGATAATATATCTTACCTTTAAAGTATGTTTTACTTTTAACAGTCAATGGTTTATTTTTTTAAAAAAACCAACAAAAAACGGCTGATATTTATAAATAAAAACTGGCGTGAAAGTATTTAGTTTGCTTTATACATTGCGACAAATATTTTCCTATTTAAATGTTTTATCTAGTTTCCACTCAAATTTTTCATTTGAGATAAAATATTTTGTGAAAACTGGAGGTGAAAATAAAACCCAAATATGTAGGAAATGTTAAAGTTTGACATATGAAACATGTTTTTTTAAACGTTGACTCAACTTAATATTTATATTAAGTACTCAAAGAGAGCTAATGAAAACTACCACGAGGGATTTTTATTTCATTTCCTGGTTTCCGCTAAAATCTCTCATATTATCTAAATTTCATTACTGTTGAAAACACCAACTGACTAATATGTTACAGAATATAGATGAAAACTATATACAAGGTGGTACAAAAGTAACATGCACATTGTTTTAACTATGTTAATAATTAATTGTTACTTCAAGACCTGTAGAATAATAACGTGATCATACATCTTATTTTAAAATGTTATGTCACCCCAAACCCTGAGGAAATAAAAAATTTAAATTAGGACTTCTTGAGATAGCCACGCTTAGTTGTAGTAGTAGTAGTAAGTAGTGATGTGGGGGTGCAACCTCAAGAGATCTATTCTGCTCACCTAAGTAAGTGTACTCTTCTAAGACGGCAACTCCCCTCTATAGAAGCTTCTCCAGCCCCAACTGTTTTAGGAAGTGCAGCACATGAAGAAGCTCAAGGGTATGTGTTTCCTTTACCTGGTACCTTCCAAGACTTCTCGTCCTTTTTGTGTGTTACTGCACCGCATTTGAAGCATATCGTTTTTGCAGAACCTGCAGGTCACATCACTTTCTATATCGATCCTTCTAAAGTGTTCTCTAAGTCTATCTTGCTCCTGCACAACTTCAACTTAAGCCTTTTCTCAGTAGGTCAACTATCCTGCTAAGTTGTCCTAGTGGCAAGAGTATGATATTATTTTTTACATTTTCCTGAGGTCTGTCTTCCTCTTTTTTTGCGTGCTTTTTCTACCAGGAGTACGATTCCTCCTAAATGGCCTGTTTGATCTCTCTCGACTAGGGTAATATGTCGACGATGTAGAGGAAATCTCGACAAAGCAAAGAACTCCTCATATTGATAGTCATCACGAAACGTATCCTCAATGTTGTTAGCACACTGAGTGACGGTGACATCCCACGTAAGCTCGATGTTTTCATTCTAGTAGCCATGTATTTCCACATAGCAGTTAGGGAAAGGACAGTAGTCTACTCGCCCAGAGCACAGTTTGAGTCCATACTGTGAGATATTCTATATTAGCAGGGGTCAACACTGTGGGGTTGTGTTGAAAAGAGAAGATACAGAAGAAATGGAGGGGGAGGGTTACTATGTCCAACATATATGGAAGAAGTTAAAGTGAAAATGGGCTCGCAGAGTAGATGAAGAAAAGCCTACACTGAGTAGAAGGTAATGTAGATGACAGGAAATACCTCATAACAACATGAAAAGTAGGTATTTGAGGAGGCTGTATGCAGTGGAAGCCCAAGGTGTTCAACAACCGCTATCGTCATAGATAGCCCCTCTGACCTAAATCGATTCTTAAATAACAATAAAGTTGAGGGAGGGAGTTTAATTTTATTTTTAGTTATATTAAAATATAACGTTAAGACCCGTTTGTTACCGTGATAAAAGAACTATTCATTTAAATTGATTGTCTAACTATACCCCTTAAAATGATATATTATATTGTCATATGTTCCATTTAAACTTGTTGACTACTCTCCTACCCTCTGAAAAAAAAAAAAACATGGTTCATAAAAACAACCTCTCTCTATAAAGAGGATTACCCGAAAGCATGATTAGTTATTTTAATTAATAGCAAATTTAATTGGGATAAAAGTTTCTTTTTAGCTGTATATATACGAGCTATCGCCGAGACTTCGTCGAAGTAGAACTCAAAATCTATTATAAAATACAACTTATTTGAATATATTATCAATTAAACCATACTTTCTGACATACAGGGTGTACCTGAAAACCACAATAACTCCAATAACATCAATAATTTTTGCGTAAAAATCAAGAAAAATATCCCTTTAAATAGATTTACAAGCACGTTCCGTTTATAGTACATATATCTGTTTTTTGTTTTTATAAATAGATGAGATATTATGTCCAGATTTGGTATACGTGTTTTGTACCTTTTTACTAGTATATAATTAACTTAGACTTTATTTATTACGTTAGCAGTAGTTTAAAATGTGTAATGTTTAACATTTAAAAAACTGTTAGCTTTACAAAAAATTTAAAATGAAAAACATATTTTGATATTTAAATGGGGATCACAATAGTATTTTTATTTATTCCGAAGGTCAAACGAAACCTGAGTGAATTTTTTAATTCCTAGTAATTAAATATTGGCACTCGTAATTGTAGGATATTCGTTATTGCTCATTATTACACGTTACTTACTGTTTAAAGACTTGTTTAATTTGGTATAATAATACAAGTGTATTTCACAGAAGGCGTTGCATGTAAATAAAATAAAATAATTCAAATCAACCATACATATCAATGTACAAACAAATTAAAGTACATCTTACAATAATCCATTTAAAAATTAGATAACATAACGTTTAATTTAGAAACTAAAGATTAGAAACTAAATAAATAGATCCATTTGTAAAAGAAATCACATCATTGACATTTACCGGGGAGTACCTTTTATGAAATTAGGCAACCTGTTAACAAAGCTAGACTGTTTTGTGTGTATCTTCCCATTTGTACCAGGTACGAAATCAAGGATTAGAAAGATATACACAAACTCAGCAGTTCATTTAAATCAGTTTTTATTCTTATTAATTTATTCAGTGAATTTAAAAATTAAATTTTCCATTCTTATACAAACCACCACGAGTCTAATCCGTAGTTTCTACGGTGTAGCTTAATATCTTCAGTTAAATGATTAACTTATCATGGGGCCATTCTAAGGGAAAAAAAATCTCTGAAAATGTCCAATTTCTTGGTAATTATTTGTTGGACATTGGCCCTAAACCTCCTTCGCAACTGCCCATCTTGTGTGTGTAATAGTTCGAAATGCTTTTGAAAAATGTACTTAGAACCATAGAAAAAACTGTAGTTCCTTTGTATTCTTTTAATTGGAAATAAATCCTTGTGTTGATTAATAACAACTTATTGAACATTTTGAACTAGGAATGAGTAAAAAATAAAATGACGTTATAAAATGAAAATAAGTATAGTAACACTTAAATAATAGCAAAATGGGAGAATAGATACAATTAAAAATAAATAAAATGTTACACGAAATAGATATAATGTTACAACACGTGTTAAAATTAAAATCTACTATCAGATAAAATACCCTCAGGGGGGCTGTACTGATAATGAGTAGTGTAGAGTACTTGTGTAGTTTTCTGGATGTTTATTTTTCTTCCTAAAAATATATCACAGAAATAAAACGTGTTTCGATTGAACACTGAATTTGCATACGTAAAACAAATCCCTATAAAATGAGGTACACTTCTCAATACGAGTCACACTGTGTGGCAGCCATGTCTTGGTCGTTTTTCAGCCACAAATATTAGAAAAAACTGTACGTGCTTAAAACACAATTGTCTTGTATTGTTTGTAGTCATTGGGTGTTTCGATATTCCAAGGTTGTAGTGGGAAGAAATACAAAATACACTCACAATATTCTAACACGTAAATTATCTTTGCAGTATTTCGTTTATCCTCTCGATTGTCGAGTTCAAACTTGGCACACATATACAGTGTGTCTCTGAAATACACGGACAAATTTGAAGGTAGATTCTGTGCGTAAAATAATAAACAATTACTTATAAATATATGTACGAAATCGCTTTGTCTTCCGTATGTAGGTTTGTCTGTGTCTATATGTTTTTACATTATTTATTATGAAAATTGATGATATATTCATTCCGTTTTCGGTATACACAATTTTTACGTAACATTATTCTAATATATTACACTATATAATATATTATAACTAATAAAATTATTTCATAGTTTAAATGTCGGAAGTTACAGTAATAATTTATTTACCTAAACGATGTATGATACAATATTGTTGAGCACTGTGGTGAAATTCACAATAGTTTCACACAGTTTAGTTTAGAAGCAAGACCCTCCGATGATTATAACCATGTTATCGAAATGTACTTCAGGGCATTTAGTGGAAAAATTAATTAAAGAACAATTAATTGAATAATTGTGTTTTTTGTATGATGTTAGGAAGAAATAGAGAAACATACAGACTGATATTCCTTTTTTATTACACGTTTTTAACTTATAATTAGTCCTAGACCTAGTTATGTTGGGGCTATTGGTTGCAAATTATACGAAGATAAGGTAAATTTGTTAATAAAAAAAATCAGGATCTCTATTTATTTACTGATCTTAACCATTTATCGTTCAGGGAAGTGAAAGAGTATTTTTTCTACATGGCGCCAGTCCATTTTCATTAACGTATGTACGTAAGAAAGACAGCGGCTATATAAGTAAGATAGGAAAATGATTTTATTTTTTTTTACAGCAGATTATAATATTTGCAAATGTAAAACCCTATTAAAATTTATTGAAATTGCCTTAAAAATGTCAAAATATCGGCCATTTTAAATAGTCTTTTGGTAATATATCGTGTTTTATTCAATTTATAACACACTAAATTAGTGGATTTCAATTCTTCATGTTATATACCAATTCGATATTTCTACAATGACAAGTATCTAAATTATTGTCACATATGTGATTTCGGACTCTCTACTTCCGATAAAATTTGATATTCGTATAGTTACAAGATCCGGCAGAAGTGAATCATAGACACGAGCGTAGCGAGTGGAGGCTCCTTCAAATATGTACAGCTTCGAAGTCCGCCAGAGGTGAGACACCGACACGAGCGAATCGAGTGAAAACCTTTTTAATATATTCACCAATATGGAATACCCGTTAACAATAATGTAGTGATATACACAATTTTATAACGAGATTCAGAAAACCTGTGTAACAGCTGTTTTAAACAAATTTATGCTACAGTACTGGGAAAGACTCGATGATGTACAATACAGTTTAACTCTTCCTACATAGCTTAAGAAACCAACTTTTGGGCATTTTAGAGAATATTTTTATTACATTATAACATTGGGCTCAACAAGTACCATGATGACTTAAAGAACTTGTATACGCTTGAAACACCGTATATTTTCTGTTATATACACAAGTGATAACAAATGTCCGAATATTCTATATCAGTATTATGAACTGTCCGTTTTAACATTGGAATCACTAGTTAGGTGCGTGCCATATCTGCGTTATTCCATAACAATGAAACAGACTGCCCAGAGAAGTAACATCTATTCAATGCCTACATGTTAGTAGCAATGTTAACACACGTGTACATGGTTCTCGTGTACAGTGAGCTTAATGCAGAACTCGTAACTCACAACGTATACACGAATACACTGTCGTCAATCATGCGTTAAAAACTCTTTAGCTTACAGACGTCCGTGTATCTGGGTAGAATCTCAACGTCCGTTTTTTCGAATATTTATAAAGTTAATGTTATTTTGTATAATAGAAGGACAATGATAGATTATTATCAAAATGATCGGGAAAAAACAAGATTTCCATATACATGTTAAAATGTTACATATTTGATCGGCATTTAGTTGTTTGTGAAACGTAATTATGTTGGCCTTGTCAAACTCAATTGTTTTTCTTTGAATTGATGTCAGCTGTTGTTTGTATATAACCTTTGAGTTTAGAATTTGATCGTGTTTTGAGTTACTCTTTATGTTTTCTCAGTTTTTTTTATAAATAATTTAACAGTTTATAGTTTTCTTTATAAAAAATAATCAACCTTTGTGGTGCAAAGTGCAAAAAATATTGTGCAAAGTGCAAAAAGGTCTGCATACAAAGTGTGTTATACAGAACACAAATGCTTGTTTTATTTTTCTTCCAACATTTTTGTTCCGTTTAGGCTAGTTATTTTAGATAACCTAATAATTAGGTTAGGTGTGTTTGTATTACAATAAAACTCTTGTTATAATTGAAAAACATATGTTTTATGTAAGTATTTGTAAATAGTGCTAAAAACTGTGTTGGGTTGTAAATTAAATTTTAATAAGTACATGAAAAACTGAAAATGTGTTAATTTAAAAAACGTTCTTACTGTGTTGTTTATCAAAATAATTCAATGAAATTTGGTGTGTGTGTTCATTTTTAAATGGATTTTATTAATATGTATATATAATGCCTCCAGGATTTGTTTGGCATCTCTTTCCTCTGTACTTGAAGAGAAAAAAAATTCAAAAACATTTTTGGGTGTCATTTTTTATTTTACAATATATTTTTTTGCATTAATCTATATTTATACAATACTAGATGTTTTAGAGTGTTTAATTACAAACTATACAACAACAAAATCATAAGAATTGAAGAATAAATAAATGACTTTTGATTTTTTTTTAACAAAACGCTGCAAAAGTTCTAAATTCTATGCAGATACAATTCTATGCATAGGGTGGGATTCTATGCAGGTACTACAATAATAACCCAGGGATTGTATGCATGTAGCTGTAAAAAATATTTGGGAGCGAAAGGGTTAAAAATAAGTTGTAAATGTATATTTTGAGGAGCACGAATAAAATACATTATTATCAATCAATATGATTGTGTGTTTAATTAAATTGAAATATACAGTAATTTGGATTGTAAGTTTGTGTGAAAATTGAAATTTAATTACCTAGTAAAAATGCGTTATTTTTAATACGTTTATACGTTTAAATGAATTTATTTTAAATATTCAAAAAGGTTAAAAATTACTTCGAAGAATTTTCATTTAATTTCCTGGTTTCTTCTGAAATCTTTATTTCCTCTAAATTTCATTACTCTTTAAAATACTAAGTGACTAATATTTTACAAAATATAAATGGTATTTTATCCATGGTGTTTCTAAATTACTTTGACAAACTTCTGGAGCGGATTCCTTACATGTAAATAAATAAAAAAGTTCCTATACAAATTTGTCCGAAACAGACAATCCGCCATTTTGTATTTTTACAAAAAAAAAGGATTATAGTAGATACAGATGTTACAGATACGGAAGTTGATGAGTTCAGATGTGGCATACAATTTTTTTTTATGTAGTGTCTGTAAAATGCTTGTAAAGTGTAAAACAAAATAAAGACTAAAAACTTTGTTAGAATTATTTTCAAAATGCCGGGGGTTTAAAAGTTTTAATGTTGAATGTCTCGAAACCATTAATTTTACCCCAAAAAAATACCAGAAACATTAAAGTTTTCTATTTTAACTAGAAATAAAACGAGTTATTTTCTGTCAGTAAAGGATAGTCGAGTTATTGACAATAAGCTGAAAACACAATTTCTTGATACTTGTCTGCAACACTAAATATTAGGTAAGAATTAACTTTTATTAATATTATTTAAAATTCTACCATCTGATCAAATACATCTTAAAATACGTCTCATACTAAACTATTCTTTGAGGTAATCTCTAATAATTGAGTGAAATAAGACATACAAAACTTTTGGTCTGTGAGTGCAATGTTATTGTTTAAATCGGTTTTGGGAGACATTTTAAAGTTAGGAAATATTTTTCGCTATTTGGAAGTTGAGCTTAATTTAATACTATCAATTTATATTGCAAATTATCCATTTAGTTTTTTTAATATATCTGTAATATCTGTTTCTATAGGTCTTACAAAAGAGTTTTGCATGTTCACGCTGTGAAGTTAATTGGTCAATTCAGTCAACTTTTGCATAGCCTCAAATATTGCATGTGACTGTTTTAATCGGTTAACTATTTAATAAGGAAATTACTTATTTATAAGTTTAGGTGATGACGCTTCTTGTGACTTCTTTTGATTCAAAATCTTACTAGATTTCGAATCAAAATGTACAAAATGTTTGCCGCCTTGTATATATCAATAAAAAATCATTTATTTTTAATTTATGTAGAATAAATTTATGTTAAACATAAAATAAATTCTTAACATAAAATTTATGTTTAAGAATTTATGTATTAAGAATATTTAAATTTATGATTAATTTTTAACTTGTTTAAAGTAGTTTATGATACAAATACAAAAAAATTGATGAGATTTCGTGAATTCGTTCATTTTACGAAAAATGCTTCCTTTAAAGGAAAACCATTATGAATTTCGATTCAAAATATCAAAAAAAAAATTTAGGCCTTGTAGAAATCAGCCAAAACTCGTAATTTCTTGTAGTTGCTATTAAGTTTTAACTTTTTATAGTAGTTTGCTATAGAAATACAAAAAAAAAACTACATGAGATTTCGTGCATTCGTTCATTCAGCTAGTTGTTACATAACCTCAGATTACACACATGTTTATTTTAAACAACTATAAGTTTAGAAATTATTAATTTATTTTAATAAAACATTACGAAAAATGCATCCTTTAAAGGTTAGGTTTTAACATTCTAGTAAAAATAGTGTATACAAAACTAAAACATACTTTTCTAGAAACATTTCAAGCTATTTAAATATATTTAATAAAACAATTTTTGCAAAAGTACATCGTAAAAACATAACCACAAAATGAGAAAAAATCACCAATGGCAGGATAAATGTAATTAAAATGTAACATGTATGACTTGAACTTGGTTACCAATTTTTTTTTTTTTTTTTTTTTTTTTAAATCCCTTCGAATCTACCGAATTTATTTAAATCTAAGACCTACAAGTCCTGTAATTAGAAATTTTGTGCAACGGGTAATCTTCATTTATTAACCTCAAGGTCGAGGTCGTCAAATAATCACACACAAAAATACTTCAAAGAAATGCATGTCCTATAATGCAGAGTATATTTTGTAATTCGTCTCACTTTAGAGTTGCATTATCGGAAGATCCTGTAACCTACATACAGTACAAGACACTTGTGTTTCCAGGCACGCACAGTTTTTATCTGAGATTGTATTTGTGACCGAAACACTATCAAGGCAAGGCAGCCATTTTGTGAATATATTGGGAGAGAATACAATACAACTTCTGAGACGTGTGCCTCATTTTATAATGATTTGTTTCTCGTATGTAAATTGAGTTTTGTATCCGAAACAAGTTTTAATTCTATGATTTATTTTTTACAATTATAGAAGTTGATGAGGTGCTGTCATGGTACTTCCCCAGCCCCATCAAACAATGTAATGTAAACAGATTATCTAAATGTGTTTCAGAGTTAGTTTGTTTGGCGTTGTAGGCAATAAAACATATTATTGGTAGAACAAGAAATCTATTAGAGTAAATTTAAACAGTTGTTACACAGGTTTTCAGAATTTTGTATATCACTATTTATTTGACGTCGGCTAAGTCCTAACGGGCGTCGTAGATGTAAAGTTTACCCTCGCTTCAATTGTGTCAGTGTATCTGGATTGGCGAACCTCGAAGTTACACATGTCACGCTACGGTTGTGTTGGTCATTCAGCTCTGGATCTCTTAGTTCAAAAAACTGTCTAATATGAACGCCATTTTGAGATTTTAAATTCGAATTTTCTGAATTTCAATAGGGTTCTACCTAAACACTATAAGTCTTCTACAGGAAGACACCGACAATGACGACGGACGGCCCAGAATCTCACTTTTTCGATTTTCTGAGATCATGAAACGAGAAGCTTAGTAAAACAAAACGGAGGTGGAATTTACTAATGATTACTAAACTTACCCTAAGTTAAACGGACTCTCGTATCAACTTTGAGATATTATAATACAATTCTAACATCAAAATATAGTAACATTTCGTACACCCAAATACATGGTAAGTGAAAAGCAATTTGCAACCGTTTAACTTGGTTAATAATGGAGATAACTAAACAAGGTTTACTGCAATCTTCTACATAGGGGGTTCTCTTTGTATGAGCCAGCGTTTTTCAATATTGGACATCATGGGGCGGTGTGTAGAGAGCAAGTAGAGAAAGTTTAAAATAACACTTTTGGTCACATAATACATCATTTTAAAGAGTTTTATAATGCAAGAAATGTGTCGTGAAGAAATGTTTTTAACCACTCTAACCGAAGAGGCTACTTTTAATGTGATCTTTCACCTTCCCGCCTTAACTTGATTGTTATTTTAGATATTTTCAACAATTTATTCCTGTAAGAAAGAGAGGCTAGTCCAATTATGGATCCATGATACAGGTAAAACTACCTACAGTATCCTCATGGTAGGAATCTGTCTGAAGTGGAGAGGAATAGAGGGGCCCCCACACTTTGTTGCGTACACTTTCAGCGGTACAACCCCAATAAAAAAATATATACCTCAAATGCTTCTGTGTAAACCTTACTTTCGTTTCTTTTATCGGTGTAAAGAATAAAATGTTTACAAAATTCTGCCAAGAAGTTGTAACTTTAGGAATTAATTGTAGCTAAGCAATATTTTGTGTACCTAGTTTTCTTGGAATGGGTTGTACCGTCAAGTCAGGCTAGCTAAGCTAGTAGAAGGGAGGACACGCCCCTTATACCAGACTAAATCCTAGCCTGAGACTACTGTACTACCTTTTATTTGGAATGCTATTATCGTATAGGGCCTTGTTTGGATTATAAATGTTCAATTTCTACCAAAACTTGATCGAAATCGTTGTAACCAATTTTGAGTTTTTAACGCAATTTAAAAAAAAGCGCTCATAAATCATTTCCCGCTTATATTAGCCCGGCAAAGGTGCTAATATACACCAAATTTCATGGTGGTTTAGTATATCATCAATAAACGAATTTTATTTCAATCAAGGTTAAACCAAAAACGTTATTCCTCAAACAAAGTGACATCAACTCCAATGTGTAGATACTGTATTCAATACTGTGAGTGATAATTTAAAGCATTTGGTTGTGAGAGTTACAAAATTTTAAAATCGTGTTTAAAAAACGGAACCATAGAGTGACTAATAAATTTAAATTTATATTATTTATACATAGAATGGGTCTCATAGGAGACATGTTTATTAAGTAAGATCCGGTTTGTAGTTACTGCCTATATACTCTAAACAAACACGTGGCGCTAGCGTAGCATGTTTACGTGAATCAATAGTCAGCTGTTAGGAACTATGTAAATATATAGATAAATAAATCTGCTTTTTTATTCACAGTAATTATTTTATTTTATTTTCTAACTTTCTTTTACTTAAAACCTTACCTTACATAAAAAAAAAAAAAAAAAAAAAAACTTGTCTCGTATATTCTTCTCTTACTAAATATCCGACCTCGGCAAGGTAGTATTGTAAGCCTAGGTTAGCTTGACTGGTTTTTATCGAGTGATATGGGGCGAGCATATCAAGTACCCGAAAGAAATTATAGATTTCGTCTCCTACATTAACTACTTATCGTATATCCCACTGTATTGAATCAACACCGTAACTTGTTTAGTACCTGTCTATATATTTTGTCTTGTTGAATAAAAGGCAAAAACTTCTCAGTCATCATCGCCTTTTCGAAAAAAGGAAGAAAAGAACATAAAATTAAAAACCCCAAGCGATCGAATAATCTAAGCGTGTGGATCGGAATTGAACAAGAGTTGGTTAAGAGAGCCTGTGAGAGCCTATGCTATTGCAGCTTAGTATTAAAATAACAAATTTATGTTAAACTTGCAGTGTAGCAGCTTGTTATATTTTACAAATACACATTTTATATAAATTTCTAATATTTTTTGAAAAAAATAATATTTAAACATAATTGTCAATATATAAGATTGTAATAAGTATGTTATGAAATGTACAACACGAAATTTCATACGGGTATATGTGTTAATGCAAAAATGGCTTACTTTTAGTGAATGATCCGAAAAGAATCTAGCTGAATTTACAGCTTTTTTCACGTAGTCTTTTGTTAGATCCCCCTCTTTCATCTTTCATGTCAGCTCTCTTGACCAATTCATGTTCTATTCCGACCCTGAGGCTTTCAGAGTATGTGAGGGCTAGGGGTCTTTAGTTTTATGTTCTTTTCTTCCGTGTTTTTATAAAGCGATAATGACGGAAATGTTTTTGCTTTTAAACAACAAGAACACACATATATGTTTAATATAATGTTTTGCATCCGATTAATTTAGCAGACAGTGAATGAACTGATAATGTCTAAAGTGTCATTTCACAAGAAACAATGTTCATTTGTACAAAGAGATATAAAACTTGTAAAAATACAAAGAGATAACAGAACAATAACTTTGAGTGTCTTCTCTGAGGTGCCAATCTGTTTGTAAGATAAGTTCCATTGCTTCTAACGTTCTAAGACAGTTAAGAAAACACAGAATAAGATTGCATTCGAGGAATTTAAATCAAGATAAAACATTGCTAATAATACTGACGCACGATGTGGCAACACAGTAGATGTAACGACATTGTACAGCAACAATGAGAACTTTATTTTTCATGGGTATGCAATTATTAAATACTGACTTGATATCCGCCCACCATGTGCTACTGAAACTAAAAATTTGGAAACGACTAAAATCTATTTTCTTTATATGAATTTAAAAAATATATAGATTTTTAATGAAATCCCAGTACAGTTAAATAATTTTTAAACGAAAAAAGATAGAACACTGCAACTTTAGAAATGTTTCTGTTATAAAAAATATATATTTTGTAGCATTATAAGCTTAATTCAATCCAACCTCAAAAAGCATATTTGGGTGCAATCAACGTTTGCAAATGTAGAACCCCATTGAACAATTCCTCCTTTTAAAATTCATGTTTAATAGAAAATAACAACTCAAACTACAGGTTACCTTACTCAAATCCAAAATATCGGCTATTACTTATTATAAACCAATTTACTTCAAAATCTAATAAGGAGACAAAATTATTACAGCAAAATTTTACTCTTATTTATTTTAGTTTGACCAGGATAACATTACCATAAAATTTGAATTTAAACATCATATTTATGCTATTCTTATTACATTCTGAAATAAATTTGATTTTTTTTTAAATTGAACGGCCGCCATTTTTTATTAGATAAATGTAGTGACCTCTAGTTAGTGCATTGATTTTCTACTAAACGAAATTTTTAATATGAAGTATTACGATGAGGCCTTACGTTTGAACATTTTGAATAGTTTGTTTTCATATTTCTACCTTTTCTAATCTAAAAGTTATTTAACTATCGCAAGACTTTATTTACTCTCAGTATAATTTTCGTTTTTGTTCTTTAAGAGGGAAAGTCTCTCAGTCATCATCACCTTTTAAATAAGAAGCAAACAAAGACCCATAGTCCTTGAATGGTTTATACTCTAATAGTGTCATAGTCAGAAAGAACAAGAGTTAGTCAAGAGAGACCTGAGAGGAAGATAAAATAGGGTGATCTAATCCAAGACTACATAGAAATGGTGTAGTTCTAGCTAGGTTCCTCGGGGTTTCTACGCTCATACTCACTGTAATGAGCTCCTCAGGGTAAAACACCCGCAATAATAAAGGGTGGTTCATAATAACGGTACAGTTTTTATTTACCATTGTACATCATTTTTGTATAAAATACAATACAGGAATTTTGATAGTATAGATTAATTCTCGATAAGAATTGATGAAATCTAAAACATTAAAACCAAGGACCTAGGAGACTCTAACTCTGATTATAAAATCATTATTACCCTTATCTGTGATGGGTTGCAATAGACGTGATAAACATTAAACATTGATTTCATAGTTTGACCTGAGACGTGATTCCCGCCAAGTTAGCTTTTCACTAGATAAAGTTCTTTAACAATGACTGGTGATTCAGATTCAGTCAGGGTTTGTTTGGCGATTGGTTGTATGATATTGTTAATTAAACGAATATTTGTATTCTCAAATAGTTCTCTCTACTAACTAGTTGTTATTTTAGATTGTTTGGCCTTCATGCATCGATTGAAAATTTTATTTTGATGCTAATAAATTGTAAATATCATAAGGTATGAAAAAGATCTGAATGTGGAATTTAATACTACTGATACTACCCATAGACCATTTCCATTTGGAATTTGTGGATTTTTTTTCCTTATATAACTACAACAAAACATGAGGAGATATACCAGCTGTCCCACAGACAGAGGTAGCTATTTCTGAATTGATGTCCAGAGATAGGTGAACCTTTATAAATTTGAAAATAAATTTCGGTTCTATTGATATAAAATAGATCTTCCTTTAAGTTCAAACCTTTTAAGATTAACCCCAAAAGAAACAAACAAAAATGGTGGAATTCAAAAGAAACCTGTAATTTGTTTATCAACTTTATTTTATTTGCTCAACAAATTACAGGTTATTTTATTTTTTTATTAACAAGATATTGTGTAAAACTTAATGAAATATTTGTTCACCAATTTATACAATTTTCAAAAAACATAACAATTTATTCATGCAATACAAATAAAATAGGAAATTTCAATGACTAATTCATCATCAATTTTTACAATGACACAAAGCTCATTTTAGTGAGTATGGGCTTGGCAATCTCAAGATGACCTAGTAGGATAATTACTGTTTTTCATAAAGTCTTGGATTAGGTTCTTTTTTTTCATCGTTCCCATCAGATATTTCTTGACCAACTCTTGTTTGTTTTTTGTTTTTTATTCAAACCTAACGCTATTAAAGTATTCGAGTTCTAGGAATCTTTATTTAACGCCCTTTTCTTTCTTTTTTCTAAGGCGATGATGACCTTTAAAACAACAAGAACGTAAAATATACACTTAAGCAAATCCTACTGACACAGAACTGTGACATAGTAATTGAAGTTAATAGATGCTTAGCTTATTTCAGTTGATATACTAATTGTTGTTTTGTTTAAAAAAAAAAAATTATATCTCTGTAGATGAATTCCTTGAATTCGGCCTATTTGTAGATTTAACTTGTAAAGCACATGCAAACTCTTCATTTTGTGTGACTGAAGATCGATGGTATTTCCTTGTAACTGATACAATTTCAAGAAAAAAATTGTTCCACTTGATAATAGATGCTCTTGGTGGAGGGTTTAGATTTGGATAGCTTCTTTGAAAACATTTCATTAATAATTTACAAAAGGAATAGCCCGCCCAACATTTTCCACCTTTTGATCAATGGGATAAATCATTGTTTTAAGGTTTTTATCACTCATAGACTGATGAAATATTAATAATATTATCGTGTGTTTATATATTAGAACCTTCAAATTAGGAAACAATAAAGAAAACTTTCCCCCAGCTGAAAAAATTGAAGTATTTGGGTTATATAAACATATTATTCACCCCTCTCAGTTCTAAAAAAGGGCAGTATTTGATATATATATATATATATATATATATATGAGAATCTTAGCGTTTTTTGTCTTTTTCTTTTTTGAGGAAAAACTATGCATTTTTATGAAAAATGTCAAGAGAAAAGTTGTAGAGCGTAAAATGTCCTAAAAATTTTATCTCTACGTCGATTTATAATTCCACATACTTTTGACGCGAGAGAGAGAGAGGATTTTGGTTTTTTTTATGAAAAATTACATGAAATCAAAGTTGTAGAACATAAAATTCACTATCGCTAAATGAGTAATTGTTAATTCGTTTAATTTAGCTCAGATCCGCCACTACAGGGCGTAACTGTCTAAGTGTACTAATTATATAAGTGTAATAATTATAATGATATATCTTATACAAATATATATATATATATATATATATATATATATATATATATAATTTTGCATTTATATATATTTAGACATTCCAAATACTTCACTTTTTACAGGTCTCATAGCTGAGAGAAGATTTTCATTAAGTCAGCAAATTCTTGACTAATTTGAAATTACTATAACAAGCTGATTAACAACACGTCTTTAACTGCTGACTGAAAATACTGTGATTGGAAAAAATTAATGTTATATTTATTTTGAATTCCGCCATTTTGTTTTGTATGAACATAAAAACTTGACACCTGAGTGGAGTTCTTTAATATACACTTCACGCTTTAAAAATATTTGATTTGTTGGTAGCAATCACTTACTATAAAATTGCCATTTGTTCTATCAATATTTACTGGCCAAATAAAGGAAGGCAAAAAATCTGCGAAAAACCTAACTAGTTTAAACTATTTTGAAGAGTTTAGATTGTGATATTGCAATGTATAATTGAAGCGTTATTTAAATATGAGTGGTTTTAATTTAGTTTTTGTTAAATAAATCAGTATTCGTGAAATTTTTGGTGGGTAAAATTATGTGTGAGGTTTCGTTACTACGCATCCATTAATGAATCAATAAGATTTTACAATAATATAGTTTCATGTATACTTGTGTATACATGAAACTATATTATTAGTAAAATTTGTTAGTAATATTTGTTAAAAACCCTGCAATCATTTATGGACACATTGTATTATGTAGAAAATATCTTTACGTTTTGGTTTTGTTTTTTTTCAGCTCCGGAAGCCCGTGTCGACGCTGTCCATCCCGGGGGCGATGAAGGGTGGCGCAGGAGGTCAGAGTGGTGGTCAGGAGGAAGCTGGTATCGCTCTAGTAGGCATCCATTCAGAATACCCTCGCTACACAGAAGAAAGAGTCGGTGGTGGTCTCATATGTAAAGGAGCGAGCTTAGGTTCCAGTGGTAACTTGAATGGGTCGGGTAAACATAAGCCTAACGTAGGATATAGGTTAGGACGACGGAAGGCACTATTTGAGAAGAGGAAAAGAATAAGTGATTACGCTTTAGTCATGGGAATGTTTGGGATCATCATCATGGTCATTGAGAACGAGTTGTCTAGTGCTGGAGTCTACACTAAGGTAAGGAAACTGCTGGTTTAAAATTAAAGTTTTTTTTGTCAAAATGTTTTTGTACTGAAGCATTTTTTTTATGCACGAGTATCATTAGACGGTTATTTGTAAAGACTTCTAACAACACGCCTATCTAGTTGTAATAGTTATTAGTTATTGTACACGTAATTCAACTATTATGATATTCCTAAAAAAAAAATTTAAAAAAACATGATTATAGAACACACGTACACAAAGAGAAGTAAAAGGAAAGATACATATTTATTTGAGGATTTCTTTAAAGCGTATCCGCGGAATAAATAAAGAAATGTGTACTTTTTATCCCTTCTTGATGTTTGAAGGTTTTATATTATGATTTATTAGTATTAAAAAGATTCTTTTATTCATGTTTAAACATCCAGGCAATAAAGATGAATTTAAATAATTCTTTTGGAAATAGAACAAACAAAATTCACATTATCTAAAAAATGTAATATAGCCCTAATTTCTTCCCAAACTTTTAGTCCCTCAGAATGTAAACCATCTACCAACTCGTTCGAAAGCCGATAATGCTGTAGATCAATAGGTGAGCTGTTATTTCAAATTAGTAATGATTGCGGTACGTGATATGAATTTAAGGAATGTTTGCATCCCACAGGATACAGAGAGAATGACGGAGACTAACAGATCAAATTCCAGAAACTGATTGAAATGGATTTGATACATATACGAGTATGTTTAAGGTTTTATATAAGTAAATACATTTGTACATTTGTAAAACAATTTTCTTCGGAATTTGTTAGTTTGTATAGAACAATTAACACTTTTGTTTTAGATTTATAACAAATCGTGCAGAAAAATTGCATAAACTTTCTCAGACACCCAAAAGAAGATCAAATAATAAGTAAAGTAGAATGATCTATAATCCTTTTCCACAAATTTTCAATTCAGGAACTTTCGTTAAAAGTGATAATGAATCACAGACGACATCTCACTAGGTAGAATTTCTCAACAACCGTTCCAGCTATTTCACCGTGAACTATTATGTGTGTGATTGTTTATGACTGAAAACAATTCAAATTTTAAAGGAAGTAAATATTTTATAGTTAAATATTTTCAATTTACTAATGTGTTTTATGCATGAGTTTTGACATATTATTCTGGAGCACAACCCATCGTATCTGAAAAATTTACAGGAGATGTAATTTTGAGATACTCAGGGTGTCCGCGAATGAGCATTACTGGTAAGACGATATCCAAAAATTTCTTTTAGTTATTAGTTTATATACTTGAGCAAACAAAATTGCATCACTATTATTACAACCCGTTTTTAAACAAATATTTTTTAATTCGGTATTACAGGTAACGCCGAAATTTTGATATTTCCCCACCACTCCTAAAAAATAGTCAAAATATACAAAGAAGACAAATTTAATTATGTTTAAAGAGCATGTAGTTTTAAACGTAAATTATAAACGCACAACCTAAAAAAGAATAGTTGGAATTTAGTTAACGTAAGTTATTTTTTACTGTTAGTAGAATACGATTCATATTAATAATTATTGGTCGATACAATTTGAAAATGGCACGATGTTTGAGATAGTTTCTTACCAGTTAACCAGGTATGAACTATTAACCTCAGTCAATAAATCTGTCTGCTTTGTGACGTGACACAACAATATTCATACACCAAGATGTAACAGTACCTCAAAAATTCCCACTTTTAGTTGTAGGTGGAAAATTACAAACTGTCATAAAAGAAACTTCAGGGGACCTAGTTAACAGTCTCAGAAGGGTTTGGCTCTGTTTAAGTTCATACAAGACTTAAGGTTGGGGGAAGGGAGTTTACTAACAGACTATATAATATAATCAACAATAATGAATTCAACACAAACATTTCTTGAAATCATTGCAAAGTAGATAATTTGGACAACGTTATATTATTATGAACGACTATCGAGCTTTTACGTTTTCATATTACCATCATGTAGGTACTGTCTCAATTCGCACCAATGCACTATACGTCCGGGTTGGATTAATTCCGCTCTTTTCAATATTGGTTTAGTCTTTTGCTTACAGAATATTCAATCGGGAGGTTTATATTATAGCTAACATATACAATTTTTTTCTGCATACAGTTTATACTAATCTGGCCCCCCGTTATCGTTTTAGTGTGGAGGAGGGCTTGGTTTACCTTGATATCTTTTATTTTTCTGCGAACTTCTCCTTATGTCTCGTATCGTGAAAATAAACTTAGGAACCAATCATAAACGTATTTTTATTATTATAAATATACCACAACACCTCATAAATGTACAAGGACGGCAATGCCTTGAAATTAAGTTTTGCAAAAACAATTTATAAGGAGTCCAATGGTTTGCATGAGCATAATCCGTACAATAATTATCTTTTGAATGTCAAAAATTAAAAGTAAATTAAATGAATATCATTAGAGGGTTAAGTTACGCAGAAAATTTACTGATTGGTTTAATTTAAACAACTGGTTTTTATATCTAATACTCATTTCTTCTGGTTTTGATTAATTAAGCCTACTTGTGTTTGTTTCATTATTTAGGTTGTAAGCCATTATCTTTGAACCACGCATCCAGAGCAGATAGTGCTCTAAGGATGTGCTCAGATAGTATTATAAAGCCCTCTTACATTACAGCTGTAATATCATCAGAATAAAGTATTATATTATCTGTATCATTAATTGGCAAGTAATTTATATAGATTAAGAAAAGAATAGGACCCAGAATGGAACCCTGAGGAACCCCCTACTCTAATCTGTCTCCATCTGAATTCATGCTTGCCACTGATACTATTAAAAATAGTTTTTGGTTTCTAGATATTAAATATGATTTAAACCAATTTTAAACCAACTACTTTTAAAGCCTTACTATATATGGCTATATATTCTCTTCAGTAATTATATCATGTCTCACAGAATCGAAAGATTTTGACAAATCATTGAAAGCAACAGCAACTGCGGCACCATTATCTAACGTTTTTGAAATGTCACTTATGAAAGCGGTGAGGGCAGATATCGTACTAAAACCCTAATGAAATCAAAATTGATTTATATTTATAATTTTGCAATCATTAATATGACTCATGATTTGCTCATTTACCACTTTTTGAAATATTTTTGATAATGCCGAAAGAATAGATAAATATAAAAAATAAAGAATGAAATAATAATTTACTTCACGGTAATATTCAACAAGTCGTCTAAACAACGAGAAATTTAATTCCTCAAAAAAATGTCTTGAAGTAAGGATTAAGTTATAATATAAGTTAATGATATAAATATTTGGTCTTTAACTTATTTAATTACTGAGATGGTACATCATTGCACCCTACTGCTTTTAATTTTTGTTTTTAAATCGTTATTACTTTTTTGAAATTATTTACTCATACAGTATTAAAACAAAAACTATTTAAACTGTTATCCAATAAAATATTCTTGGTTCTGTTGAAAGCCCTTATTACAGAATTGTCTTAATCGATCTGAAACATTCATAAAATATTTTTTAAAGAATTAAACTATTTCCTTTGGTTCTGTAATTTCCCCTTTTGGTCATTCGCTAAACAAAGTAATTCTACTATCCTTTTAACCACCTGTGTGTCCAGTTCAGATATAATAACTTTCCACATAGCCCGAGACTTATAAACAGAATTTAAAATTAATATTTTATTAACGGTTTTTTGGCCTACATCAATACGTTTTTATAAATTTTACAATATGTTTTATAGTTTGTAATTAACACATCATTAAAAGTAGTTTTGTGCAACCTGTATAATTCTATCTTTCTAACACTAGATTCTATAATACCTTTAGTAACCCACGCTTTTATTATTCCACAACAAGTGTTAATATTTTTTAAGTGTTTTACAGGAAATGTTTCATTAAAATAAAGTAGAAATTTTTTACATAATCGTAGAGTCCAATTATTTTAAACATGATAGGGGGCCAAAATACTGAAGACAAAAAGTAGAACACTGTTATTTTTTTTTACAAAATACATGTTATGACTGGTAAAATCTCTTAGTGATAGGACAATAATTAGGAGTGAGCCATAGTACTGTACAACAAAATGACATTTTTTCCAAAATTACAGCTATTATGATTTTTATAAAATAACTTTGATTTTTAATAATCTCCTACTATTGCGAATTCGATTATTTAAATTGGAGATCCATCATTTTCAAAAAAACTTGGTGAAAAAAGGGATGTATATAAACATAAATAAAGGGGTGTAAAATCGTTAATAAAGAAATAGATTCTCACCCCTCTCCATTGAATCTCTTCTACTATAAAAATATACTTATGTAATTTCATCTCTACATCTTTCCAGTCATTGTTTAATAGTGAAAAATTAAATATTAAAAAAACTTAAAGTGTTTAATTAACGATAGTTTAAAAAATTTAAGCTTATTTGAGTGACAATTAAGTGTATTTTTTAACACCTACAAATAAAACGTTGAGGGGATACATTTTAAATTATGAATCTTATAGGGCGTATAAAATGTGGTAATACTAAAACATTTTACCCGCTCATCTTATTTGTAAAATGACGGAATTTTTAGTATAGAAAATGTTAAAATTATTATAATATTGTATATTTCTGCTGAGACTTGCATAATATATTATATTTAAAATATTTTGAGTCATTTCTACGTAGAACAGACCGGGTTCGTTTCCCTTTTTGTCTGAAAACTCTCTGGCCGAATTATTAGGAGACAACACGAACAGTATTATATTTTAATTGGCCCCATTGAGCATAGTTATTAGGAGGATTTTATCATAGTTGATGTAGACAATTTTGAGAAAAGAGGAATATTCAGTTATTCAGAATACCCTTTACATTATTGGAACTCAATGGTGTTTGGTTCGGTTAAATGTTTTTCAACGATTATATTGAATTAGAAAATTAGCATTATTTCACAACAGGATGACCACAAATATATCACGAGTTTCTTAATGATTAAAGATTCCACAACATTTGTTTAACAAATGAAACTCTCTTGTCTATTTCATTCCAAAGTTGTTTGTTGGCTAGACTCATAATGGGTGGAACAACATTGGGTTTAACAAATCTATTCTGTTTGAATGAATTTATTGTATTTCATTTTCTACAGGACGTGATATTCCTAGCGTCGATAATAGAATAAAATCAATAAATGAGATAAGATTCATTTCTAGTAGGCCCTTAAATATTTTTATCGTTCACTTTCCCCCAACCCTCTTCCTTTCCTCCTCTCTCTTTTTCTCTTTAATTCTCCCTCTTCCTCTCTCATTCTCTATCCTCCCTTTCCTTCTCTCTCCCGCTCCAATTCTAGAGATACTTAAAGAGGATCATCTTTATTAATTATACCAAAGGACACCATTATCATGTTTAATATACGTTTGTTGTGACAGCGTTTAGACCTTAAAATCTATGCCGAAAAATATAAAAAAAGCACTAAGGATCATGCTCGGGTAAAAACAAAATTGAAATCACTAATCCTATGAGAGTGTTGAATACTTCAAGGTGTATGGGATGAGAAATGTAGTATACTCGATTCCAGGATCTTCCGTCGCAGCTTCCTATCATGGTGCGAAAAGACCACTCTCTCCATAAATTGACAGCTGCACAAAGTAATTACACATTATCTGTTCAGCAAACATATAAAACATCTGTTTACTACTCGTCATCATTAAAAGAAATCTCTACTGATATAAATCAGCACAATAAAACTGCTTGGATCTTTTCTAAACTGTTTACTCCTTTAAAGTAATTTTTTTTTTTTTTTTTTTTTTTTGTAAAATTTTACATAACTCATTTCCAAAACTATGAATTAGGTAAATTTATAAAACTTAGCCTACACTCCTTTTTTATCAGTTTCTATGCTGTACTCTCCCTCCATGAGAAGTAACAGAGTGATTAGCAGTCTTCTCTAGTCCTCATCGATCGCAATTACGCAATCAATTGTTTAGTAAGTGAGCTATTCTAGTAAATTAACAAGATTTTTTTTACGTGAAACAAGTTCATGGGTTACCATCATGGTACTCACCCAGCCCTATCTACAATGTATTTCAAGCTGTTCCTCTAAATATAAAGCCAAAAGTTTAATTTCGTGGGCTTTATAGGAAATGTAAAATTTTATTGGCTGAGTAAGCGGTGTTATCCAGTAGCGTAAGTATTTTTTAAACAGTATGGGAACACAGTCCTACTTAAATAGGTTTTCTGAACCTCAAAATTGTGCATTTCACTACTTTCTTTACGTCGTAGATGTTTATATGTTCAAAAGTTTCCACTCGCTTCGCTCCTGTCATTGTTTTGACTCTGACGAGCCGCGAAGTTGTTCACATGTGAAAAAGCCTCTACATGCAAACCACTCAAGTCCTCGGTTCTGACAGATCTCTAACCAATACTAATATTAAATTTTCATGGCTGGGAAGGTTTCTAAATTACATTTTTGACAATAACTACATTATTTGTTAACGCGGTGGGGTTGGTACCATTACATACTGAATTGAAATATGTCAATGTTTATGTAATTTAGTGTGTTATAACACACGAAACATGAACCCACAACTGTTTAAAATGGTCCCCATTTTGACATTTCAAATGTTGTTTAAAAAAAAAGATTTAATAGGATTTTATATGAACACTATAAATCCAAATCTTATATCTTAATTTTTGTGGCTGTTATCCTGCTTAGGTTCATAAGACAATGACAATGACCACGACGACAACGGCGTGTCGAAAATCATTTGAAACATAAATATCTGTCAATAACGGAGGGTAATTTTAGTTCAGTAAAAATTACCCTATACTTCGTAAACTGGGTAAGATAGCATCTCATTTAACATTAAAATGGTTAAATAATTTGAAAATAGTTTGAGAAAACGAACTGTGCGGTATTCGGCATCAACATTTATGTATTAACGCAATTTTTGAAACGATTAAGTGAAATGTTATCATATTTTGAAGCACACTATGAACTCATAAAATGAAACGTTCTATATAATTTGTTATCGATATCTCAATATGTTGTGAAGTTATATTATTATTTTTTTAAGATAAAGCATAGAAAGAAAACGACATATTTTGGAGAAGTATTTACATCTACTGTTTTTTAAAATATTTTTTATTTTGATATCCAAACTCACTTTCAGAATTTGATAGACAGATGGGAAAATGAACTTTTATTTTATCTCCTTCAAAACAGTTTCAGGAAGATACTCCACTATATAAATTAAACGGACACCCATTTACTGTTCTAATATAAGAAACTATTAAAGTATCGTTTGTACCGGAAAGACTGGAGTGAGAGTCTCGTATAACATGAAACATCGTTTAACGTCAAGTCTAATTTACAAAAAACTTACTTCTTGTCGGTGTCGCTCAATGGAAGAAATTAAAAAACTCTTTTCTTACCTCCCCTCCCCCCTCCAATATTTGTTCGCTTAGCTATCTTAGAATATTCATTTATTCAATGATTATCTACTAGATATTATAAAGAATTATATACAGAGTGGTTAAAAAAATAAATAAATCGCCTACCCTTTACACTGTTATTAATTTAAATAGCTAAAATTGTTGGTCAAGAAAGACCTGTTTATGAAAGATAAAAGAGAGGGATCTAACCCAAGACTACTTGAAAAAGTGTAGATCCACTTAGGTCCCTCGGGATTGCCAAGCTCGTACTCACTATAGTATGTAATCATATCTGAGGTCTGAGTAGTCAAAATAACTAAAACTAAATACAAATGTGATTTTTAAAAACCATCAGTCTCAGGATTACACTACAGAAAGAACGGCGAACAACTACCTGATAGTGGGATGAGTGCCAAGAGAATGGTGACATAACAGTGTATTGGGGTAAACAACTTTTTATCACATCTCTTAACAGTTTAGGGCATACTTCAGTCAACATTCCAACTAGAGATATATGCGGGGGGGATGTGAATCACATTTAAAGTTGAAGTGTTTTTATTTTCAATGTTTAATTTGTTTTTATGATGATCTTATTTCTACGCTGATTTTTGCTGATAGGGTTGTCCAAGAACATTATTATATTTTTCTTTTATATTAAGTTTTTTGGTTAGGGTGTATTATTTTTTGCTTCTTTTTAATAAACACATACAATTTATATTATAACAATAATTATATCGACTATGATATAGATAATTAATTTAAGTTCAATTTTCTGCCGGTTCTAGCCGTCTTATTATTTATATTTGTCGATTGGTTTGAGAGTTGTACCATCTTCGAAATCTCGTAAAGTACTTCGAGTAATAAAGTATGTCTTGAAGATGGAGGACACTTCGAAACGCGTAGACAAATATAAATAATAAGACATTGCTAGGATTGGAATATGGATTGTACTCAAATTATTTAAGGCTTATATTTTAAATTAACTATAAATTATATTACAATATTTTCTTTTTCTCACTCACGATTTTACATTACTAATTACACCTGAAATGTTACGAATTGTACAACATGCTTTTGAGTCCAGAATCTATTTCTGCCAAGAAGTAAATGGTAGCCATTTCAAGAACTTAATCTGAGTTAAAAAAAGGTAAGGCTCTTACCATCATTTTACCAACATAGAGCAGTTTGCAATGTAATAAAAACAACCGGAGTTTATTGTTAACATTCACAATTCGATTAGTCGCTATGTTGGATAGGATGAACTTAGAGACCTCTAATTTGCGCCATTATTCTTATTTTTAAAAGACCTTTAAAATGAGGTATCACTCAATAGGGGTTGCTATTTAAAATTCTTGACTTACCCCCAAACTACCCCATTTTGGGGGTAAGGGTTGAAAATTTTGACACTTCAAAAAACTACTCCTTTGGTTATCTAAACATTCTCCAAAGCAAATCTGTCTATTTCCATTAATAAAAAAAAATAATAGGGGGGGGACTCTTAGGACACTTGGTATATATCTATTTATATTTCTTTTAACAAACGAACACATCATATCGTTTTGAAGTTTATTAAATCGATATGTAGTTTTAGAATAATATAATTCGTTCGTCTATTGTCCATGTAGATTTCCATCCCGAACTAATAAACCAATATCTATAACGTTTTGTATGGTGGTATATTTTCGTCAATTTTTGTGATAAAATATAGCTGCAAAGAAATAATATTGAACATTCTTGGAAAATCCAAGTTTGGGTGAAATCGATAGACATGTTAAAATTGAAATTAACACATCATTAAAGGTGAATGTCTTAAAATCTATCCACTATAGATAAATGTAACTTACAGAAGAGGCAAGGGGTGTGGCATATAATGGGATAAGTTTAGGTCTTTGTCCGTAATGATTTTAGTTTGTTTTGGAATTTCTTGTTACGACACGCGATGATGGATTAGAATATGTAAGGACTGTTAATGTCAAACACACTCACACAAACACACACACACACACACACACTCTCTCATATATATATATATATATATATATATATATATATATCCAACAATAACATGTACGATATTAATAATTGTCTCTCTGAATTGAATGTCTGCCAGTACTGAATTCTAAGAAACCGTTTTAAGCAATTATATTTATACATATTATAAAAGAAATTTGTTTTAATTTCAAAAAACGATGTTGAGGTTTGTTGTTGATATATCTGTTTTGAATCTGCGCTTTAAGTTTTTTCTATTGGTGTATTTCTGTGTATCGTCCAAAATAATGGATTGATTTTAATCATATTTGGTATGTAGAAATAGTTTAGCCACATCTCAAGAAAAGTTTTATTGGTTTTAAAAAAAAACTAAAATAAGACCGTTAATGACTTATGGAAGGAGTCTACGACCCTGACAGTTTAGATACTGGGGGGGGAATTAAGAAAAATATGTATTCCTATATGTGAGAACAGTGTACGGATAATTAGAACTAATTTACAATTTTTAGAAATTAAATAAGAAGTCTTGATTTATAATTTTATATATAGGACTTGAATGGTACTTAACGTTGAGAGCATGTAAGAAGGAAAAACTACAAAGGAAAGTGGCGAAAGTTCCAGGGATAATGGAAGTCAGTAGACAGAGTTGCGCAAGAGATAAATTAATAAGGAAACAAATCAAAACTCCCTCATGGTTTGTAGCAGTGTGATTTGAAGAAGAAAATTAGAAGGAAATATATTAAAGATGACAAATTAGAAGAACATAAGAAGAAGAGAAAATAATTAATCAGAAATTAAAGGTTAAGAAGTAAGTAAACAAAAGGTAGACAAAAATAATAATTTTCAAAAAGATCATTGAACGAGAAGAAATAAGACGAAGAAAAAGAAAAAGAAAAATAGGTAAAAGAAATCAAATATCGAGAAGAAAAGAAAAAGAATAATAAATTAAAGAAGACAAAAACGAGAAAAAATTGAGACGTAGAATAAAACAAAAATAATAAGTTAGAGAAGACAAAACGAAAAGAAGATGTAGAAGAAGAAAAAATAATAATAAGAACAGAAGAATACGACAAAGAAATAGAAGAGCAAGTGAACTATAATCCTATATACGAGTATGTAAATAAACAAAATTCACGTTCTGTGTCTTTTTTTCTTGACGAAGTCTTATATACACATATTCGTAGCTGTTTACACGGGTTGCCTTGTTAGATATCAGCCCATCTCTTTTTTCTAAACTATTACTGTCGTTTTATAGCCTTCCTCTTTGCAACACTTTTAACTACGTTTCAGTGTGTCTGAACCAAGAAACTGTTTGTTTGACTTTCTCATTCTATCTATAGCAGGAAATTATGGCATTGGTATTATAGGGGCATTAGTCATTTTACCTCTCAGCCAAAACGTATTATTACACAATGTTTCTCCGTCTGTGTGTGTTATTAATGTTGTAAATTATATTTTGATATTTAATGTGATACGGTTAATGTAGGTAGGATTTCCACTCCAGTCTTTGCCATGTAAAGGATACTTTAATAGTTTCATCCATTAGTACTGCAAATGGGTGTCCATTTACCTTAGAGTGAAATATGTTATACGGTCTATACAGAGCGTTTAATGACTAGAGGACATTATTCTGCTCGGTTTTAATGATTGACTGGTTAATTAATAAATTTAAAAAATTCAATAAACTTATTTCCAGAAATGTTTATTTTTACGTCTTTCTGTCTTTTTTCAAAAACATTATGTAACTCAAAAACTAATATTGAGATATGTTATAACAAATTTTACGAAATGTTTAATATTGATGAATGGTCATAAACTTAATTTTTCACTTCAACTTTAAATTTCTCAAATCTGTGAAAAATTATGAAAACTGTACGTCTAAAAAAAATCTTTTTTTAATGTACGCACTGTTTTTCTCTCATGAAATGAAAATTAAATGCTCAATTTTTAGAATACAACATTTAGCTGAAACTGTATACATGGACTTTCATCTGATTTTTTTTTGAATTCGCGCATTTATTTATCATTTCATGAGCGAAAAAGCATGCATAAATTAAAACGTAGGTATTTTTTGTTGATTATTAAAGTGCTTCAGTTTTCCCAATTTATCACCGGTTTTCAAAAACAAAACACAAGTTTGTCATGACTTTTCATTAAAAATTTTGTTTCATGAAAATTGAGCATTTATTTAATCATTTCACGAACGAAAAACCATGCATACATTAAAAAAAATAATAATAAATAAAAAATTGTTGATTATTAAAGTGCTCTAGTATTCCCAATTAATTACGAGTTTAAAAAAAAATGCAATTACGTTATGTAATTTTTCATGTAAATTTTTATTTTTAAAATTGAGCGTTATTTTTTATTTTATAAGTAAAGAACTGTGAGTAACTAAATTTACGGCGATTTGACAATTTTAATTTGGAGTTAGTTCAATGGTTTATAAAATTGTAGATTTATCTATTATTTAGCAATGAAAAGACAATCCACAAATACCATTCTATATTGATTTTGTAATTTAATAGTAATCGAAGGCATTGCAAAAGGTTTGTTCAAAATTTATTCACTCCAATGGATTTCGGCAACGAAATCGTTTACTGACTATTAGTCACATAATTTTTCACTAAACCGTTTCAAATTTGCGTTATCACCATTGATTTATGAAATATTTACAATATACAAAATATCTAACCTTTCAGATCGTGAAAAATATGTTAATTTTTTGGTTCTATGTTAAAGTATACCCGATTTTGTTTTGTAATAAACTAACAAAATTATGTACTTCCGATAGTTGAAAGAAAATAAATTGACTATATCTCGTTTTGTGAATGTTCCCTTTCTTGACTGACAACTACTGAACTGATTTTTTTTTTATTTATTTTATTTTTTATACAGTTTTGTTTAGATCAATATTTGTGAGAAAGTTTGAGCAATGTTTGTGCAATATTTATGTATTGCCCAAATCAATTATCTCAACATATAATGTTTAATTTATTCATCAAACACATATGAAAGAGTAATTGCATTATTATCAGCAATACGTAATGATCCATTTTGCAATTAATTGCAGAAATTATAAACTAATTGTGCGTTTGACTGTCCCTTAGGAGTTCGTTGTAAACTCTGGGTTGTGTGATGTGTCTGTTACTTACATTCGCTACGCTTATGGTAATTCGAATTAAAAATTAATTCAATGTTTGGTTAATTTATTAATATGGCAGCACAAAACCTTTCAAAATAAGTTGATGTACAAAAAAATTCCCCTAAATTTAAATGATCTTGAAAGTTTATCACGTAATTCAATGGGCCATATTTTATTTAAAAGAAATAATATATCTGAGTAAATTGAGAAAATATTAACAATCGTACTTTATATACATTAAAATTGTAATCACGAGAAGTTAAAACTTCACATCTTGTAGAGGGTAAATTTACGTCTACAATGTTGGTATAATTGCCTAAAGTTAATATTGTGTAAATCTACGCTTCACAGAGCAATTAAATTCCCATATTTTACAAGACTTCAGTTCTATCTTGCAGAGGTGGCGAGAGAAGTGACAATAAGAGGGAAATAATGGGATAAGTTTATGTACAGTCTGAAAGGATTTTAATTTGTTTTTGAAGCTGTAAGATACTTGTTAATTGATTGGAATATGTGCATTTATTGCGTACATTTAAAAACAAATATTTTTCCTGAACTGTCGATTTATAGTTCATAATTTTAGAAGAAAATTTTTAATTTTGCTTGAAAAGTTTTGGAGTTAATACTTTGGATAAATTAAATAATATTTATATTTTTTTTAAAGACCAAAGTTGTTAAAAGTCATTTTAGAAAAATAATTGTGGCATTTCTATAGCTTCAAATTTGAAGATGTGATTAAACGAAAATCCCTAAAATGTTTCTGCACGCCAAAGCCCTCAAAAGTAAATGATGACCGAGTAGATTTTTACCTTTAAGGAACAAGTGCAAAAAGAAACTACACATAATCTTGATTAAAAAAAAAAATAATAATAATAATACACACTTATATTTAAAATTAGACTTGTGAGATGTCACGTATAGTGTGTTAATAAAGTTCTTTCACCTCCCACCTTAACTTTTGTGTTAACTTTAATAGAGGTAATACTTTTTGGGACTGTTAACTAGGACGCCTGAGGTATTTATTTTATAGTTTGGAATTCCCCCCCCCTCTTATGGGAATTTTGGGATTACTCTAAATTTTCAAATGGGATCTTGTGACATGTAAAATTTAATGGCATAAAAAAAATCAAAAAAAAATATATATTTTGAATGTGTCCAAAAATACCACACTTTTGATGATTTAAAAATATCATAATAGCCTAAGTTACATTTTGTGCAGCCATTTTGGTAAAGTTCTTTCAAAAAATATTTCGTGACCCCGATTAATTTGACATGTCACATGATGCGGGTTTCTATTTGAATACTTTGACTGTTCCTCAAAATTATGAAATTTAGAGAGAGGTGCAAAATTCCAAACTATCATACAAGAAACTTCAGGTGACCTAGTTAAGAGACCCGAAAGGATTTGGAATATTTAGGTTAACTGTATGGTGTATACCCAAATATTCGTAAACATAAATAAGATAATTTTAAAGTTTTGTGGGTTTAAGTTATATTTATTATTCTTAAAATAAATACAATTGAATTTATGTCTGTAAAATTTTATATATAGGTTTATAAATAATTGCATTACTAAACTTGTTTTATCATACTTACAGACCATGAAAATAATATGTTGTGTAACAAAATTTTAAATTGAGGTTATTTTTGTCTGTTTCTATTAAAATTAAAAATCTATAAAGATCGTGTATTATCAGTTAATTTATTATTAATTAAAATTTTTAACAACTTGGATGAAACATTGTAAATCAGTGCGCTCCTTGTTAGCGTGTCCTTGGTACCGTATTATCAATTAATGTCTTTTTTGTACCAAGTATAGGATAAGTTTGGTAAACACAGCAAATGTCTAACTCCAGTTATTGACTTATCTTTGCATTTCATGGTAAATAAAAAAATAAGTTTCTACATACCGTCCGTCAGATGTCGTTGGCGTCGTTGTCGTCTGGACGTAAACACGATCCCAACCTCAAGAATTTAAAATAAACATGAAATTTGACTAATATAAAGACAGCATTGAAATACAGAGAAATGGAATTGAAAATTTTAAAATGGTGGTAATTTTAAACACTTTGTGCAAATTTATCGTGTTATAAACGTCTAGATTAGTTACAAATTTTCAGATTTCAATTCGGCATGTAACGGTACTAACTTCTCTGTTATGACAAATAACGAAGTTGTTGTCAAAATTGTAATTACTAATACTGACATTCCTAGAAAATGTGATGTTTGTACAATTACGAGATCCGGCAGTGACGAGTCACGTCACGAGCGTGACGTTTGAAGGCTACTTCACACACCCATGTACAGCTTTGAGAACCGCTAAGATGAAAACGTTATAAGGAGCGAAGCAAGTTTCCTAGCTACGAGGTTCCTAGCCGACTCGACGTCAAAAAAGTAGTGATATACACTGTTACGTGATTCAGAAAACCTGTATATCAAATTTACCCTACTGTGTAAGAACTGTTTTTCTAAAGCAACACAATTTAACGATTCCTACCAGAACCAAGAAATTTTTTTTGGATATTACATTTATAAGATCTGCTTGTAATACTTTGCGTTATGGGGGATGTTATACATTCATTAAGTACCATAAATGTATGTCTTGTACAATGAGTTTGGATAATTAATTCCAAACTGTTATATTATTTTTAATTTATATTTCGATAAGAAAATAGTAATATTTTCGACGGCTCTATGATAGTTGTACAATTATAAAACACAGACCTGTTCTTAATCTTCACATATTGCAGAATGAATGAAGCACCTTACTGATATGATCCTACTCGTACAATGTACATAGAACATGATAATCACTTATGAAGGTCGGTAGGATATATCGTGTCAAGTATTTTAATCAATTGCAAGGTTTCTGTCACACAGGTTCCCCATTTTGCCTCGTCTTTATCTTGTCCAGATATTCTGTCGGTCGATATTGGACACATTGGGCCGTATGAATAAAACTAGAGCAAATGCTCGTGAGTATGAATACTGAGTAAAATGTCTGAGTATAAGCAAACGCTCATTTTAATATGAATAACCATTACCTTACACTCACACCTTATACTCATACCTTTTACTCAAGAAAACTGAGCATTTATTTCAACAAAGAGATATTTATATCAAACAGCTGATTACAACTAACTATGAAATAATATAAAGCATAAAGGTTATGATAGGTTATGTTCGAAAATTTGAGTACTGGGTCTCTGTTTTATAATAATAGTTACTAAAACAAATTTATTATTACTAATAAATAATTATAACTATGTTCAGTTCTGGAAATTCAGACTTCGACTGTGATTCTGAAAATGGTAAAAGTTATGTGTCTGAAAATAGTTCATTCCTTTTTTTGCAAAAACTCTGAAAAAGTTTCCATAGCTCTTAGAAAAATCTCAAGTGCCTACAATCGTGTATAAAAAGAATGAGGCGCTAAAAAATCTCAAAAGTGACCCAGAAAATGTTCACTAATCCAAGCTAATTTGCCTTCATCGAAGCGATATAATGTTTTATAGTCTCTTGTTTCACAACATAAACGAGACTTGTACAATTTTTCACGACGCAAATTAATTGGTAACTGTGCCATTTTAAAATTTGAGTCTACTACTAACCACACTCAGGTTTTCAAGAGCAATTACTCACACTTTGGAGTATTTGGTTCTTTTTATTCATACAGGGATCGAGAGCAAAAGCTCAGACTCAGAGCAATAGGTGGCATTTGATATTTTTGAGTAAAAGCATAAGCAGTTGCTCATCTTTATTCATTATTATTAGAGTATTTGCTACAAAAAAGTTGAGTAAAACTATTTGCTCATTTTTATTCATACGGCCCAATATCTCATGGATGAATCCTCGACACGCCTGAGTAGACTGTACTAACCTTTCCTGCAGGACGTAGTAGTATCATTTATAATATTTTCAGGATATAAATTGTGTTCTGCATTTTACAATAAATGAAAGGATCTTGTCATCGGTTCACAAAGCTGGTACCGTACAACGGATTCGATGCACCTAATTTCCAGCTTCACTTGTCAAAATGGTTCGAGATAGAATGACAACAATTGAGGTCGACTTCAGTGTATTTACAAAAGGAGTTTATCTAGAAATATTCCGTGTCATTAAAACCAGTCTTCTTAAAATTATTTATGTATTTAAATTAAATTATAAACATTTTAAAGATAAAAGCCAACCGGGATTGTATAATAACATATTTCATTGGAAAAAAATTCAATTTGTCATTAATGATGCAGTCTGGGTACAATTTCATGCTTCCGTATATATGATATTCTTCCAAAGTGTTAAGGAGGTTACCCTTTGTGCAGTTATGATATTACATCCACGTTGTAATCAATTGACTTATAAATGTGGTCATTGTATATACTGTAATGTGTTTAGAGAAATGTGTCTCTGTTTTTGAGAAAATGAATAGGCCCTATGCTATTAGAAAATGAATCATCATAATCAGATTCTGAATCTGCTATTAAAGCTGTAATAGATATCGATAGTCGAATACAATTAGGGTCATTATAACAACAAATTTAAGAAAATAATTTAAAATACAGATTTAAAAAATTGGTATATTCCGTTCTATACAGCTTACCAATGAATTAAGGTCACGGCTTATAACTGAGGCAGAAATTATATATAAACAATACAATTATGGCCAAAGCCGATAAGGGCTACTCCATTGTCCTACTAGATAAGGTTTTTGTTTTTAACAAGGTCATTGACTGCTAATCTTTTAAAATTAGGATAAATTAAAGCAAATTTTCCCACAGCTATGAGACCTGTGAAATGTGAAGTACTTGGGTTGTCTACACATGACTTTGACCCCTCGCAGTTCTAAAAAAGGGTGGTGTTTGAGAAATATATTCGGGATATGAACTTCATAGTTTTATCGATTTTTTTTTCTATTTTAAAGAAAAACTATGCATTTTGGTGAAAAATACCAAGAGAGCAAAGTTGTAGAGCATAAACTACACTACAAATATTTTGTCTCTACGTTTCTTTATAGTTCTGCATAGTTTCCCTGCTAGAGGGCGCGAAAGAAATATATATAGAAAGACTTTTGCGCCTTTTTTAGAGATTTTGAACCAAAATTATACATTTTTATGAAAAATTACATCCCATCAAACTTTAGATGATAAAATTTACTACAACTTATGTCTACGTTTTCTTATAATTTCGCATAGTTTCGCCGCTAGAGGGAGCGAAAGAAATATATATATTGACTTTTGCCCCCTTTTTTATATTTTGAGCAAAGATTACGGATTTTTATGAAAAATTACATAAATCAAAGTTGTAGAGTTTAAATTTCATACAAAATTAGTCCAAGGTTTTTTAGATTTCTTTATAGATTCGCCGCTAGAGGGCGCTAAAGAAATATATATAGACTTTTGTGCCTTTTTTTAAGATTTTGAGCAAAAATTATGGATTTTTATGAAAATTACATGCCATCAAAGTCGTAGAACATAAAATTCACTATCTCTAGGTGTTTTCTAATTCGTTTAATTTAGATCAGTTCCGCCAATAAGGCGCAATAGTTTATATATATATATATATATATATATATATATATATATATATATATTTCTTTCGCGCCCTCTAGCAGCGATACTATGCGTAATTCTAAGAAAACGCGTAGAGACAAAATGTGTAGCAATTGTTATTGTTATACAACTTTGCTCTCTTGATATCTTTTACCAAAATGCATAGTTTTCTCCCTAAAATAGAAAAAAGACGAAAAAACGCTAAAATTCAAATATATATTGTATATATATTTCACAAAAAACCACCCTTCTTTAGAACTGTAGGGGGATGAAAATCATGTTTAGACAACCCAAATACTTCACTATTTACAGTTCTCATAGCATAAAACAGCGATTTTTTGACGAATTTGAAGTGACTATGATTTAATAATAATAGTAATATCACTAAATTGGACAAAGACCAATATCACAGCATTATCAACAAAATAATAAGTAAGAGTAATTGCCTATTTAACAAAAATTACATTAAAAAAATTAAAATTAATAAAACCCAGAGCACCAACATTACGAGGACTCCCCAAAGTTCACAAACAGGAGATTCCGGTTTGGCAGTTGGTAAACTTCATGTCAGCACCAGCATATAAATTGGCCAAAAAACTTGACTTATAAAATCAGAAGTAGTTTTATTTAACAACTATAATTATTTAAGAAGCAGTTTGGAATTTATCAAAAGAATAAAAGATATTAACATTAGACCCGGTTGTACTTTGGCTTCTTTAGATATTATAAACCTTTACCTTTACAAAGGTACCAGTGACGGAAAGTGTGTGATTGTTGGACGATATCCTTAGGCTTAACTCTAACATGGATAGAATAGCAAAAAGGAGTTAATTCTTTTAGTCAAGACAGTTTTAGATAAAAATTATTTCCAGTTGAATAGGAATTTCTACACTCAAAAAACGGATTCGCCATGGATTCTCAGTTATCAGAGATGTATCGGAAATATACTTGAACCACTTTGAAAATGAATATATTTTCTATGAAACAAACAAAAATAAAGATAAAATCATATATTACCATAGGTATGTAGATGACGTCATCTTTTTTTCAATGGCAATTCGAGATGGTTGAACGTTTTCAATAATTATCTTAAAAGTCTATCACCACAATTAAATTTAATTTTGAAATTGAGGAGAACAAGCAATTAAATTACCTATACTTCACAATCACCGAACAGAACGAGAGCCACGACTTTGATATATACAGACAACCTACAACCACAGATAGAACAATACACCATTCGTTTTCACATAAACTTGCCGCTTATAATAGTTTTATTCAACGTCTGATGAAGGTACCCTTCAGCCCACTCAATTACAATAAGGAATTGGATATTATAAAATATATAGCAACTTCTAATAGCTATCAACCAGTTATGATTGACAGACTAGTAAAAAACTTATAACATCTCAAAACCGATTAAAAATCAGTGAATCAAAGAAACCAATATACACATCATCGAGTAGTAACAAGTTGGAACATTGTCAGAAATAAAATTAAAAAAAAAAATTGTTATTTTCATTTAAAATATTTAAAAAGCTGTTAATTTATGTTATTACAACCTTCTTAAACCCGGATAAATATAAACATTCAGGAGTCTATAGGTCAAGTCTAGTAGTCCTAAATTCTATATCGAGCAGACAGGTCGTTGGTTTTCAGAAAGGTATAAAGAACATTTACCAAAAAGAACACTAGTGAAAAAAATCAAGTTTCTATAAACACATTATATACAATAACCACATTTATAAGTCAATTGATTACAATGTGAATGCAATTTCATAACTGCACAAAGGATCACCTCTAGCACTTTCGAAGAATACCATATACAGAAGCATGAAATTGAACTCTGACTGCGTCATTAATGACAAATTAAATTATTCATCCAATGAAATATTTAATACTATAATCCCCCTTCAACAACAGTTCTAAATAAACAGACATCCACGTTGACAAATTTTATTTAGTTGCAACTTTATCTACTTTGAAGAAACTGATCCCAATTGAACCAGACTGATCAATTCTAAGTGCTTTTGTGTGATGTTGCGAATGTATTTCTGGTTTTGTATGAGTTTATATATCATGAAAAGTAAAAACAATTTACGCTTCTTATCGATCCCAAAGTGGGAAACATTTATAATTCATGACTTTTGATTGTGTTTGAGACTTAATTTGAGTAAGATTTGAAGTTGGTGATCTAGACCACTGAAGCCGGTAATCTGCGATTACTTCAGAAGGTTCTTGGACGGATATAAGGCAATTTCTTATAATTAACACTATTGTTAAAGTATAAACTTGCTTCGCTTGTGGCATAAATACGCCTTCAGCAAAAATTACATAGACTAAAATCGAGTTTATATAAAAACCAATTGAAATTTTAAAATATAAAATCGAAACATGTCTAAACGTGTTTTATTCATATCACGTTTGTTAGTCAACTTAAACACACTAAATAAAATACAAATACAAATGTGCAGTGTAATATTTTACCAATCCGACATCTATACAATGTTGAATAACGTAGTTATTTCCAGAAATGTAATTTCAATTCCTGACTTCCCACGAAAATGTGATAGCGTAGACTCCGTCAATTACATACACCTTCGAGGCCAGTTAGATCTGAGACACTGACTCGAGCGAAACGAGTGAACACTTTTAGTATTTAACATTGTCAAAGGTATATTAAAAAAATTAATATCTGTTATATTAGAGATATACAGTATACATTAATACAAATTAAGTTACAGCAATGCAGAACAGTTTCAAATTATAACAAGCACACGTGTAAGACACTATGTTTATTCAACTTGAAGTTCTCAAGGAAATTAGCAAACTATACAAAACAAACCCTGAGAACTGGCCTTTGTGATATCAAAGAGTTTCTAGAAGAAATACAAAACTGCAAAAAAGGAACTTCCAGTCAGAAAAAAGCTCGCGATTATCAATATATGAATCTAAAGCTAATTTTAAGTGATGATGATCAGAGTAAAAATTAAAGTGAATGTGACGCTTTAAAACTCGTGGTCAGTCTTTCAACAATAATCGTACCAACAAGAAGTAATAACAAGGCTATTTACAAATAATTTGTGTTATGAATCAAAATTTAAACAAGTTCATAAATTAAAAATAATTAGTATAGGCTACTTCAAAGGCAAGATAAGCCATAAAAAGCATTACGAAAGGTATGGAGCAAGAGTTAAGTGTTAAGTGAAATTTCACAAATTGAATCAATAGTGGTTATTGATTAAGAAAGGTGAAATGTGTGTAAAAGGTGAAACTTAAAAGTGCTAAGAACTGAAGCACAGCTAATTATGTGAGTAGTCGGTAATTAAAAACACTCATGTAAGGGAGAGCTCATAACTAAAATCATTTATTATTTACTAAAACTAAAATTTAAGTAAAATTTAAATCAAACTAAAGTGAATACAACAAATCAGAATCACAATAATTGAAATAATCTTTAAATTAATTATTTGTAACTAACGCTAGGTTTTAAAAAAATCGAAACTCCTTTGGTATAAATTAGCTGAAATAAAGATCTTACGATACCTTCCCAGCAATTTTAAAGTAGCTAGAAAAATGAAAAAAGTTAATCAAAATTTATGTACTGTAAATATCATAGAGAAATAAAAACTGCAAAGCTTTAAGTAATTTGGAAATATTTCATTGTGTTAGAGAGTAAGTAAGAAGTTGTATATGGATTGTAATAAAAGTCTTTAATGGAAATAGTTTTGTATAATTAAATGTTGATTGGGCTGTATATAAAACATGGCACAGTTCTTTCTAGAGCAAATCTGAATATTTTAAATAATAATCATTTCAGTAAATTCTAATAAGTTACATAAGTATTGATGTTTAAGGTTAATAAAATATAGGGATAAGTCTTGAAATATTTGTAAGTTGAAACAAAATTAAAATTTGGTCAAATAAAATAATAACACATAAGTTAATCTCGTCTCTGCACTTCTTTAAAACACTGAGTCAGGTAAATCTTATAGTGGTTCGGGAAATCTAACATGGACACCAACATCAATAAAACTTACAATAAAAAGTCTTATATAGGAAAAGTCTTACATGGTGGATCACGTCTTACAAAGTCTTACATCTATAAGGCGTCTTACAACTAGCTGACGTCAGAAAATAGTGATATACAATAGTAAAATGTTTGTAAAACCTTTGCAACAACAGTTTTAAACAAATTTACATTACTTCCTAAGACCCTTTGATCTACCAATAAATTTGACTTTTCTTACAAGGACCAAGAAAACAAATTTAGTGTATTACATTTAGAGTATCTGCTTGTATTCTACTACCTGATCGGTTTGGGTACGTGTCATGATAACCCATCAACTTGTTTTATTTTCGTTTGACATTTCAAAAGTGGTTGATCTTCGTTTCGGCTTTATGATTAAGTATATAACATGTCAGCAACTCTCTCAGCAGTCGTCTCTCTTTCAGGTACTTTCATCGATTTATCTCTTAGCTTTCAGTTTCATTCAGAAATAAATACATAGGTTGGTTTGTAAATAAAACGTCATCCGTATTTGTATTATACAAATAATTAGGTAGAAAAAGAATACTCCCACTAATATATTTTCATACAGTCTTTATAAAATTATATAATAATTGATCTTTCTTTCTTTTTTTTAAAGTTAGTTGAATTTTTTGGTCAGGTTAATTAAAAATGAAGGGTAATTTTCAAATAACGTTCTGTGTTAAAAAATCGTACGTTATTCAAAGATTTTTGAGGTTAATTACAATTTATTTTAATATATACTATACTTAAGATCGTGTGTTCTTATAGAACAATTTCAAGATTGTTTGACCTAACCTGCTATAGGATACATTTCTTTTCGTTCTACAAATTATAATTACATGACCTACATTACAATAATTTATTACAAAAACTATTTTCTACCCTAATGGAAGAACCTATTAAAGTATCGTTAACATTTGAGGGGGAGAGAGAGGAGAAGGGACTTTTAAATTAACGACATACCGTTAGCCGCAGATTAATTATAATACGCCTAGTTTAAATAAGATATGAGAATGTATTTGTTTATTTACATCTAAAATAAAAAAGACTACTACCGACTCAAATAAATTAAAGTACCAACGTTTTAACCTGTTTGATATGAGGGTGAATTACACTGCTAACTTTTGAAATCTATTGTGCCCCCTACATCTACTCAACAGAGGAATTTCCGTCTATTGATGCCTCAACTCTTTAATAAGTTATGTATGAAAGGAGTCAAGGGTGAGAATCCCCCCCCCCTACATTAATATAGTACCACTCCAGACCTCTAGTCCTTTTGTTCACCACCTTCGACTAATAGATTATGTGGAGTTTCTTTACTCGCAGATCTGCAGATACCATTATTTTCTACCTCTACTTTGATCTATCTAAGAGGTCCTCTGAGTCTACAATATCACGATACGATCCCTGTTAATGGTTTTAACTTATTTTGACGTAGAAGGACTTCGTTCTGATATTGTAATTTGAACTTTTTTGGTCTGTCTTAGATTAACGTATTTCTTCTCATAGTCTTTCTCTCTCAACATCTATTTCTTTCCTAAGTACTTCCTAGAAATAACCACCACCAAAGCCACAGAATTGTCGTGATGCTGCCCCCATTCTGGAACTTTTTCTGCAAAATCATTTACTTCTATTCGCCTATGTAACATTGAAGCCAGATAACGGCTACTTTACGGTTTTTTCCTAATTTATTGTTTTTGTTAAGATTTCTTAGGCTACCTAATACTATATTAGAGTTGACGATTGGAGATCTTGGGATGTTGATGGCTGCTTGGCTCTCCGATGAGATAAGTATGGCCTGGTTGTTACATCTTCTATCGAGATTGAATTTTACAAATCTCTCATTGTCTCTAATTTTTGATTGAAAGGTGCTTGGATATTTTATGATGAGCTTCGGCATATTTGGTTCTTGATTCAAGGACTTCATCCCCAGTTTCCGAACTGGTTTTAGACCCATCTGTATACCATTTATTGGTGCTAACCTTTAAGGTCTAAATTGAAATTAACTGCCTCGTTATCTTTTTCTACTTAAACGTTTCACCATACTAATAATAGAAATTAATAAAATATCGTTTATATTGAAAGGACGTAAGATGGCGCCGCACACAATTTAATAATATCTCGATAACATATATTAATATCAATTATCAATATAATATGAGAGAAGTTTTATAAAAATACGTTTTGTCTGTAAGGAACAAAAAAAATTGCTAATGACGCCCCTCCCCTATGACATTAATTTCCTACTATACACAGATTGAGGAACTCAAAGAAACAGTTTCTTGGTCCAAACTTATAATAAAACTGCTTTGTAACGCGCATTTTCTGGTTTTTGGAAAGTTTAAAAATAATAAAAAGTGTTGGGAAGATGAAGACTATAAAATTACGTTAATAGTTTAGTTATTGAGATGGGCAGATGTCCAACAAGGCATGTGTAAACACCAACAAAGATGTGTATACAAGTCTTTAACCAGAAAAGACACAGAACCGGGATTTTGTTTATTTATATAATCGAATACAGGGTTCAAGTTCACTTCTTCTTACATTTGTGGTACATTGCTAGTTGAATTTTGACCTCGTTCCAGACCTTCCCTAAACCACACTAAGACCTTTCTTCAATACTTGAGGTACTACTTTTAGATTTGCCAACTTTCTCTACTCTCGTCTGCCAACTTGAATCTTGTTTTTAGTTCTTCCATATTCTCCGCAAAGCCTAACCGTCAAGTCTCTTTTCTTTCATTATTTTAATCAAACTATTCTCTTTATATATTGGATTTAGAAAGCCATTTATAAACATTTCTCATTTCGTTTAAGCAAATTAAGAGACTCGTCATCTTCTATCAGTCTCTTACGCAATTCTTGCTTCGGTTAACCTCCCTTTCTAGTTGGGTTCTATTAAAATGCTTGTTTTTTTTATAACTTCTTTCGGTTTTTCACTATTTATTCATGTACATATCTTTTCATTTCGATATTCTTGTCGGCTACCAAACTTTAAATATTCTTCACAGACCCCAACGAACAAACACTTTGCTCTAAAGTCATCTTCCGTGTTTCTGTTTATAGTTAACATCTTCACACTACAGTTAAATATTCTTATTACTTTTTAACCAAACGGCCTCACTACAGGTAATTATCACCAGGCATTCTTCTCAATACATCATTACGAGATATATTTTCTCAATATCTCTTCAATTTCAAATCTGTCCTGATGACTGATTCCGACTGATTCGTTAGGTTACACCTGATGCTTTGGAACCGTAACCTAAGGAAACATTCGTGAAGAAAAACGTTCAGAAAGGATCAATGACCCTTAGTTACTTGACAGAGTGAATCCACCGCAGAAAGTGGCCACACACCATGGAGTTTCTGGCACCGATGAGCTTACCTTTCAACTGCATTCCGACATTTACTGTCCTTGACACTGACAGTAAAGATTTCTTACTTAATACTAGTATGAAGTAAATTGTCCTTTGTATAGCATGTTCCAGAACTAGCCTGATACAACAAATACTGAATCATCCGTATAGGTAATACATAGTATCCATGTCATGCTGGACGTATCCAGGAACACGTCCCAGATCATATTCGAGATTGTTGCTCCTATAATGGTTAGCTGGGGGAATCCTTAATGGTCCTCTTTTCCAGACGACATTATCCGGAACGGATGAGTATCGTGTAGTTAATTTAGTAGTTTGTTAAAGCTTGATATAGAAAGTGTTATAAATGTATGCGCGATGGTTCAATAAATGTATTTTAAAATAAATTGTGCTATAAATAAAACATCTACATACAGCCGGTTGGGTTTACACTTCCCAGTAAAACACAGTTTGGGTAATGCTTATCTAAGATAATGTCAATAAATGGTACAAACATTTTTTCACAAACATTTTCATTCAACAATCCAAAAATCAAAATAAAACGAACTAATACTGGTCGTCAATAAAAATGTAAGTTTGTTTGTTGTTAACGAAGCAATGAAAAAGACCATTCACGTAATTTTTAAACAAATATTTAAACTTTCTTCACTTGTACCCTAAACACGTCCTCAGGGTAAATCGTATTTCATTAAATTCGACATTGGTCAGGGGTAAAAATTTTTCCTTTGTCAATTATTCCGCATCATGTTACATTTTACTTTGGATTTTCACAAATGTTTAGGTTGTAAATCTTTGCAATTACAAACATTTTATCAGATATTGTCAATATAGTATTTTTAGCGACAAACTCACGAACTGGCATTTTTGGAGAGATTGCGTAATCTCACCATTATGTTCAGGTGAAAAATTTATGTTTATTTTTCTTATGGCACCTACCAGTGTTGACTCTATACAGTCAATTTCTCTTCTCATGGTTTCGAATCTTGTTTGTATAGTTTATTTACTGTTAAATTACCCTAAGAGACCTGTATAATTATGATAAAATTCTTTCAACACATCTAAAGAACGTTTACAAAAGTTACAACCTCATTAGAAGCAAATTAGCTTGATATCTGTTACGAACCGCCGCTCCCACCCCTACGCTAATCTTGCAGCATCTGCAGTGTCCTTAAGGAAAGCACAAAAGTAAGAAGAGTTTTTCCCTTTCAAGGTGATTAGAAAATTTATCCGTGTTTCTATAGTATAGATTTTTATATACAATTAACCTGCTAAATTTGGAGAAGTGATTTTGGCTTCAAAATAAAGTAACATTTCTGTTAAATATATATCCAAATGATTCGTTTTCGACCTTTGTGTTCGAGTGTCTTAAATATATATACACACACATAAGTTATGCAGAGGTTTTTAGCTTAGATATAGAGGTTTTTAGCTTAGGTCGTAATTTAGTTCGTGAAATATTATAGTTTTTAGCATAGTGAGCATTATCATTGTTTCCTCGCCAAAGCCTTAGTTAGCCAGTCTTAATCGAGGTGGTACTCAGTGCACATCAAATATACTCTGATTATATAACCGATTTATATATAATGTAATTTTTTTTCACGCATTAATACCCTAATTTGTAAATTCAAAACCTAAAATTTAAAAATCTGTTACTGGAATTAAATGTGTGATAGCAAAAGATAAATTAAATAATCACATTTAGTATTTATATTGGTAGTTGCTTTCTTTAATAAGAAAACCTTAACACTCTTAACTAAAGGAATGAAGTTACGGAGTGAAGCCAAAACGACAAATCAAAACCCAATAAAACAGAATTACTGAGCTGCAAAGTGCGCCTCTTAACCCCAATTTCTTATTTAGGGTTATATTTTTCTTTTAATTTCATCTTACATCCCTTCTATCCACCCTTTCACCCCAACTTCAGATTTCCTTCAACCCCTAATATCTTTCAGAATTTAGGCGTTGTGTGTATTTCAAAAGTAAATCTTCGACTGACAGCTGGATTCTATGTTTTTGGAACAAAACGTAATTATTGCAAGCACGTCTCTCGTACACAGAATCGTTTACCGAGCAAAGCGAGGTCCTGTTTTAACTTTACAATTCGACGTTTTGTCCTGTATGTTATGTTGTTGTAAACTTTAAGAATAAAAATTGCTCTACATAAAAGTTTATTTTTAATATTCAAATATAAATGGTGATTTTAATTTTATGTTATCTTTTGTTAAAATATAATAAGACTAGTAGTGACCTTTTAGAGAGGAGTTCAAGAGAACTGAAATTGGAAGAAGTTTAGAGACGTGTGAGAAATATCTGTCAAGGGAAATATTTGCGTCCTACATGGTAGTAGGGTTTATTGAAAATTACAACTCATTTACGATTGGAAAAACTATATGAGAAGTCTGTATTGGTGAAGAGAATATGTAAAATACGGCTGTAGTGGTTAAGTGGAAGAAAGTATAAAGTGGCTGTAGTTTAAGTATAAAATAGATCAAGCGGAAAGGGTGGAAGAAGGAGGAACTACAAAGGAACGTGGTGGAAGATCTAAGAATAATGCTAATAAGTAGACGAAGAGAAGTTGTTCAGACGTGAAATGGGAAGGGTGAAACTATTGAAAGATTCACTCATATCCTCATGGTTGATAGCTATGGGAGAAGAAGAAAAAGTGGAATAAGACGAAGAAGAGTAATAAAAAGAAGAAGACGAGGAAAAAGAAGATGATGAAAAGAAGTAGAAAAAGAAGATGAATGTGATGAAGACGGTGAATATGAAGAAATTAAAGGGAAAAGTGAAATTCAACATTGTAAATGTAAATAAACAAAATCCTGGTTCTTTTTTTACGTTTAAAGCGTTTTATACACATCCTTGTAAATGTTTTAATTTGTTACTTTGTTAGATTCTCTAAATGGCGTCATTGTGCGTTTTTTTTTTTTTGTTCGAAAAATAAATGTGGTACATTCTTGTAATAAGATTTACTAATCAAATGAAACGAAGTCCAGTTTTAATTTGACAATATGCAATTTCTTCGATATATTTGTTTGTTCGCGTGTTACACATATAGCTTAGCAAATTATACAATAAATAAAATTTTGTATCGTTTGTTCAAATGATCTGAAAGGTAAAATAAATATTTTTAGTAAAATTCGAGATTGTAATATTGTGTGTGACCACAATAGTGTTAAAACCACTCCCTATGATCACACAGAATACAAGCCTGCACTATTATGGATAGGACAGAAATTGGTTAAATAACTTCATCAAATCGACCAGCTTGTTGAGTGTTTTAGATACTGTTTTATTAGTAACAAAGTTGACAACAAATAACATAAACTCTAATTTCTTAGTTAAAGTATATTAATATAAAATATAATCTTATAAATTCCTATCTGAACAAAATTAATTTATATATGGCCTACTCAGTCCCATCATGCAGTACAATACAAAATGGTTTCTTGTTTCTTTTAAGAAATGTCAAAAAGTATTGGTTGCTCAAAGGGTTCTACCCAGTAGGCTAAGTTGGTTTAAATCAGTCTGGTCCTCATAATTATGTAGGTAGTGTATATCACTATATTCTGAAGTCGGTTAGACACTAACGAATATAGTAGATGAGGACATATTAAACAAACTCCACTTGCTTCATTCGTACAGTACTTATTTAAAAATAATACAATAAAAATAAAACTAAGTGTAAATCAGAAGAAAACGAACACAACCATACTCACATGCATTCAAAACAATCCCCCCTACGCCACGAACATTATCATGAAACCAGCATTTACATTATAAGTACTAATACGATACATACGTAGGATTTTTTTTTCGGGTTTTCATTTTAATTGACTTATGTCACACACTGAATTTGTTTTTTAATCATATATTAATGTTTTATTATGAATTTATACATAATGAGTAGAGAAAATAATGAAGAGAGAGAGAGAGACCTCTATATAAACGCATCTTATATTTATAGAACAAAACGGTTTTTGTATTGAATTTTTAAAAATCACTAAAATATTATATTAACTTAACAGTTTTTGTTAATTCTTCTTCTTGGTATTATTATTATTTATTGTTTATTTGAAAAAAACTAAGAAAGTTTTATAAGTCTCAGTAATTGTTGTGTATTTGTTACGAATGTGTATTTTCATAATTTTATTTTTTCAATATTATAAAAATGATTTGTTGTCCCAAAGTATTCCCAAAGTTTATTTATTTATTTTTTGAGAAAAACCCCATGTTCCCCAAATTCAAACCTTTTTACGGGGAGCAGTAAAATAGATTTACTCTACCACAATTTGTCATCTAAATGTCACAAGGAAAAAAGTTTCAAACATATATATCAAGGTATTGTCTTATAACTGTAATATTTCCGGGAAAAGTGTTTTTAACTTCTCCTGTAAAATTTCACATTGTGGACCTTTGGGGTTTCTCAAACAAGCGATTCATTTATGAAACAAAACAATTCTCTTGAATTGAGCAGAACGAAAAATAGAACGACTGGGAATAAACAACTTTATTTCTAGCAATAACCTAATAGTGCAATAAATTCATCTTTATCTCCCCCTCCCCCACATTTCAGGATTACTGGATATGTCCGTTTCCATTTCTTTCCTCCATATTTCTTTATTTATTTGTCTCTCACAATCTGAAGTACTTTTTCATGTTGTTTAAAGGCAACCTCTCGTTTATGGCCTTATAATAAAGAAGAAAAGAATTGAAAGACTTTTCCCCCTTGTTTGCTTGAAGTCAAAACATTTCTGTCCTCATAGTTTTACAAAAAAAATGAACGAAAAGAGCTTACAGATCAGATAGGACTGTTGAAAGAGATAAATCTAACACACAACTACACGGAAAAAGTGTAAATCGAGCCATCTTTCCTCGGTATTGCCAACCCCGTATTCACTGAAGCGTCCCTAAGTGAAAACCAGAAATATATGCGTTATCTACAACATTTACGGTGTAAACTAACAGAATTTCATCAAGTTACATACCTTATTCTATAAGCAAAACTATCTCATACAAAGTTATCGGAAACTTTTATATTGGTTGCCAGTGTACGTAATACATTAATCAAATAGAAATTTCAACATTACAATGAAACAAAAATCATGAGATATGTACGGCTATACAACAGCAATCCTATAAGCTATGAATCCGTTCCTGTGTTATTACAGGTAGTGAATAAGGTATTGATGGTTATAAAGTGAAGTATGATTATTGTACTCGTATTTATCAAAGTGTGACAGGCAAAATTTATTTATAATTGTATTTTTAACTACGTTTCTTGCAAAGTTTAAATGTATACAAATGTTCCATAGTAGTGATGTGTAAAAAGAATTTCAATCCCCAGTTCATTTTATTCAGTACATAGTCTACGCTTATGAACGAACTGCGACGGTAATATTGTTTTTTCCTTATTTCATTGTTTATTGTTTCAAAGTGATCCATCAGTTCTAACGAGCTCACACGAAGTAGTATGTTTTCCTACGTCTGCACACTTCGGCATTGGTCAATTTGGGATTTTCTAATTACTTTTAAATTTTCCTTTGTCCTTTGTAACGATAAAGTATTCTACTTTTATATTCTTTTTTTTTTTTTTTTTTTACTATATGACGAAAATATTCTTCATCTAATTACACTTATAGGCTTTTAACCAAATGTTTATTTTATAGTTATTATTGCTAAATAATATTGTAGATAATTTTATTCACTAAAATTGACACCAATTTAATCGTCCTATCTCTTCCTATCCAAAGAGTTTCACTGCCCAAATGGGCGGCTCTTTCCCTCCTTATTAATCCTTGTACATCCACACTACCCAGAAATTTATATACGGACATAATAAACAAAATTCAAATTGATACATTAACATTTCCAGTTTACCAGATATAAACGCGACAAATCCTGCCATTTTATTAGTCGATAGATTATTCGTATATACAGGACCGAATTTAAAGTTAAATTAATTTGTTTGATCACAAAATACAATAAATCAAAAGTTGTAATACAAAGTTCTAATACCTGATATTTTTGTTAATAATTGGATACAAAATCCAAATATTAGCAATTTTAATTTGTGTATAAAAACATCTGGGTAATATAATTCTATTACTTTGAGTATAGGTCTATCATCAATGTATGATACTTTGTCGACAATACAGATTTGTACGTTATTCTTAACAGTTCACAATTAAATTTTGCCTTTAAAAACATCTGTCTAGAGACAAATAAATTATAGCCTAATTTGAACTAATATTAAACAAAATACTTGCAGGAGACTTAAGCTCGAACAAGTAATCGATTTTGTTAAAACAAAAATGGGGTGGCATATCATCTCATAAATAATACAAGTTTATGAAATATTTAAAACTCCGATATAAGGAAATATTGTATTCTTTTACTTCAGTTTAATTTATTACAAGGAACATCGTTCATTTCTTGACATTTATTTTTCCTTTCTTATAATGTCTCGTCCTCCGTGAGTAGGTTAATGAAATATAAATTAACCCTCACTATTCAATTCATTGCTTTTTCTCCGAGGACGATATCATTTCTCATAGTTGGACTGACAAAGATATAAGGCGGTAATTAATAGTTGAAAGAGACGTTGATATATATTTTTGCTGACGAATTTTTGTTTCAAAAATAAAATTTAATGAAAGATGTATCACAAGACTAAGTTGATAGGAATGATATTAAACGAGTCCTGTTTGAACCTACTCAAAACAGTTTCTGCACTGTTACAAAGCATGAACTATAAATAAAGGCGTACGATACATAACGAGCAGTCACAACAATCTACATATAAATCAAATTAATTTTTAACTGTTGACAAAATCTTTCCTTCGGGAACATTGCTGCGCCTTGTAGCTGTACATATTTGCAGAAGCCACTACTCGCTACGTTCATATCTGTGATTTGGCCCTGTTTCGTTTTGTAATTATACGTAATTAGCCAAAATATCTTGTAAAGTTTCTGAAACAAAGATAAACGAGAATATACTTGCTTGTCCTCTTTGTTTTCATTGGGTTGGAACCGTCGCTTGGTACGGAGAAGTCGTTCCTCACGCCCAAATTACAAGCCGGGGGTAAGCAGAAGGCTTATCCCCTTGGGGAAATAGCTCCAATCCTTCGCTATTCCCTGTGACCACCAATCCATTACAAAACGTTGATAGTGTTTTTATCGAGCCGTTGTAGACTCAGAGAATACACTTTTAAAGATTGGAATAGAAAATTATGGAACTTTCAGATTCTATCGAGAGGTTGGAAAACCCACACCATCAATTAGTGGAATGCGGTGAGTAATGCACAAAAGTGCTTGGTGTCTGGGAGGGTACCTACCCTTGACCTAATTTTATTTACTACACGTCTTAGAGGAGTTGGAGCTGGAGTGTCTTCTAAACGGGAGTAGCGGGCATAATAGATCTCTACAGATTGTATTACACAAATTTTAGTTTAAAAAACCAATACTGTCAAAAACTGAGAAATGTGAACTTAAGATAAAGGTAACTTTTTACTGACCTTGTTCATTGAAATGATTTTAGAAGTGGAGGTGGTCCTTATAATGCAACATTTTCTCTAAAATTATTTATTTTATAAATGGTAAAAAATCAAGATAGAGATAACGATCACCCATTTTAAAATTTTAATGTATTTTTTGTTCAATTGTTGAGAATAAATAACCAGCTTCAAGTCTTCTACTCGGCAGCACAATACGTATAGTACTTACAGCAGCAGTTGTTATCTTGGAAAGCATTTTGAAAGCACAATCGAAAATATAAATTAGAAGTAATAAAATAAGGATTAGTCTGAGACACCCGACCCCAGTTAGTGATATATGTGTTTCCTGTTTCATGAACATCGTAATCCTCTTCCTCTTCACCGCTTTTATAAGAGAAACCTATGTTAAAATAACATATCATGAATAATAATATCAAGGTATTGTCATGTATTTAATTTTTAAATAACACAATTATAATTATCTTAAAAACAACATATATTTTAACACTCAAATTTCTTAGTTTAGTTATGATTATTTTATTTCTTATTTTAGGCTTTTTCAACTCAATTTTTTACTCTTAAAAGCTTCCTCCTATTTTTTGTTTATTTTATTTTATGAATTTATTCATTAATGAACTTTGATTTTAGTTTTATAGTTTAATTTACTTAAAAAAAAAAGTCTTATGACGTTGCATATATCACTTTCCGATTAATGAAAACTCGATGCTCCACAGATCTAGTCTTCTTGGTGGACAACAATGTACTTCAACTCCTATGCTGCAGACTATAGTCTTCATTTGTAGATCGTGTTAATCTTATTTGCCTGATAGAGCGGTGAACATCGTTTTCTATGAATAATTTGAACTGTTAATTCAATGTTTATTATTACTCTTTCTCTAACACATAAAATTGTTAACTTCCAAGGCTTTCAATTTCGAAACCATATAAGATATTGTATTGTTTTATTTTTTCTCGTAAATTTTGAAAGAATTTTGTTTTTCTAATTTCTTTAAATTGTCTTTCCTGATTTCCTATTTTTTTTCACTCTTCTTTCAGGTTTATTTATTTATTTTTATTAAGAAAAAAAAGGTTATAAGTTGGCATCGCATGTTGTGCAAGTCACGTTTCTCCCCTTCCTTTCTTGCCGAATTCGACAAGTCGATCAAAAAACCTTCACCACCATATTTTTTTTTTAAATTACAAAAATTAATTTTACATAATCAAAATTTTCTTTTGCCATATCTGAATTTGAAGGCCTCTTCTTCCTGATTACTGAATAGCTTGAATTTCTTCTCTGGTCATCTTGATTTTTGACGTATGTAGTTGTCGCGAGGAACTTGACCGTTTTTTCTTTACACTTTGCAGCCGATTTCTCTTCAGCAAATGGTCCGATTATTGTGTACCTGCATCGGTTGGCTTCTATACACTGACAATATTTCACTAAAATATATTTTCTAGTCTTGATGTTGTGGAAGTATTTTGGTTAATTAATTTTTTTCCTTAATTTTCTTATTTCTTATTTAAATTGATTAATATAATATTATACCATATTATCTATCGTTGTAGGCCTATGGGTTTATTAATTTCTTCTTTATTTTATATTAAATATTCTTTTTTACTGATTTTGGAAATTTCCTCTTTTTCGAAAAAAAACCTCTTTTTCCAAACTTGTAAAAACTTTGCAATTTTATAAGTATCCCTTTTATCTATTTGATTTCAAAACTTTTCCCATTACCTATGTAAGTTATTATTTATAAACATGTAATTAAATAAATTACATACGTTTTACCCTTCTTACATAATTTTAAATAACAAAATTTATTAATTTTATTTTTGGCTACTTACCAGGTCCAAAATATACGAATTAAGATACAGTTTTACGTATTATTCATCTTTTTTTCTTGTAGTGTACTATAATCTATATAATTTTAAATTTTCTTAATTTTTTAACTTTTTCTTTTCTACTACTCAAATTTAATTTACCTATTCATACCTATTTCTACATATGTAATTTTCATAACTACATTACTACCGAAAACTTTCAATTTACTTCATCTTTAATGTCCTGATTTATTTCCCGAAGTTATGACATGTCTTTTTTAAACACATAGACTCGTTAAAAGTAAAACATCGCAGGGCGTTATTTGTATAGAGGATCGGTGGCATTCACCCCCAATCAGTTTTTTCTTGTCTTTTCTTATTATTTAAATACAAAAACCTTGCAATCATTATTAACGAAACAAAGAAGAAGAGAATATTAAATAAATTCCCCTAACCATAGAATACAATAATACTGTCAGGGTTGGAAAAGAACAAGAGGTGATCTAGACAAACTTGATAGGAAATTGGAAAGAGAGGGGTGTAACCCAATACTACGTGCAACAATGAGTAGATCCAGCTAGGGTAGTCAGGATCTACACGCCCGCACGCATTATAGTGAGCCTCTGAGAGTAATATGTTTTCTTAGTCAAAATTCAAGAACACAATAAGAAAGATTAGGAAGTACAAACGAGAAAATGTGGTGGTAAGTTGGAACAAAATATAACCGAATAGGGAATATCCATTTTGTGTTCGATTATCACGACAAACCCTCATACAGTAGAGTACATAACTACCGTTTCACATGTTTCTGATAAATATCATCTTCAGAAAGATTTCCAAATTTATGAAATGCAATGTCTTTTTGTATATCTTGAAGAGTATATACTCACTTCGCTCGTGTCAGTGGCGGACCACGAAACTGAACATATGTGAAGGAGCTTTCACTTGCTACGCTCGTATTTTAATGACTCAGGATCTCATAACATTTTGAATATCATATTTTCTTGAAAGGTTAGGATTTAAAATTACGTCGTTTTATAATAAAAACGCTATTTAGTTATATTTCATCCTAGATTGTTCACATTACAAAATTTAAATCTGACAAATTTGTATCTTAATATAATGTGTTCGCATAACACGCGGAGTATGAACAAATCATATTTTAAAATAACCACTATTTTGAAAATTTTCAATTATATTTTTCTAAATTTCTACAGAGTTGGTCTCCTATATGTTCCTGTCTTAATATTTGTGGCCGCTATATAACCTTACATACAGACGACAAAGAGGGAAACGACAAAAACAACGGCAGCGACGTCGGACGAATGTAATGTCTCGGTTTCCTAAAGCCATTAAACTTGACGATCAGTCGATAAAGGATGTTGAAATATTCGTGAAATAAAACTTACTCTATACTTCGTATATTAGTTAAGTAAAAGCAACGAAATCATCCGGGCTCGAAGCTCCTTAAAGCTTTGAAACTGCACTAGTCTGAACTGGAGGCAATCTCTGCCAACCGAACCACATCGCGCCTGATTTATGGACATATACATTGTGTTTATAAAATTGAAAAATGTTTACTCGAATTGAGAAACAGTTAAGATTCAAGTTGAATTTCCAACTATAGGGTAGAATTTTCAACTTTGATAAACCTAAGGATCTTTACGCACAATTAAAGAATGTATATTCAGACCTTTTCCTTTGTACTCTTTTTATCCAAGGATACGGCCCTATTGTCATCAATAAAATGGAATATGTACAAAGCGAGGAAAATCTTTGTGAGTAAATTTTGTTGTGAGGTAAAGGCGTAACGAATTTTATATATTGAATGTTTGTATGTTAAGTGGACAGTTATTGGGTTAATTTTGAATTCTTACTAAACCAGCATATAAAGTATATTGTGAATTGGTATAATCGCCAACATTTCGACCTCCGTTTTTTGATTGATCTTCATTCATGTTTCATGAACTCAGAAAATATAAAAAAATATTTTCGACATGCCTTCCTTCCGTCCGTTGTAGTTGTTGGCTGTACATAAGCACTATAGCCGTCATAGAGGTTAATATAGTATCTGAAATATGATAGAGAAGACTATATTGTGCTCATATAGAATCTTATTGAAATTCAGAAAAATCTAATTGAAAATGTCAAAACGGCGGCTATTTTAAATAGTTTTTTTGTTAATTTCTCGTGTGATACTCAACTTACAACACATTATATTAGGTACAAATTTGCAGACTAATGAATGTCAGAATACCAAACGCCCTATCTAAAATGACAAATAGCGAAGTTATCGATAAAATGTAAATTGTCACCTTTACATCTAAAAAAAAAAAAGAATATATATTTGTTTAGTTACGAAGACCGCGTTACCTACACCCGAGTGGGAGGCACCTTCGCATATGTAAGATTAAGGCCCGTTACTCCAGAGACACTGGCATGAACGAAGATAGTGGAGACATTTTACTATATTCACATCGTTAAAGTCTTAGCTGACGTCTAGAAAATAGTGATATGTACAATTACGAAGTTAGAGAAAACTGTGTAACAACTGTTTTAAAAAATATATTTGCCTTTAACAAATTTACTCTACTGGATAGATCCCTTGATCTACGAATAAAAATTTTTAATTTTCCAAACAAAATTTGCATTAAAAGATCCAACTTTATATTTAGAAGATCTACTTGTGTTAGATGGGGTTACATTTGTTTTGAAGTTAATGGCAATAAAGAAGTTTTAAAAAGAAAAATGCTGGCGTGACAAAACGGTTCAAAGTTGATTTTATAGTTTATTTTTAAATTGAAACTTTAAGAAAAAACGTAGACTTAGTTAGTTTTTAAGATTGTAATATTTTCAAGTTTCTAGAGATATAAATGAAAATTAAAAGAGGAAATAACTTTTTTTTAAAGAAACTTAAGATAAATATGACAGGGCATTAAATATAACACTTAAGAGCGGTCGAGAGGAACGAGGTCAAAAGGAAGATTAGGGCGTTCAGGGAGAAAGAAATATATAACTAATTGGGGTCAGGAGTGCTCTTTTAGAAAGGGACCAATTCTTATTTTCTTTGCCCTAAATTATAGCTTCGAAAAAATATACTATCAACCTGGTAGTAATGAATTCGTAATATAGAATTAATTAATGTGATCTCCCTTACATAATAGCTGTAAAAGCAATACTATAAAATTACCACCGACCCTGCCCACACGAGTAATTAGATCAAGAACTGTAAACAGTTTCAAAGTTAATCTACACTTCATGAACACAAACTAAATATTAAATGTTAAAGAATTATGAATGGGCGCTGAAAGATGGGAAACATATTGCGAGATAAGTTAAGGTGTTATTAAATAATTTCAAAACAAACATAATCAGACATTTTGGCCGTCTGCCTTAGTACTTGACATGTACTTAGTTAATTGTTTGGAGAGAGCGCTAGTGTATATCTAATGGCACAGAGCCATCTATGATGTAGACTTAAAGCTTTGACTATGATTAGGATAAAAAAAAAGCTAATTATTTAGCAATAATTTAACGACACTGAGAAAATATTATATGGCTAAATTTGACATTTGCTATCATTTGTTATATATTAAAATAATACTCAACTTCTATAAAGTATATAATAATCAATTGATAAACCTAAAACATGTTAAAGTAAAGAGAACGTAATGTAAAAACATGGTTTCTTAGGGCTATGTTGGAGACTAAAATTGAAACTGTAACCTAAGAAAGTAACTTCTAAGTTCTTTATACTTGTTTCATGATTAGATTTGTCACTTGATTACGAGAGTTGATATATACTCTGGAATCATTGTGTATTATTATATTGTATTAATGAGTTTTTGTTTACAAATGATTTCAAACGTGCGATTAAATCACATCAATAATACGATCAATCCACTAATATAACTGTAAGACTGGAAGTTAAGAAAAATGTATATGAACGATATTTTAGTGCAACAGTCGTAATTATTTTCAATCTCACTTTATCCATTCTGTGTAGATTATAAGGCTCCCCTCCTTTTTGAATATTTTCGTTATATCAGTTTAGTATTAAATGAATTTTATACCAGATTCATATTTTACGTTTTACGATTTTGTTATTTTAAGCGACCATCTTAAAATTGAATCAATTTTTAAATTGATAATATCATTTTGTGACGCATTATTCAACATTGTTTTATAGCTCTGAATTCGGTGGCACAATAATGTTTTTATATCGCGCTTCTATCTTCATCTATAACCAACCGCAATCTGATATATTTTGCAACATTTTCCTTTTTAAAATACTGATTTTCATGTTTTAAACTATTTGACACATTTACAAATTTTAATAACTATTTAGTATGACGTTTCTTTAGTATTTATTCCTGCAACAAAATGATTTTCAAGAAGTAATATGTTACATTATCCTTTGGTTTATGATACTAATTGGCGTAAATAAGTGTATATTAATGAAGAATGTTCCATTTAGATGAACATTGACATATTATATATTACCATATTAAACAAGTTTGAGAAGTGTTTTATATGCAGGTTTTCCAAAAAGTATCAGAATGTCGTTATATATCGGCTTACAAAAATACTTCTGAAAAAGGCCACGAGCCGAAATATCGGCTCAACAAATACAACGCCAAAACGGCCACGAGCCGATATATCGGCTTGTTATTCTTTTAGTGATTACACACTTATTTTTTTACTATTTTAATTAAAATTTGTTTGTGGTGAAAAGGAAACAATCAAATTGCTTGTTACTAGTAATCAAATCGAGATTAAGTTTTTTTCATTTTCCTCTATATGTGTTGTTGATTCGTGAAATCAAGTAGGCCTTGATTTGACAGCTGGGATTTGTAGAACCAATATCTACATTCAGTTGTGCATTGTTTACATCTGTGCAAGTAGTTATGTGGTAATATTTTTGTGTTTATAGTGTCTTAGTATTTGTTTTTGTTTAGTGTTTTGTATTTTAGTGTTTCTTTTGACCTTTATTTGACAGCTGGGGGTTTTAGAACCAATATCCAGGCCTACATTCAGTTGTGCATTGTTTACGTCTGGCAAGTATTTATAGGGTTATTTTTTTGTGTGTTTAGTGACTTATTGTTTTTTTAGTTTTTTATAGTTTAGTGTTTGTTTTATTCAATATGGGTAATAAACGGCGGTATTTTCACCAGTTAGTGAAGATAAATTGATGAGACAAGTTCAAGAAACAAATGCAAATTTTACTGATGAAGTGAATGAGCTAGTAAAATGTCATCTAGCCTATTTGCTAATGAAATCGAATCTAGTTCTGAAAGTGTTAAAATAGACCAGACAAAAAAATTTATTAAGATATTCTCTTGAAATTTTCGGTATTTGTACAGAATACACAAATATATTAGAAAACAACTATTTAAACTCTTTAATTTTTTTTTTTTTTTTTTAGTTATATCTACCTATTTGACTCCAAAATAAAAAAATAAAATAAAAATTAAAATAATAAAATTTATTAATCCCCAATAAATTAGTATTTATTTTTTAATTTTTAATTTTTAATTACATCTATAGTACATAATCTTACAAGTAAAATACAGTTCAAAGTACAACTCTACTAGTATTTTTAGATTAGTTACACTAATTTTTATAACATCTTGATAAAACTCCCATTTTCATACTGGCCTTTTTGACTTACAAGTGCTGTTTTTTTTTTTTTTTTTTTTTTTTTTTTTGCCTGGCCTTAAAAGGGCTAATTGCAGATTAAGGAATGAAACTTAGCACATCAATACTATACCTTAAAATCTACTTTTTGAAATGATATCAATTTTTCATCACCTTATGGGGACGGCCCGCAAGGAGTCGGAAGAAAATCTTAAATGAGAGCATAGGTCAAGTTTTACATCATAGTAAAGGAGAGCAAAGTTAGGAGAAAAGAATGTCGCAAATCCGACCTAAAAATTTCAACCTATACACAATGGCGGCGGATTAAAGTTACAGTGTTGAGCTTGTTGTAAATGGCTTAATTTTCTTTCTTAGTATGAGTTACATAAGAAAACCCCGACAATACACACTGGATGTAAGGAAAAATTATTCTGGATAGTGATTGATTTTTCACCTCCAGTGGTCTACAAAACTGAAAGTAATTTTCCGATTATGAAAGGATTTGGTGATCTGCAGCTATCTTACCAAGAGTTAGCTGCTTTATTTAATGTTTCAGAAGATATTATCAAAAAGTGAAGTTTCCACCACAGCCCGCCGTTTCGATGAAAGTGGAAATGTGAAAGAGCATCCACACTGTGGTAGACCTAAATTAACGACTTCTAATGAATAACATAAGTTGAAGATTCGCATTGTAGGAAATTTGTTATGCAACATGACATAAGTAAAAATTCTATGTGTAATATTTTAAGACGTAACGGTGGAAACATGTTACGCTGAATTGTATATTAAAGTAATAATTTTATTTGATCTATTCATTTTGGTTTTCATTCACATAGCAACACAACATATTTACTAACTTTGAGTTGATCTTTCAGTGATTCCCTGACTCTGCTGTCTGTAGGCTGCCTAAGTTTGTTGTGTTATAACTAAAGCTTTGTACAGTTGTTTTAAGGATTCAGCTATAAAATATCGTTATCTGTCCGTTTGTATGTTAACTGACAAACCAAATGTGGGGACTATGTCATTTAGTATGAATTTCGTTGTAGTTTGTGCTGCAGCTTTTTCCTTTGTTTTTACAGCATATTTTGTCGTGCTACCACGATATGTATATAGGCAATAGCCTAGGTAGTGATTTAGGTATTGATTTAGGTAGTGGGCCTAAATAGTCGAAAGTTATATTCGTGAATGGTTTTTGGTGGGGTATTATTTGTTGTAAAAATCTATTTTGTTTTTGTCTAGAGGTTTTCATAGTTTCATATGTATGATATGATGTACGTGGGCGATCCAGAAAGTAACAGACGTTTTGTCCTGGCACGGCAGTGGGCGGGGCTAGCGCCGCCATCTTGGCGTCAGAATGTTTCTACACTCAGTACGCAACCAGCCGTGGTAGCTAGAGCATCGTTCCTATTGTATTTTTTTATACAGTGGAGTTTTAAAATGAGCGCTGTAATTGAAAATTCCGCCAGTTGTGAAGTGCGTGGCGTGATAAGGTTTTTGTTGAGAGGTATTGTGAAACACTCCAAAAATTAAGACGCGCGATACAAAACAATCGTCCGGAAACGCTTAGCGGGAAAGTTTTGTTTTTCCACGACAACGCCCGTCCACACACGGCCAAGCTTACCCAAGAGCTCTTGGACGGTTTTGGATGCGAAGTTTTCACAGCCCGGATTTGGCGCCGAGCGATTACCATCTGTTCCCAGTGATGAAGACATTGCTCGCTACGCAACGCTTTGACACTGACGTTGAACTCCATGCCGGTGTAAACCAGTGGTTGAACTCTCAGGCGGCAGATTTATACAAAAAGGGCATTGAAAAGCTTGTACCACGTTATCATAATGCCATAAATGGCGATTATGTAGAAAAATAGCTTAAGAGTTTACCTTCAAAATGTATATAATAAAAATTGGTTTTTTCATTTTGTTTATATTTGATTTCAAAAGTCTGTTATTTTCTGGATAGCCCTGGTAATATATTTTATAACGTCTGCTGACAATGTTCCAGTAGTTTTTATGATTTATTTTTGAATGAGTTTTTGTTAATTCCGCCTGTCTCCCGCTGTCAGAGAATTGTTGTTGGCTTTCAGGATGTTTTTCATTATTGATTTTGGTACAGCCAAAAGTTGTTGAGTTCAACCGTTAGTAAATTGTTTATAGTACAGTAGAGTATGTTGTCATTCAAGTTATATAACTTCGAATTTGAGTTTCCATGTTAGCTGTCATAATATTATGTGTGTAAAATTCTTCTTTAATATCTGGGAGTTCTATCGGCTAGCTGTCTGGAACTCTCATAATATTGCATTGTTTACAAAGTTTGCTCTATTAATTTCATTGCGAGTCTATTTAATCGTGAATTTATAAGCTATTATATTTTTATAGTATTGCAGTATTGAATGGTCATAAAGACGGTAAAATGTCTACCATAAATAAAAGTTTGGAAGAAGTTTATAATTTTATAGTTTATATAGTTTATTATACTACGCTGAGATGTTTAATATCAGAGACGGTCCATTTTCCTTCTGTATCTGTCAATCTTCTACATTTATTTTTACCTTTTACAGTTTTTCAATACATCAATAGTATACGAGATACCAACAGTGCAAAGATCTATTGTATGAACTCGATGCACAGTAATAAATAAATAAAATTTATTAACATGTTTGAAATGGGAAAACTGTCCAATATCAAAATCAAGGTTTATTTCAGAATTATCCAAAATTACTTGAGAACACTATATTTCTTGAGGTATAATCATAACCTATAAACTTTGAATCATATTAATGAAGGTTAGATTAGTTTTCATATATAGCCTACGACTGGAGTTTATCGATAATTTGTTTGTATATTTTATTGAAATAAATTGTTTCCTATATACAGGTTGTATTGAATTGTAAAAACACTTTTTTAAACTTTATAAAAAGGAATTATAAAATCAGTGTTGCGTCTTTACAAGTCTTTCTGTTGATTGTGGTGCCGAAACAATATTATATTATTTTTATTGACCTATAATTTTGTGTGTGAACCATCATTGTTATGATTTGTTTATGTGAGTAAAGATTTTTATAAAATGTTAAGTATTAACTCAATAATAAAATCCCCATTTTAAAGTATGCTACTATATAAATAGTATATGTGGTAAAAATTTAATTTTAATATCTGCTATAGTTTCTGAGAAATGTGGTTCCACAAGTTTTAAAAATAATAAAACACAAATATAAAATATTTCCCACAAGTTCTCACTGATATTTTATATACATTATTTAAATACCACTCAGACACGTTCTCTATATGTGTACTTATACATCTTGTTTTGTTAAACTTGATTTTATTTTTGGAACGGGTTCGACCTCAAGGTTGAACCCAATATCATTATGTGAAAAATTAAAACAACTGTATTGCAGTAAAATATAACATTATTTGAGTATTAAAATTATAATATAATACAATCAAAGAAATCAGTAGATGTAAAAAGTATAGTTTATATCCCTTAGAGGTTACGCAAAATACAGTGTTCCTTATTCTTAAAAGAGTTTACCTTCAATTTATGTTCGTATTTTAAACAAATCAGATGTAAAAAATTAAGTATAATCAGTGAGTGTTTGTGAAATTTCTTTTCGAGCAACAACAACAATTAATTGTAATGCTTTTAACCTAGGATATCTATTTCCTTTGGTTACAAAGTACTCATTTGGATTGCTATATTGAATATCTGTACAAAGTTTCATTAAAGTTACCGTGACACTATCAATATATAATTTTCTTGTTATTTAAGGGGACTCGGTATGTCATATCCTTTACATGTTAAATTGTCTAAGTTGTGGAACACTTTTCTCAAAGACCACTACAGATAACTGAATAAAATTTTTACCAGTAATTTTAGGCCTCTATTTATGCTCTATATCACAGGGGTTTTAAAATAAAAATATATAATTTTTATTGAAATATACTTTTGTGTGTGAACCATCTTTTGTATGATTTTTTTGTTAGTAAAGACTTTATATAATGTTAAGTATTAAACCAATGATAAAATCCCCATGTTAAAGTATAGTACTATATAAATAGTATATGTGGTAAAAATTTCATTTTAATATCTGCAATAGTTTTTGAGAAAAATGTTCCACAAGTTTTAAAAATAATAAAACACAAATATAAAATATTTCCCACAAGTTCTCACTGATATTTTATATACATTATTTAACTACCACTCAGACACGTTCTCTGTATGTGTACTTATACATTTAGTTTTGTTAAACTTGATTTTATTTTTGGAACGGGTTCGACCTCAAGGTTGAACCCAATATCATTATGTGAAAAATTAAAACAACTGTATTGCAGTAAAATATAACATTATTTGAGTATTAAAATTATAATATAATACAATCAAAGAAATCAGTAGATGTAAAAAGTATAGTTTATATCCCTTAGAGGTTACGCAAAATACAGTGTTCCTTATTCTTAAAAGAGTTTACCTTCAATTTATGTTCGTATTTTAAACAAATCAGCAGATGTAAAAAATTAAGTATAATCAGTGAGTGTTTGTGAAATTTCTTTTCGAGCAACAACAACAATTAATTGTAATGCTTTTAACCTAGGATATCTATTTTCTTTGGTTACAAAGTACTCATTTGGATTGCTATATTGAATATCTGTACAAAGTTTCATTAAAGTTACCGTGACACTATCAATATATAATTTTCTTGTTATTTAAGGGGACTCGGTATGTCATATCCTTTACATGTTAAATTGTCTAAGTTGTGGAACACTTTTCTCAAAGACCACTACAGATAACTGAATAAATTTTTTACCAGTAATTTTAGGTATCTATTTATGCCCTATAAATAACACAAGGGTTTTAAAATAAAAATATATAATTTTTATTGAAATATACTTTTGTGTGTGAACCATCTTTTGTATGATTTGTTTTTGTGAGTAAAGACTTTATAAAATGTTAAGTATTAAACCAATGATAAAATCCCCATGTTAAAGTATAGTACTATACAAATAGTATATGTGGTGAAAATTTCATTTTAATATCTGCAATAGTTTTTGAGAAAAGTGTTCCACAAGTTTTAAAAATAATAAAACACAAATATAAAATATTTCCCACAAGTTCTCACTGATATTTTATATACATTATTTAACTACCACTCAGACACGTTCTCTGTATGTGTACTTATACATTTAGTTTTGTTAAACTTGATTTTATTTTTGGAACGGGTTCGACCTCAAGGTTGAACCCAATAACATTATGTGAAAAAAATAAAAAACAACTGTATTACAGTAAATATAACATTATATTTAGGTTATATACGTAGGCTTTCACTTTGCTATTCACAGCTTAGTGACTTAGCTAGGGAGGATCATCCAATTTATTCCCGAGATTACTTAACTCGTGGAGTATCATTAGGAGAACGTGATTTGGCGCTACAAATAAAGTCATCTGAACGTGACCTTTACCAATCTCTCTCTCGCTTCCACTCATTGCTAGATTGGTTGTAAGAAAGAGAGAACTCAGTTGGTAACCTTAAGCAGAACTAAAATAGTTTTCAGCTTTGCTTAGTTATGTATGGTTTAGAATTTATATACTATCATTGTTCAAAATTGGAAAGTTAAAATTTTATTTTAAACAGTTTGCAAACTTTATGACTACATTAGGAAGTTCTAATGCATAATAATAGACATGTTAGCGTAATTAATTCAACATATTTATACACATGAAATATTCCACAATAAACTTTTTTTTTTCAAGACAACGTTTCAATTGGTTAGGTCGTCAGTCTCAATTGTTAAATGTACATACATTTTCTCAGCAATGATCTGCACCTATTAGAGTTATGTGCCAAGAAAATTTACGTACATTTAAGAACTGAAAATAATGATGTAATATTTGAATAGTTTTCTTTAACAAATAAAGTGTTTATTGCTAAAGTGTATTATCATTCAATTCATGAGAATATACAGGGTGATTCAAAATTGCACAGCAATACTTCGGAAACAGATTCAAGCAGTGATAATAAGAAGAAACCTTCATGTAAGTTAAACATGTTCAGAAACGCTTCGTTTTTTAGTTATGGCTAGCGAAATATTGCACCTTGATTTCTGCTTCAAAAGTCCTAGAATTGTTTTGAATAAATCTAGTATAAAATGCAAAACACGCATTTTTTAAGTTTGGTGTAAAATAAATTTGTTACATGGCTAATAAACGTACACAAATTTAAATCATATGATTTAACAAACCACAACAAGTGAGAGCATTTTCTATCAACGGGCTACTCGAAACTCTCGGACCAGAAATTTGTTTTTCAACTTTGTTATTATACTATCAAGCGAAAACCTTTGAGATAATAAATACAATAGAACTAAAGATGAACGAACGTATATCGGATTGTATTGTATTCCACCATCATTGTAGAACAGATTATTTTTATCTGGATATTAATAATCCTATTGGAGGATTACCATCACCGTACGAATTTAAATATATTTTAAAACATTTATCTTTATACTATGCCGTCCATTTTGAACCGTTTGAGCTAGTATCGCCTAAATTAAAATAACATTACACTCTATTATTTTGGAATTGTAAGTATATCATTTCACATGAAAACGCCTCTGGTATTGGTTATTTTAAATTTATTCAAGGCGTAATAGAGAATGCATCATATTTGTTAATGTGAAAGGGGTTTTTTGAGGTTCGATGATTTTTTAAATTTTTTTTTCTTTTCACCCCCTTTTCCAATATACAACTGCTCCATTGCGTTATTATGCTTCACTTTGTGGCGGATTAGAAAGTCCTAATCCGCCACAAGGCAATTTGAAAGAAAGTCCAGTTACAGGTACCACAAGTGAAAGTAGGTCAACCTGGTACCGTTAGATTTACAAGTAACTAACCCCAACAATTATGAAATATTCCTTTGAACCTAACTAACTATTATTTAAAACAGAACTTTTTATAAAAGGAAAAAAAAAAAATATGATTAGTTATGTATAAGCATGTTGTTTTGTATAACCCAGGAGAAATAAGTATGAATTTAACGAAAATTGCTCCAAAATATTGTCATAATAATTTAAATAAAATTCATAAAAGTTTATTTAAAAACCATGATAAAATGTAAAGGGAAAGTAGGCAGAGGTGGGGAGGAGTGATATCTTTGCGTTAATAAACGGGACTACCCCAAAAATCAGAGAAGGGGAGTGACGTCACATAACAAAACTATAAAACTCCCTGCCCAAAGCCAACAAGGCTCTCTCTTCTTACCACTCTGTTAACACTCTTCTTCGCAAGTTTTAAGTTAAATATTTTAGTGACGATTCATTCAGTCTTTCGGTCATTCTTTTAATTCTAAAATGTTAAAGTAAAATAACAGTTTTATTTATTTTCAATGTATTAATTTCAACTAAAGAATGTAGATTCGATAAAACACCACAAATTGGCATAATTTGGAAGCATCAGTAGACACAGCAAACAACTTTAAACGTTCATCGGAAGCAGATTGGAGAAATTCAGACTGGCAATACGAGGATTCGATCATCGCTTTTGTAAGGTACCGAAATATCGAATCTGAACATTATAAGATCAATGACAACTTTTAAATTCCATAAATTATTATATAGTTTAAAGTCAGTAAATTCATTAATACTTATTTCTCATTGGGTGGATTAGAAGCATTAATATTGTTTATATCAGTTTAATTAAAATTTGTAATATAAGAAAATGTTCCTATAAATATAGAATTTTGTACAAATAACTAAAAATTCTAGTAAGTAGTTATAAGTTGTATAAATATCAATTAAGGAGATAAATTCTTACAAATTAATACTATCACCCTTGAGTACGTTATTTTGCATAGTCTCCCGTTATACGTTTGCTATCCTATATTTATGTTAATTTGTAAGTACATTAATAAAACCTAAACTAAAGTCAGGAATCATAGTTCTCCAAATGACACGAGTCGAGATAGAGTCAAAAATCAGCTCAAATTAAGCTTAAATTTATACAAAAACTATACACATAAGAATTTATTGTATACACCAAAAAAAAAAAATAAATAAATAAAAAAAAGGGTAAACAATATTTTCTTGCGTTCGATCTTTTTGATTCGAATAATCAGTGCGATATATATACAAAAAACTAACTGCGCGGAGCCGGGTAGATCGTCGTACGAGGCTCTACATACATACAATCGTGCGGGGAGGAGAAGAAGATCGTCGCAACTTGTTCAGCTAATTTGTATTACGATATTTAAACGCCATATAACCTATTACAAAATCATTGCATATATTTCGAGTGTAATGTATATTCCGTTTGAAAACTACACAAAATTTACATTGTTCCTAAAAACTTTAAAATTTTAAAGATTGTAACAGTGAAACAAATAAATACAAGATATTTGTTTATGACGACAAGAGTGAAGTAGTTTTTTATATCACTTTGTTTCTCCAACGAACAATAATCTAATACGAGTAGAGAATTCAGATTTCATTTATCTACAGAAATTAAATCATCACAGTCAATATAGAAAAATGCGTTTTTTCTTCTCTATGATAATGTTTTCATTAAATCACAATATAAATGCTGTTCAAACAATATACCTAAAATATATAAAGGGTAACCAATCTTTGCAAATAAAATTCATCAATAACGTTTTCCCACAGCCACTAGATCCTATAAATATTGATGGAATTTAACCAGTTTCAACTTGTTGGTAACCACCATATACTGTCACTTTATATTTTCCTTCAGATAACTTTCTCTTAGTAAGTTAGTTATGGAGGGTTCTGAGGCTACTCAGTCTGCTGTTGCTGCGATCTTTTATGACTTCCCCTTGAGTTTAGACCCAGGCAAGATTTAAGCTTCCTTACGAAGCCAAAAATGTTTAGGGGTGGACATGACTGTTACTCTGCAATTTAAATTTAAATTTCAATAACTCCTTTTTGGTAGAATGAACCTGTTATTTCTTCACCGTTCAAATCTTTAATTTTATACGTTACCAGATTTTAACAAAAAACTAGGTCTATTATTCAATCTATTACAAATATTTCCCGAGTACAATTGTTTACATATTTGTTTTCTTAACTTTAAGTAATCTAACACGAACACCGGTTTGAAAATCGGGTACTACATTTTTAGTATACTGTCTGTACAGTCTTTCGAGTATAGATTTTTCATTCGATTTGTTTACATGTGCAGGTCTTATACCGATTGTTCTAAGTATGTTGTTGTTATATTCATTTTTCATATCTTCCAAATTAACAACCCACCTGTTAACTCCTTTCACTTTAAATGGGATTTTTAAAAAATACAGTTCTTAGCATTTTATGTATGATACATTTTTATATTGTTATTATTAAGAAAACGTTGAAAATCTCCATTTTTGAATTCTAAGCTCTTGTCTGTATGCAATATGTTGGTAGCGCTGTGACCATCTTTAATAGATTTTTTAATAATTCTATTGAAAGCGTCAGGAACTGCTATTCCACTTGTTTCCTTTAAAGGGTCATTTCAAGCGAATTTAGAAAATGTATTGAAAACATTCAATACATAATTGTAACCATGTTTCAAATCTATATACTCTCTTATCATTATTAAATCAGCAGCTCAAAAGCCTTCTGTCCCTAATTTAATGATTTGTCTTTTACTAAATTTCTTCCTAATATACATATATTAGGTAAAGTTTGAGGGCGAAGTGTAAGTAGAACTCGAAGTTTGATTTGTATTTCATTTAAATCGGTTTCAGGTTAAAATACTGTGACTTTCTTTACTTAACAGCACTATTTTCTACGACCTCTTTGGATTTTGTAAATTTACTTTTTTTAGTTTTACAAAGTCCATCGATTTTCCAAAGACCGTTTGTACATATTCTTCCTTTATGTTCACCGTTTTCCTTTTATATTTAGACCAATGCATCATCTCTACTCTCCTATTTATCTTCATCATGCACACTTAAATAGACAACGATCATATCATTTATAATTGGAAACTCTTCGCTCTTAGCGTATTTAAATTTTAATCTAACATCTTGTATTTGTTTAATGTTTTTATTCAAAGGATATATAATATTGAAAACGTCCATCTAACTGCCTTTGTCATTTTTTTGTGAAATCGGAAGCATGCAAAGGATATCCGCCTTTTGGTGGGAATGAAGATCGATTTCATGACTGCTAAATGCATGTTCAACCAAATTACAATGAATTTCTAGGAGCACCATATCCTTAGTCGTATGGGGAAATTCTAAATTAATTAACAAAATCTTTTGTTGGATCTAAATATATATGACTCTCTAATCATAAATTAAGAAATGCAGCGTTTTCACTACCAATGGTTTTTAGTAAATGAATTGTTAGAAATATCTCTTTCTCTCTTATAATGAAAATATTACTGTTTTCGTTGATGTATACCGTTTGACGCTTGCAAATCTTTGGATTTGGAGGAAAAGTAGCGTTTTCGATCCTTTGAATACCAATATGTCGTGATATCAGAAGGGGAGCAGTCTACCTTAAAATAGAAAGAACCCCATATTGAATACGGGGGTTCCCGAAACACTAATTTTTGCAAACACGTCCTATGTCTAAGTAGTAGGTCACCAAAATAAACAGATAATTGTTCTATTAATGATGAATACATAAATTATCAAAGGGATGCACCGCCAGCGACCCCATGGTATTGCCGGTGTGAGTTTGCATGGCTTAGAATTCGATGAGATTGCCAGCCTCCATATTGCATAATTCAAAGAATACAGCTTTATCGCTCTCGTTGGTGAACACGGTATGTGGTCTTGCCAATTGTCGATTCCAAGGGAGTAGCGTTTCGTGACTCTCTTTGCAGTCTACCAGCCAGTCGCCGGAACATTCGTTTAACCTAAGGTCTTGATACGGTAGTGTCCCTACGGTAATGTATCTATTTTTATTATTTTTAGAATAAACCGCTTATAATCGTTTGCGTTGAATGTGAATTTTGTCAGTTTGATTAAATAGGCCTATAATTTATATTTATGCTTCTGATTAAATTTTGGGTTCGATACTCGTTTGTTCCTTCAAACAGACACGTTTTAAAATTCTCGAGATGAATCGGTTTCTTTACAACATATCGTTTAACAGCTTTACATTTCACAAAATCTCTTTTTGTGTAAACGTAAGCATATAATTTTGAGCGTAAACCGCAGAACTGTTGCGCAGGCAATCTATTCAACTCATCTTTAAATTTTCCGATAACATTGTTATTCTTTTGGCTGTAACATTTGTGGACTTTAGGAAATTTGTTCGTATGAAAATTGTCGATATTATTTTTCATAATCACTGTTGGGATGGTCTACCGATGTTTTTATAAAGAAGTCTACAATAATGTTCTTTAGGAAGAATCGTTTGTACGACTGATTCTCAATGCTTTTTTGAATCTATTTGAGCTTTCCAATCCAATTTAGTAGTGATAGATACAAGTTTCTTACAAAATCTACAATACCATTTAAATTTGGGAAGAAACGTTGGTATTACTTATTCCCGATGCTTTTCTGTATTGATATGTCTTCTCCACTTCTATTCATTCGTGTGTGTGTGTGTGTGTGGGGGGGTGTGTGTGTGTGTGTGTGTGTGTGTGTGTGTGCATAAACTTATTTTAAAAAATTTTCTTGTTCACTTTATTATTCTAAGTATCAGAACTCACATCTTTAACGATATACCTATCCCATTTCTAATGAGGCTCAACTAACCTGTTAAGGACTAATTTGCTACCGAAGGTGAATTGGATTTTGATTACGACTAAATTGAGCTGTTGGAGGTTTATAAGGAGATGCAAAAACTTTTGATGAAGGCGGAGATTTCCTAGTCATGAATTTAGTAATATCATCATCAACTACAACTTTAGTAGGTTTCTGAATGTGTGCTTGAATAACATTGGGTTACTGTTTTGTTAGATTTGCTAAATACTCATTACTATATTTATATTAATTTTGAGAAATTTTAGCGTTGAGAATATTTTTTTTTATGAACAATATGTAGAGCTCTATATATCGAACAACATAGATGATATACAACAACATATAATATAACAACATACCTGTGTGTGTATATATATATATATATATATATATATATATATATATATATATATACAGTGTGGTTTTAAAGTCTCTCCCCCCTCCCCCCGCCTATTTGTTTGCACATTTTATATCAGATTGTGTCATAACCAATACCACCCATTATAAGTGTAAAATCACTGACTTTCTATGTGTTTGGGAATTTTAGTGTATCACTAGGTTCTAGATGTAGGAGTCAGTTTAAAAAATCTTAATACGGTGATGGTCATGAGATATATTGTTTAACAAAGTTTTTTTCTAAAAACAATGGTTGATTCCACACTGAAAATGGTTTTACGGTTTTCAAGATATCTGTAGGTATAGGTTAGATTAGGATATCTCGAAAACGGTAAAACCTTTTGCTCCAACACTGTTTCTAGCAAAAACAATATACGATGTTAAACAATATGTCACATGACCGCCTTCTCTTTACAACTTTAAAGTCCACTCCTAAAAAGCAAACCTACTGATATTTTGAGCACAATTAAACCTTTTTTTCAGATTTGATTTAACCACTGTTTGTAGGTAAAAAACATACAGTGGTAAAGGATATGTCTCATAACAGTCTTCTCATTACAACCTTCAAGTTGACTCGTAACCCTCAAACCTGATATCTCGAAAACGATAAAACATTTTTCAGTGTTGATTCAACCACTGATTTTAGAAAAAAAAACTTTGATAAACGATATGTCGCCTGACTACTTTCGCATTAAAATGTTTGAAGTTGACACCTACAACTTGGACATATAGTGAGTGTGACCAGAATGTTGGTATTTTTACTTTTACAATGGGTGGTATTGATGAATAAACAATCTGATATAAAATGGTTCTTATAATAGGGGGGGGGGGGAGAAATTTTAAAACCCCTCTATACATAATCATACCGTTCACTGATTTTGCTACATTAGTTATGGCTAGTTCAAAGGACATTCAGAGCTATGAAGCCAATTAAGGATCATTATATTCTACCATTTAGTCCGGAATTTTATGGATTACAATTATTTAATTTCATTAAAATACTGTCTATAATTGAGTACATTTTTATATTTTCGGCATTGTAAAAAAACACCCCAGTTTCATTTACACATTTTTACCATTCTGTATTTATTCTAAAATTTGTATTTTATGTTAAAAATATATTTTATAATCGATGGTTTGTTTTTTGTTGATACCCTTAAATCTGTCTTTGAGTTAAAAAAAACAAAAAAAAACTGAAAAGAATACATCGGGAAATGGTAAAATAAACACCGCATACATATATTCATAAATATCACTCTTCTAGTTGTCCAGTACTCCACGGGAAACTAGCAAATAACAATCCAAAAACTTCTTTTTTTTTTGTTGCAACGATCTAAAAATTCAAACTTTTTATTAATATTTTGTACTATCCTATAATTTTCTCTTTGTTACATACATATGAGAAGTAAATAAAATGCACACACTATCATACACCACCTCGAACGTGTTACTAGTATTTTTTAATTATTTTACATCTTCATTATAATATAATTTTTCATTATTATATACATTAAATTTATTTTTTTTTTTCAGGTAAGAGATATTTACGGTGATCAATTGCTCATAGAACTTTAGTGAGTATTTGAAATTATATTTCATGCAAAATGGATTTTATATTTACTGTTTACTAGTCTTATCACTATAATTTTGAGTTCACTCATAAAATGGAATTTGGGGTTACTCCATCACAACACATAGTGCGTTTAGAAAAAAATATTTTGAAAACGATGGGATTTTCATTTATCTTAAGATATTTCAATCTAGCCCAAATTACCTTATAACCAAATACACACCTTGGAGTATTATTTTTTAACTTTTTTATTTATTTAAAATTGTACATAATACAAAAACGAAAAAGACGGAAATCAAATCTCATTATTACATAACTACTAAAAATATATGACGTTAGATAACTAAAAGATAACAACTTTTAATGAAAACAATGAAGAAAGTAAATCAATAGATATATGAATCGGTAAGTGGGCCCTTTAGGCTCAGGAGTGTAAGAACGAGGACCAACCAACCCAAACTTTGACGAGAGTAATACAGGTATTTTAGTTGAAATACAGTTGTTTTTATTTTTTTCACATAATGATATTTATTGGGTTCTACCTTGAGGTAGAACCCTTTCCAAAAATAAAACCAGATTTAACAAACGGTATAAATGTATAGACATACAGAGAACATTTCTGAGTGTTATTTAAATAATGTATATAAAATATCAGTGAGAACTTATGAGAAATATTTTATATTTGTGTTTTATTATTTTTAAAACTTGTGGAACACTTTTCTCAGAAACTATTACAGATATTAAAATGAAATTTTTACCACATATACTATTTGTATAGTAACATACTTTAACATGGGGATTTTATCATTGAGTTAATACTTAACATTTTATAAAGGCTTTACTCACAAAAACAAGTCATACAAAAGATGGTTCACACACTAAAGTATATTTCAATAAAAAATAATATTAACAGACTGATCGTGAAAAACACAGAATTTTTGTATATAAGAATATATTCGGATTAACTGTATTAAAAGGGTACATACGTAAGAATATATTTAAAAAAAAAATAGGAGTTTTATAAAGTCTTTACTCACAAAAACAAATCATAAAAAAGATGGTTGATTAACAAAATTAAATTTCAATAAAAAATAATTTGTATTTCATTTTAAAACCCCTGTGGTATAGAGCATAAATAGAGGCCTAAAATTACTGGTAAAAATTTTATTCAGTTATCTGTAGTGGTCTTTGAGAAAAGTTGTAAAGGATATGACATACCCAGTCCCCTTAAATAAGAAGAAAATTATATATTGATAGTGTCTCGGTAAATTTAATGAAACTTTGTACAGATATTCAATATAGCTATCAAAACGAGTACTTTGTAACCAAAGGAAATAGATATCCTAGGTTAAAAGCATTACAATTAATTGTTGTTGTTGCTCGAAAAGAAATTTCACAAACACTCACTGATTATACTTAATTTTTTACATCTACTGATTTGTTTAAAATACGAACATAAATTGAAGGTAAACTCTTTTAAGAATAAGGAACACTGTATTTTGCGTAACCTCTAAGGAATATAAACTATACTTGTTACATCTACTGATTTCTTTGATTGTATTATATTATAATTTTAATACTCAAATAATGTTATATTTTACTGCAATACAGTTGTTTTATTTTTTCACATAATGATATTGGGTTCAACCTTGAGGTCGAACCCGTTCCAAAAATAAAATCAAGTTTAACAAAACTAAATGTATAAGTACACATACAGAGAACGTGTCTGAGTGGTAGTTAAATAATGTATATAAAATATCAGTGAGAACTTGTGGGAAATATTTTATATTTGTGTTTTATTATTTTTAAAACTTGTGGAACACTTTTCTCAAAAACTATTGCAGATATTAAAATGAAATTTTCACCACATATACTATTTGTATAGTACTATACTTTAACATGGGGATTTTATCATTGGTTTAATACTTAACATTATATAAAAATCTTTACTCACATAAGCAAATCATAAGAATGATGGTTCACACACAAAATTATATTTCAATAAAAATTATATATTTTTATTTTAAAACCCCTGTGTTATAGGGCATAAATAGAGGCCTAAAATTACTGGTAAAAATTTTATTCAGTTATCTGTAGTTGTCTTTGAGAAAAGTGTTCCACAACTTAGACAATTTAACATGTAAAGGATATGACATACCCAGTCCCCTTAAATAACAAGAAAATTATATATTGATAGTGTCACGGTAAATTTAATGAAACTTTGTACAGATATTCAATATAGCTATCAAAACGAGTACTTTGTAACCAAAGAAAATAGATATCCTAGGTTAAAAGCATTACAATTAATTGTTGTTGTTGCTCGAAAAGAAATTTCACAAACACTCACTTATTATACTTAATTTTTTACATCTACTGATTTGTTTAAAATACGAACATAAATTGAAGGTAAACTCTTATAAGAATAAGGAACACTGTATTTTGCGCAACCTCTAAGGGATATAAACTATACATTTTACATCTACTGATTTCTTTGATTGTATTATATTATAATTTTAATACTCAAATAATGTTTGGGGGACAGGTAAAACTACCTGATTTGCCAAAAAGTAGTTTTTATCACTAAAAAACACAATTTTTTTTTCAAGTTATTAAACCTGTCCAGGACTTTTGGGGAACTACGTATATAACCTAAATATAATGTTTTAAGAACTAAAATACTTGAGAAATTCATTTTAGAGTTGTTTTAATTTTTCACATAATGATATTGGGTTCAACCTTGAGGTCGAACCCTTTCCAAAAATAAAATCAAGTTTAACAAAACTAAATGTATAAGTACACATACAGAGAACGTGTCTGAGTGGTATTTAAATAATGTATATAAAATATCAGTGAGAACTTGTGAGAAATATTTTATATTTGTGTTTTAATATTTTTAAAACTTGTGGAACATTTATCTCAAAAACTATTGCAGATATTAAAATGAAATTTTCACCACATATACTATTTGTATAGTACTATACTTTAACATGGGGATTTTATCATTGGTTTAATACTTAACATTATATAAAGTCTTTACTAACAAAAACAAATCATACAAAAGATGGTTCACACACAAAAGTATATTTCAATAAAAATTATATATTTTTATTTTAAAACCCCTGTGTTATAGGGCATAAATAGAGGCCTAAAATTACTGGTAAAAATTTTATTCGGTTATCTGTAGTGGTCTTTGAGAAAAGTGTTCCACAACTTAGACAATTTAACATGTAAAGGATATGACATACCGAGTCCCCTTAAATAACAAGAAAATTATATATTGATAGTGTCACCGTAACTTTAATGAAACTTTCTACAGATATTCAATATAGCTATCAAAACGTGTACTTTGTAACCAAAGGAAATAAATCGTTACAGATTTGTATTGATATTTTAATGGACTCTTTACCTTTAAACAATTGTAATTTATTTTTTAAATTGATATATATATATATATATATATATGCTCCTGTCATTTACTGCAGAGATAAAAGTAAAAAGCGATGGGTATGTCCTTTAAAAGTGTTTAATCATGGGACGATTGAATCACTTCTTTCGATTGAACAAATGTAGGATAAAATAAGTGTGCAAAAATAATTAGATTTCATCTTGTAATGATCAAATATCACAGAATGTTATAGTGCATATAATAGCGTTTACAGGGCTTAGCTGTTACTTTCAAAAATATAATACTGAATACGGTCCTCCCAACATAAGGGAGGGCCGGATCACGGACACGAGGGTTGCATATGGAGACTTATCAACATATATATACGAGGTCCTTTAGGGCCCCCTCCCACGTCATGTAAGTAGTGATAATAACAATTAAGTGGTTCAGAAAACCTGTATAACAACTGTATTAAATAAAACCAAATATACTACCCCTTGATTTACCAATAGAATTTAATTCACACAAGGCTCAAGAAACCAACTTTTGCGAATTATTTTTTGAGGATTTATATTACATCGCATGACGGGGCTGGACAAATACCATACGTTCAAATTGTTTTTAAAAAAATTATCGCTTAAATGTAAATAACCAAATTCCCCCTTTATTACATAAACTTATCTTTACATTAGAAAGTGATATGATTATAAACAGCTATACAGATCAGTTACAGCAAACACAATTTATTAATTTGTTCAATTGTAAAACAAAGACCTGTGCTGTATCCTCAAACATTTCACAATAAATGAAGCCATTACCCAGTCTATCGCACTGGTATGATCCCACTTGCATTATGTACATACAATATGATAATCCCTTAAGAAGATTGGCAGGATATATTGTGTCCTGTATTTTGCATACATTTTAAGGATCCCGTCCCAGGTCCAGCTTACCCGGATTTAACCTGATATACTGTCAGTTGTGTTATTTAAAGTCAAAATAACAAGTTGATCTGTCAGTACACAATATTATAAGCATTTGAGAATTTTGTATCTGACACTGCATCTCATGAGTTGACCCTCCTTTCAAGACATGATAATCCTTTATAATATTGGCAGGATGTATATTGTGTTCTGCATTTTACAAGAGTTGAAAGGATCTTGTCATCGGTTCACAAAGCTGGTACGGTATATTGGATTCGATAAGTAGAATGTCCAGCTTCATCGAATAATCTGTGAATTGAGGTCGATTTGCGTATATTTACTAAGGAAAGAATATCCGTATTTTCAGTACTTAGTGTTTGTAGTTTATTTGTAAGGAACCATTTGGTTAATAATAATGCAGAATGATTGCACTACTTTTATCACGCGCCCAATTATAAAAGTAAATACAAAAACGGGTTTAATTTTTTCTCAAAATGTGCGCAAACGATTTTGATAGACTTTACTACAATTTAAACTCTAAGAGTTCAACAAAATATATTATACAATGGCCTTAAAACGGCGATTTAGAAAAATTAACGGCTAATTTATATATATAGTCATGACCCGTATATATTTTGTCGGGCCAGTAAAGCTTACATTTCAGTACCTCTCAGGGGCCTTACTATATTGAGTACTGACGTGGCGAATCAAAGCGTTCCTAGTTAGATCTACGCCTTTTCATATAGTCGTTGGTTATCCCTCTCTTTCACTTTACTACGAAGTTTCTCTGTTCTCTTCTAACCCTGACACGTATTCGAGGGTTAGGAGATTATTGTTTTATGTTGTTTTCTTCCTTTTTACAAGACGTTAAATACCGAAATGTCTTTAGCCTTTAATAGCAAGGAAAACAAAATAATCAGTGATACACTTTTATTTCCCATTCTGTTATGTTCAGCTTTTGACGTAAAAAAATCAATTCACAAATAAAACAGCAACATCTGTAGAACTGGATGGTTGACCCATCCAATTTTTAATTTATATTTAATTACCACACACGAGACTACATTTTAAAAATTGTATTCGTTATTTTTGGTGTATTACTTTACTCAAATAATTTTCACCAATACTTACAGAACCCCTCTAGTATTCCTTTAACCAATAATACCGAACGTTTTTATATTTAGAGCACGTCGTAGATTGATTGCTTAGTCGCAATATAAAGGTGGTTAGAAGGTGTACTGGAAATGTATTTGGATACAAGTTCAATAAGTATTTTACAGTAATAAATTTGTTTACGTGAGACAATTTAAGCAGGAATAAAAAAAAAAGTTAGAATCATATTAACAGTTTTCTATTATTTTTTGGTAGTTTAAATTCAATTTGAAATTTAATAAATAGCCCAACCAAATGACAAATAAACTCTGCTCAAACTATGGTCAAATCATCGTGCTCAATATCAAACCACAGAAAAATTTTGTAACGATATGTAAATGATGTTAACATGGGTACGTTAAAATGCGTCTATTAATCCTTTAATTTTGGTATTTATTAACATAAGTATACTGCAGTTTTGGGTTAATCACTCATCATCAGGTAAATAAAAACACAATTACAAACATACAACACTACACAAAACACATTTCAATCCGTTCGGAGGTCGGTTATTGTTTAAAGAACTTAGGAAAACGTAGACGAGTCCTGTTATCAAGGACATACAAGTCTAAGCGGTAAGTCGACACTGGGGTTAGTTCTGTCATCCGGAATCTTATTTCCAGTTGTTTCAGGTGGACTTTAATACCATATCTGACTGGAAAAAACGTTAGTCTTTTAATCAATTGGTAGAGTTACATTTTGTTTCCTTGTATATCTCACATTCTTCTATAGCATTCGTATATTGTCCCTTTTTGAATATAGGCTATGTAATAATACAAGTTAATATCAAAATTTAAATATGTATTGCAATTATTAATGAGGTGCTCAGAAAAACTTGACATCTAATTTTCTACGTGGTAGTTGCTCCTTAAATCTTACGTGGAAGGGACGTTCTGTGTGACCTAAGTAGTAACTGCTAGAGAGTTAATTATGCCGATTTGAAGATACGTGTCTGCATAAATAGTGTATATCTTTAATATTTTACGTCAAAGATAAGGTAGAAGATACAATTTATCTTTTATCAATATTAAAAAATATTATCACATTAACGGTCGCCATTTTAGTTACAGTTGTCCAAATAATTCTATTCAAGGCATTTTTCTTGATTCATTAAGCCTATTCAAAATGAAGTATCTCGTAATCACATTCCAAATTTTAAACTTACCCCCGAATTAATAATCATTCTTTTCTATACAGGGTGTCCAAAAAGTATTAGAACAGCGTTATATTTTTGTATTAATTGCAGATTAAGGAATAAAACTACTTACTTTTAAAGCAACTATAAATTTTTCATCAACTTTTAGGGACGGACCGCAAGGAGTCAGAAGAAAATCTTTAATTAGAGCCCAGGTCGAGTTTTACATCAGATTAAAGGTCTTTGTTAGGAGAATAAAATGCCGCAAATCCAAATTCGAAAGGTTCACCCTATAGATAACGGCGACGGTTTAAGGCAACCATTTTGAGCTTGTTGAAAATGGATTAATTTTCTTTCTTGATATGAATTACAAATAAAACCAGGACAATATACACTGGGTTTTTCCTTTACAAATTATTAAGTTTTACCCCAAACCCCCATTTTTGGGGGACAGGTAAAACTACCTGATTTGCCAAAAAGTAGTTTTTATCACTAAAAAACACGTTAAAATATCTAATTTGGTTTTTAAGTTATTAAACCTGTCCAGGACTTTTGGGTACGTATATAACCTAAATATAATGTTTTAAGAACTAAAATACTTGAGAAATTCATTTTACAGTTGTTTTAATTTTTCACATAATGATATTGGGTTCAACCTTGAGGTCGAACCCTTTCCAAAAATAAAATCAAGTTTGACAAAACTAAATGTATAAGTACACATACAGAGAACGTGTCTGAGTGGTAGTTAAATAATGTATATAAAATATCAGTGAGAACTTGTGGGAAATATTTTATATTTGTTTTTTTAATATTTTTAAAACTTGTGGAACCACATTTCTCAGAAACTATAGCAGATATTAAAATGAAATTTGTACCACAAATACTATTTATATAGTAGCATACTTTAACATGGGGATTTTATCATTGAGTTAATACTTAACATTTTATAAAGTCTTTACTCACAAAAACAAATCATAAAAAAGATGGTTGACTTACAAAATTAAATTTCAATAAAAAATAATTTGTATTTCATTTTAAAACCCCTGTGGTATAGAGCATAAATAGAGGCCTAAAATTACTGGTAAAAATTTTATTCAGTTATCTGTAGTTGTCTTTGAGAAAAGTGTTCCACAACTTAGACAATTTAACATGTAAAGGATATGACATACTGAGTCCCCTTAAATAAGAAGAAAATTATATATTGATAGTGTCACGGTAAATTTAATGAAACTTTGTACATATATTCAATATAGCTATCAAAACGAGTACTTTGTAAACAAAGGAAATAGATATCCTAGGTTAAAAGCATTACAATTAATTGTTGTTGTTGCTCGAAAAGAAATTTCACAAACACTCACTGATTATACTTAATTTTTTACATCTACTGATTTGTTTAAAATACGAACATAAATTGAAGGTAAACTCTTTTAAGAATAAGGAACACTGTATTTTGCGTAACCTCTAAGCGATATAAACTATACTTTTTACATCTACTGATTTCTTTGATTGTATTATATTATAATTTTAATACTCAAGTAATGTTATATTTACTGTAATACAGTTGTTTTTTATTTTTTTCACATAATGATATTGGGTTCAACCTTGAGGTCGAACCCTTTCCAAAAATAAAATCAAGTTTAACAAAACTAAATGTATAAGTACACATACAGAGAACGTGTCTGAGTGGTAGTTAAATAATGTATATAAAATATCAGTGAGAACTTGTGGGAAATATTTTATATTTGTGTTTTAATATTTTTAAAACTTGTGGAACACTTTTCTCAAAAACTATTGCAGATATTAAAATGAAATTTTCACCACATATACTATTTGTATAGTAGCATACTTTAACATGAGGATTTTATCATTGAGTTAATACTTAACATTTTATAAAGGCTTTACTCACAAAAACAAGTCATACAAAAGATGGTTCACACACTAAAGTATATTTCAATAAAAAATAATATTAACAGACTGATCGTGAAAAACACAGAATTTTTGTATATAAGAATATATTCGGATTAACTGTATTAAAAGGGTACATACGTAAGAATATATTTAAAAAAAAAAAATAGGAGGACTTTTAAAAATTGGATTCTTGTTAATTTTAAAAAACAGTAATTGTGTTAGAAAAGTATTATCAAAATGGCTCTCCTTCTTAATGCCCTTACTGATAGTAAAAACTGGTTTACAAAATAATATCCCTTCTTAAATCTAAAAATATATTCTCCAATTCATCACAAAAACCCAAAACATTTCAAATAAAATGTTTTTATAATTTCAAGTATTCGTAAAAATATTTTTGAATCCGGTAGTATTTATCAATTGCAGTAAAACGCTTTTAATTTAACCTGCAGGATAAACAAATCCTGTGAGGATTAAGCCATTTACATCGCCCTCTAATTTGCTTTTAAAATAGAACTACCCCTAGTCTTCATTTACGGGTAACTACCCCAATTACTGATGTCCTGTTTTTTTAACCATATTGTTAATTATTCTAGTTACAACACCTAACTTTGTTACTATGTAACTGATTTAGATGTTTTGTTTTAGTAAATTTCATTAATATTAATGTGTTATTTGCGAGTTTATAATTTACAAATTATAGAAATTGAAATATTCCGGTTGCTCATCTGAAATAATCATAAAATTTGTTTTGATCTGACCCTACCCATTGTAGTAATTTGCCACCAATTTAACTAAATACATAATTTATAAAGGTGAGTCATTTATATTGAGACAAATTAAAATCAAGAAAACGGACAGTATTGAAGAACATTTTTTCAGAAAAATTTAATGGTATCAATTTCATTGATTTTTTGGTCTGTGTTTGGACAAGAGAATTAAAAAAAAATGAAACTTATATATTTGTTATACACGGAAAAAAAGTGGAAGACAACATCATGATACTTACCCAGCCCCAAAATACAATGAAATACAAGCAGATCCTATATATGTAATGGATTATAAAAGTTGATTCTAGGTTCTTTTAGGAATTGTTAAATTGTATTGGTAGACCAAAGGCTTTTATCCAATAGGGTAAGTTTCTTTAAAAGAGTTGTAATAATCACTAATTTTTTGACTTGGATAGGCTAACAAAGCTCGTAGATCACTTAACTCAATTATTTGAAGTACCAGGTATATGGGTTTAGAAAACACTATATAGGGTGGTACAATATTTATCGATTTCAGATGTAGACTCGGTTATACGATTTTGTTAACCTAAAAATATTAGTGCGTAAATAAAAAATCGCGGTCGAATTCAAATTTAAATAAAAGTTGTTGTTTATAATAATATTCGCTCTTACGTCGTACAGTCTTACAAGTAATGATTTAAAATCTGCATCCATGAAAATATATTCGGTTTCTTGAAAATACGGTATCATTTCTACCCTTTACCCCGTTAGTTTTTTTCTATTTATGATGTCATAGCTATAGTGATATTCTTAACTTCATAATCCATAAATCTCTTTCGCAGAGACTGGGTTTAATGGGAAAGTCTTCGTTTCTGAAAAGAAATCTTTAAGTAGAAAACTTTGGAATGTTCTAGATTTATTGAACATGTATAATCGAATTATTTCACTGTCTTATGGCAGATCATATCAAGCCATAAGACAGTGAAATAATTCGATTATAGTGAAGGAACCTTATGAAGGTTCTTATAAAGCAACCTAGGATTTGAAAATGGAATTAAATCAGGACGCCAAATTATATAAATTCATTCTGAATATAAAAATAAATAAAAACTATTCATCTTCCTGTTTGTATTTTAAAAAAATTACATAATTCCTAAACGAATTGATCTATCGATTCCAAATTTTATAGAATGTTTTATACTATTAGTTAACAGTGTAATACATATAATCTGATATTTTCGCAAGTAACCGTTTCAAAATGGTGTTAAAAGTAAACATGTTTGATGTAAAATATCTTTAAAACTGTTGATTTTATAAACTACTAGCAGAGTACCCGTCCTTCGTACGGGGTTGATGTATATTTAAGCCAAGTATATAATGGAGTATAGATAATTGAGTGTTAAGGGAGTTTTCAAGGCCACTGGGGCGGTGTCCTGATGGAATTTCTAAATAAAAATAGGCCTATGTGTTACCCAGGGACCCTAAGAATGTCCATGTATAATTTCAGCTCAATGGGTCCAGTAGTTTTTACGTGATTGAGTAAAACTTACAGACAGACAGACACTATTAGATTTTTATATAATAGTATAAATTTACGAGATAAAAAATATTTGGCCCTTTAATAGTGAACAAGAAACCTTTAATATTATTGTATGTTTACAAAATAGATTAAAGTTTGATAAAACTAGTTATTTTTAGTAATTTACTATAATTAAAAAAAAAAAGAAGATTTCTTGTTCTTCCATTACGTTTAAAACATTTATGAAGTCGACTGTTAGCTGCTGAGCGATGAAGTAAAACTATTGTGTTTTAGAAAATTTCAAACATTTACTTTTAAACCGATATTCAGGTATTTTTCACAAACAATTACATAAAGATGCCATTCTATTTATCATTAAAATATAAAATATTATGTGAAATCAACTGCAGTTTAATTAAAATTAATTAGAGATTTGACATTAAAAAAAAAGTTTATTGTAAGCCATTTTGAAATGGTTAAGTGGTAAATAATAATTTTTTGTGGTACACTGGAAACTAATAGTATAAAAGTTTTGTAAAATTTAATTGATTGATTGATTTATTCCTCCATAGATAAACTCGCAAAAAGTTACATTTAAACAATAATGAATAGGCTATAACAAAAATACTAAAAAACCTTCACCACTAAATAAACACACAAACACACAAGAGAAAAACAAAAACTTAATAATATTTTTATAACAGTGTTTCATGTAACTCTTTCTAAAACAAAAAACAGTCAACATTTTACTGTGGGAGGAACTAGGTACCCCATATTTCGGTGTCCTGTTTCGGAGTTACAATCACAAAATTATTAGTGCTAGGCAGACGTTACGCTGTGAACAAAACTACATTATAAATAATAAATGCAAAATATAACAAAACTAATAAAAACCACTTTAACACGATAGTAGAATGCGGGAGAAAAGCACAAGGCAAATACAGTATGAAGCACAACATATACAGACCATAGTAAAACAACTCATATATAAATTTCGTAGAACACACACACACACACACACACACACACACACACACACACACAAATCACATAGATATTTTTAAGAGCATACCTGTAATTTAATTTATAAATTATTTTCGGGAAAGAGATTAAATAATGTTGGTACAATATAGTCGAAAGACAGATTATAGTATATAACTCTTGGCCTTGAAAATTCACAAATACTTATCGTACTTTCCTTTAAACTATGGTCGCATATATTCTTTTTACGATTTCTTGAAGGAGAATAAAATATACCCAGCATTCTATTTCAGTGGGTGTACATCTAGTTTTAAAAAGAAGGGATGAAGGTTCACGTATCATTTTTCTTTGACGTAACAACAAATGATGCACAAACCCCTTGAACACAAATTAACCCGTATTGCAACTCTAGTCCAATGATTCAGTTCATACTAGGATCAGTGGACATTAAATGGCCTCGAGTGTTTGTTTCCATTAGAGTGCTCGTAATAGCTGGAGTTGTAATTATATCTAATATTCTTTGTATCACAATTTTAATTCACTCAACCTTCAGTTTAGACAACAAACTTCAAAAACAAAAGCACATACTTGACGTTAATTTAAACGTTTTACTTTTACTTTATTTCATTTTATAAATTACATTTTCCTCTCAAATGTACAAAACAGGCATTAAAAGTCTCATTGTAACTTCTATTACGTTATTTAAATTATTTTAAATATCATATCTACTTCGTCGCAGATTTTTTTTTTCACAAAAAATTAGGAACCGAGATTAGAACTATCTTTTTATTTAACGTAAAATAAAACATAATACAGTCATAGATAAAAGTTATATACTCATTATAAACACATTTGTGTTGGTTTATTTTCTCTATCCCAATTTCTAAATTAATTTGTTTAAACGAATTTTTTGACTATAAACAAACGCTAGTAACATTCGGCCTCTATTTTCTAAATGATCTTCATGTTTCTTGCCCTCAGAGAACCGAAAAAGTGTTTATCGACCAGCCTTCGTCCGTCATAGTTGTTTGTACATAAGAAGGATACCTGCCACAAAAATTAAGATAAGAAAATTAAATTTAGTAAGAGGACTATATTGCACTTATATAGAACCCTATTTTAATTTTTTTTAAATCGAATTAAAAATGTAAAAATGGCAATCTTTTTAAACATTTTTTCCCCGTTCATATCTCGTGTGATAATCAAATATAATCAGATTAAATTAGATCAAATTTAGCAGATTTAAATTCTGCATGTTCTGGTACTCTATACGATGTACAAATATCATGTAATGGTCAAAAATATAATTCTTGAATCTAACCTCCCAAGAAAATGTGATGTTCGTATAGCAACGAAATCCAGTATAGTCGAGTCACCTATACTAACGTAACGAGTGGAGGCTAATTCACTTATGCGCAGTTTCAATGCATTTTAGGACCGAGATACTGACACGAGCGAAGCGAATGAAGACAATAAATGTATCTATAAGAGTATGTTTGTACAGAATTTATTTTAGAGGTGAAAAATGCAAAGTGGGACAATTTTCAATTTAGAAATCCTACATCGTTCATTTAATCATTCTTACGGTTTAAATTTTAGGATAGTTACATTTCATTCAGTTTGGTAATATTCAGCGAGAGACCCCGTCTAAGGAGACAAAATTGTTTCTCTATTTTTATTATTATTGAAGAATATTTGATTTATCGATAAAAAAACTTTTAAAATCTGATAAATTTTAACGTAACCGTTTAAAAATGCTTAACCGTTTAAACTTAATGTTTAAACAACAACCTCTCACGAGAGAACTTTCTAAAGATGGGACTTACTTTCCGAAACGCGTAAGCAAGATTTGATCGAAATTATTATAGCCCTACGAAAAAAAAAACAAAAACATAATAACACTGTAGGGAATATAGGGATGAAACCTGTCCACCACTGTAACAAACAGCGCTGTATGGAAAGAACATTTGGGTGAAGGGCTTTGGTGTGACTGGAAAGAATGTGGTCGGGGATCTGAATCAGCGCATTGTCATGTTCAATGTAGTGTGAATCTATAGACAAATATAAATAGGTTGTTGAATCTATTGAAGAATGCAAATACATTGGAATACATTCTTATAATACACATCTCTTTTGTTTTATTAGTACTTTTTCGATGGATGTGTAAATATGCTTTGTAATATATTTTCACAGTTTAGTTAAAAACAAAAACTATCTATATTACTATCGCCATCTGATTTTGTATCTTTCTGGTTTTAAATTTCTTAAACTTCAATTAAATCAACAATTAATATGATTTATAAAAAATAAAAATTGAATATACATTTTGAATCTAATTTGTACACTGTGTTATAGTGTATCATTGTTATAAATATACAACCCTCCACAGTAAGTGTTGAAATAAGAGGTAGATAATTGAATTTATCTCTGGTTTTCAACTAGAGTGGGTAAACTGAATTGTAGACATAGAGGGCGTGGGGAGTTGATGAACAAAAAAGCTTTCAGAAGTTGTTAATTAAAATATAACATAACCTCAGATAAAATATACCGTTACACTTGTGTAAGTGAATTGTTTCTAAGGATTTTTAAAAAAATATACTACATTGTATTGTATCTAATTGTAAATATCATTGACGATTCAAAGTGAAAATAATGCAGTTGGATAAAATAACATTTGAATAAATCGATTCCTATGGACACTTATTGTTAAGGCCTTTTCACACCGGCGTACTGAACGTCCAGGACGTTCGGAACGTTCTGGACGCGCGGTGTGAACAGTCTCATTTGATAGCATGGGCAGCGATTTATTTTGACAAAAACTTACCAAACGTTCAGTACGCCGGTGTGAAAAGGCCTTTATTCTATTTAGGATATTTGGTAGTAACAATTTAAGTTCTAAAATGGTACGTTAAAATCGTAGCACGTTATATCTTTAGGCTAAACAGCATTTTGATCACTTTCCTTATTAGTGATATTCCTTGTTCCATATCCTTCGTGAGTCTTAGAACCCGTTCCGTTACGTTATCTTTTTCCATTGGAGCTCCAGACGGGCCAAATAGCAGGAGTTTCTTTTGCTGCGCGCTTCAAAAGTAATGTATATGTTCATAGGTGCAGAGGCTACATTACAAGATTCCGTCAGATAAACCCTGGGTATTTATGTCTTTATTGAATGATTTTTATCCAGTTACAAAGATCAAGGTATATTTAGTTCCATCATCTCAATGAGGTTTATTTGGTGCAATGCCTAATAGGGCTTTCCCTTTGTGACCTCTCTCCATTGGTCAAGGTTTTATGTTATAATTTATCATAGCCACTCTTACTGCAGTTTTATTTATTTCGCATGTATATTCTTGGCCAGTGAATACAGCCTCTTTCTTATGCCATTTTATCAGCCTTACTTAAAAATCCTTCATCAGTTGGTAGCTTAACCAAGACTGATGCAATTTCCACACTAACAAAAATCGTATTTCTGTAACTTACAGCTTTTATCTCCACCTGTTTGTCTGACCAAACTATGATACGCTCATTGGCATATTCTCTTGCACAGTTGTGGATATTTCAGTATAGTCTACGCTTCTTCCTGAGATTGTATAGATACTTAAGCTATGCTAATTTTTATCTTAGCAGAGCAAAGCTTTAATGGATATTTGTGTTCTAATCGAGAGTTGTGAACATTCTAATCCCGAGTGATACTTTCAGTTCTTTCCAGTTAACTTTACGGTGTAGCCTAAAATGAAGCGCATTTATAAAAAACGTTGGTATATAAAAGAATGAATTTGTTAATATATATTTAGTAATTTGTCTGTTTGTGTACTTAACGGTCAGAAGAATGTAATCATTATATATAGTTGTGATGTAAGTAAGGTGGCAAACTGTGTGTGATGATTCTGTATATTAAAATAATGAAAACAATTCCTATAAACTTATGCGGAAAATTCGTCGTCTTTCTATCTACCGCTAAATAAGTTATTACTGAAAATGGTTATTATAAAAACCTAGATGTTTATAGCTGTGGAGAGAGTCTATAAAACCAAATCTACAAATAAATAAATTGAAAAAAGGAAAAATACACAATCGTGTTTATTCTTTGCTCTTGTTAAAACCCTTTTCTATTGATAATGTCATAGCTATAGTGCTATTCTAAACTTTATAATCCATTATCTCTTTCGCAGAGACTGGGTTTAATGGGAAAGTCTTCGTTTCTGAATAGAATTTCTTAAGTAGAAAACTTTGAAACTTTAGGAATGTTCTAGATTTATTGAAGCTACGATTGGATCCTGTAGGAAGTGGAATATTTCGAATAGTTCTTGTGAGGAAAGCTAGGAATTGGAAATGGAATTAAATGAGGAGTTGTACAGGGTATCGCGTAGTAAGTATACGAAACTTTAGGAAAAGCTAATATATATATATATATATATATATATATATATATATATATATATATATAGGAATACATATGGAAACTTGAGTGAGAAAAAACCACACTTAATTTAAAGTATGGGGAGAGGGTTAATATTCAGAAAAAAAGACATGTTTAAACAAGGATTGTAACATTTTACATATAGCTCAAGTATATATGCATAGAGATTCTACAATTTTTATAAATCAAATTTACATCTCAGATTATTTGATTTCATGGAAAAAAATATGTTCAAAATTTTACTTACAAAATATATAGATTTATTATCTACAAAATTTTTAAAAAATAATGTGTTAATTAATGAAAATCGGTGGCCACGTTTTTCATTGACAGTGGTTTTTCAAATACACCCAACCTCGCCGATGGGTTTAATCTCATCAAAAGGTTACGATGAGATAACGTATCTCACAGAACAAGAGTCCAGACAAGAGTTAATTTTAAAATCCTTATACTCTACGTCCACGAGGGGGTAGAGCAGACTTCTCAGGGCTCAAGTTTTAAAAACTTTATCACGCCGGTTGGAGATGGAATTGTAATAGGAATCAACGTTCACCAATCTACGTTTTTCATTAAATACAAAAGAATTACACTTTCAGATATAAAGATCGGACTTTCCACACAAGGTTATCTTTGATCCTACAGAAAACATTGAATCGACGTTTAAGCACTGGGCGGTTGATGGTTTTATAACGCCACATAAAAATGGCGTTACAAAAAAGTGTCGGAAAGTCCTGTTTAAGTTTATCTTTACACACACAAAAATTCACACTCCCAAATGTAATGATAGAACTTCTCACGCAGGTAATATGTAGGGGAGAAAGCAATAATCACGGAAGCTATCTGAAATGTTGGAGTGACGCTCAGGCACGAGGCGATTGATATTAGCCCAGGAATTAAATACCTGATAATGAACACTAATAGGTTGTTGCCCCTTCCTATTTTCCTTTTGAGAAGTAGAGTCCTTTTTGTCAGCTACCGAAACAGGTAATGGTGACCTAAAAACTTGCTACCTAGGACATGAGGAGCGATTTCTTTTATATCGTAGATACAATTATGTAGAATTTCTATAGGTCCCTAGGGACTATAAAAAAAAATCCAGAACTAATGTGTTCAATCTTTTTGCCGGGACAAAAACTGAAAGAATATCTTTTAAATGAAACTCAAAGGAACGTTTATAAATTGGAGCAATGTTTCTAGATCAAAAACATCTGTATACGAGAGAGTGGCAATGAACGGCTCTGCAGGATGACTATATTTTTGTATACAAGAGATCCAAACAAAGGATAAACAACCCTAGTGAAGGGACACCCAGAACGGGTTCACTCACAAAGGACACGACTCGCTTCGGGAGCTGAAGTTGAATAACTGTTGCACATAAAACTTAAATTATTTCCTTTTCATGAATTTGACTTAAGATTTTACAAAGCTCATCCTCTCAATACACGAGTTTCAGACAAAGGAGAAAGTACTCCCGTTTTTAAACCAATAACAAAATAAATAACTCACGATTTTACAAAAATATTTAGCAAGTATAAGAGCAATAATTTTTAATAAGTCTACTATAACGAGAAACCTTAAAGAAGGAAGTAATGGCGATCCTTGACAACAAAATTTCATTAAAGGCAAAGTTATACCAAGAAAATAAAAAATTGTTCGAAAGGACCTTGTAGTTGACCTCATAAAAAAACATATACATATACATTTAGAATTAAATCAAATCAGAAAGTAAGGCAAATGTTAACACGTAAAACATGTTTTCACTGCGTAACAGTGTTTTTATGAGTTACGTATATTAAAATTTTTAACAAACACAAATTTTTTGTTTCTTAAACAAGGCGAAAATTTTTAAATTTTTTGACTACTGAAAGTTAATTTTTAAACAGAAAATTTAATATTTTTAAACTACCACTAAAAACAGAAGATTTATTTTTTGAATCAAATCACGCAAAATACTTAATTTTTGTAACAACAGAAATTTTTTTTAATGTTTGCAAACTACGGAAAGTTTATTTTATTTTGTTTTTCAACCTACGCTCTGGTAATATATAACGTTCGTTGGATATTTATGGAAACGTGTATGAAAACACACCTAACTTAGTTTTAGGTGAAAATGAATTCAGAAAAAATGTACATAAAAAAACACAAAATATATAGATATATAAATACAAGTGCAATTACAAAATTTCAATTATGATTTGTTCTTCCCTTTAAAACTTGAAAACTCCAAACTTGAAACCTTATTAAAAGTGAGCATAAAACTTTGCAGGTGATTAGACAAGATTACACATTGAGTTGTGTAACAAGTTTAAAATTAAAATAACTCATTGTCATGCATGTTAAAACAAATATCATAACATTTTATAAATAGCTGCGGGTTTTATGTACAATTGAAATTTACAAATCTTATTATCTGATTTCAAGAAAGAAAACTGTACAAAATTTTAGTTACAAGAATATTTATATTGAGTTACAAAGAAAGTTACAAATAGATTGATCAACTAAAAAGGTTATAACCAAATTTAAGTGAATATTAATTCAATAAAATTCGGTGACCACGTTCAGAAAAAATAGTTAATTATTTTTATTTAGAAAGAGTTGGGGGAGAAAAGCCGAAAATGATGCGAGCATGCACCTCCCAATTAAACTTTTATAATCTATAGCCTACATACACGAATATTATTTTTAGATTATAACATTACATGAAACTTTAAAAAATAATAGTTATTTTTTTGAAATAAGTTGTAATTCCGCCGTTGCACTACGAACAGAAAGACACACGAGTTTTATTTATTTTTTAAACTACATTCTCTAACCAAATGTACAGTTTTCCTTTTAATGTTACAATCATTTAGTAATAAAATGATGTACTTTATTACCCGGTTTAGATAGAAAGATGGCGGACTGAATTTTCAAGATCGTTTTCCTTTTATTTGAGCAGACTCCAATCTTACGAACGGTAAGTTATGTTTCGTCCTAACACATCTTACGATAGGGTTATTTGTTGTATTTTTTTTTTTTTAACTTTTATTTTGAAATTATTTACGCACAAACGAAATTCTTTCTTTATGGCCGCTAGCCGTACCGCTCGAATCTACCTTAGCTGGCCGACTAACATATTAAAATCATGTTCGCGAAAACATCAGTACAACTGGTTTCAGAGAGTTCAGATTATAGTTCTGTTCAGTGGGCTTGTCTTGAATAAATCTGATAATAAATGTACTTTAAAATATTTCTAAGTTTTATTAAATATATATCAAAATAAAGAAAAAAAACCCAATATAAACATCCTCAAAAATACTTTGGTTTTAGTCTATACGTTTGTGTGATTTAAAAAAATTCAAGTACGAATTTGCATAATTTGTATGCTATTATTTTGCAATGAACCTATAATTAATATAATTATATATATATATATATATATATATATATATATATATATATTATTTTTTTTCACTTAAATGAGATTGCTATGGAGAAATTTGTTGGAAGAAAAGCGTTCTACAGGGTGAATCAGAAGTAACTTTTAGCGAAACAAGACTTCAGATCCTTTTTAAAAATGGCGTGCATTTACAATATTTGATGTCAAATATCTCAAAAACCGACGATTTTTCAAACAATTTACGAGGTACAAATTATTTAGCCACCTTTAATATTTACTCTAATAATATTCCTAAATAACAAATTTAATCAGTGCTTAATGGCCCCTTTTTTAAGGATAATTTAAAACGGTTGTTTCGTCTAAAAACTCAGAATTATTTTTATTATTAATATTTCAGTATTACATAACGTTCTCTGTAATAATAACCCCTGAGAAGATAAAATGCGTTGTAACGGTTGGAGAGTTCAGTGATGGAGATATAAGTGTTTAGAGTTGACAGATGACATAACGGTTACCTAGCAACAGATTGATGAAGACAGTCGGTCATGTAAGCCAAGTATTGCAATCTGTTTTGCTTGTCCGTCTTTCTGGCTTACATCATTTCTGTAATAAATCTTTTCAGCAACTCTTTTATACTTTCTCTGTTAACTCTGAAATGCAAAACGTTATAAGTGATTTTCTGATAAACTATCAGCCCTAAAGAAGCGCCGACACCCTAGACCTAGACTATGATATGTTCATTGTACCTTTTAAATTGGAGTAATTTGGCATCAATTTCTTCTCACTCCACATAAAGCGTGTCTTTATTTTCTCACATAAAAGTAGTGTAGAGAAATTAATGTGATAGAGGTAAAACATTTTTTTCGGATATATCAAATATATCCCCTGAAGTACAAAAAGTAATTTTTGAAATGATTTCTGTCTAACTAGAGCTCTTTTTCGGTCTTTCCGGCGTCTGTTGTATATTCAGTGCTCTATAGCTCAAACGCGTGGACCCATTTTAATCAAATAAGGTGTGTAGGTATATTTTACTATATTAGGGTATAAAATTACATTTTTCTGAAAATCGACTCTATTTTTTTGATTATTTTACTCAATTCTAGCCTCTATGGACTCAAACATAAATATTGGTGGCAATCTCTCTAATTATTTAGATTTACTGTTTTAATAAAAAACAAACAATTGGCCAAGAGACTGTTAAACTGTAAAATACATAATTCTTCAAAATAAACACTACCGATGTTGTATAAATTTAAGTAAAATGTTCTCAAGTAAAACAAAATCAAATGTTCTCAAAATCTCAAGTAAAACAAATTTTATAGAATACATATTTTATAGTTTACATATTTTATATATAATACAAATATTTTGTTTTCAAACACGGCAACCTTGGTTTATTTTAATTTTATTGTCAAATACAGAACTGACTAATTTGGTCGTTTTTATTTGGTTTTGGAGAGGGGTGAATAAGAAAGTTTTGTGCAATGTTTTTGCACCATTTATTTGGTATAATACGGGATGACAATGAACCTTGAAATAATTTTCCATCGAATTCGCTGGACCCGACAGCTAAGAATTATCAAACTTTGAAAATTCATAAAAATCTGTGATATTTGGCTTAAATTTGGTATTTTAAGCTTCTACCAATACTTCTGATATGCATGTAAAAATTTAACTGTCATTGAGCTAAAAATATTAAATTGTAAGTTTGTTTTGACCGTCAACAAGAATATTTATTAGTGAAACAATAATTAGCATTGACACAATTATAATATAATATTATTCCAACAATCTTTTTTTTTAAGCTTAAGAGTACACTGAAAACCGGACGATACTGGATTCTGGTGATCGGACATACATCCTGTCTCCAGGGCCCTAAATTCATCCAATCCCCCAAGGCCTAGCAATCCGCTCATTCTCGAGAATGCTGTGTCTGTACAGTCTTCATTGTGAAGCACTACCCTGTCTGCAGAATCATTTTCCACTCTGTCTCCTGGATGCAGTATCAATCCTGTTTCTATGATCTTGCATCCGGTGTGTATTCAGCGTACAGTACCCATCCTCTTTCTAGGGACCAGAACCCACCTTGACTTCGGTATCTAGAATCCAACATGCCTACTGGATATTGCACCCGTCCTATCATCTGAGTCTAGCATTGATCCTACCTTCAAATACAACATTCACTTTGTCTTAAGGGTCCAGTATCTGTCCGGTCTTCAGTGTATTCATAAACTTCAATTCTGTATGCAGACTCTAGAACCATCACGTCTCTGGGGTCTAATTTTAATAATGCTCCAAGGTTCCTGTATTTTTGTGATCTCTCTTATAAGTCATCCATCCTGTCCACAGATTTTGACACCGTCCAGTTTCGTTTGTGCAGCACCTGCCCTGTCTTCAGGATCTAGTGTCCAACTTGATTCCAAAACATTTATCGTATTTCTAGGGTAAAGCATCCATCCGGTATTCTATCCGTACTTTCTGCAAAAATGAACGCAACGCTTTTCTCCCTCCTCTCCAACTTTTTGTTTTTTTACAAACCACAGAAGAAGAAAATTTATGAAAATCAAGTAGCCCAGTCGATAGGACCTCGACGACTAATTCATTTACCATGAAACTTCAAATATTGTAATTCTTGGAGAGAAGTAATATAGTGGGGTAGAGACACACCAGAATACCTTAATCAATACTTCATTTCCTTCCTTCTGTTCTTTAAATATCATTTTACAAAATTTAAGACAAATCTGTCTGGGTCATCCTCCAACAAACCATGAACGAGTCTTGTGTGACACAACGTTACAGCCTCTGTAATGATCTTCTGATATTTCAAACGCAATCAAAGTCTGTCGGTCGGTCAAAGTGTCGGTCAGTGTCAGTCAGTCAGTCAAAATTTTTAGAAGATATATAAAATAGGTACAATACTTTTTTTTCAATAGTAGACAATTTATTTTATATTATAGGATATTAATTTTGTACTTATTTGTAGGAGAGAGAGAAGGTTTGTATCTTGGATTGATTGTTTGATAAAGAAGAAGTAAAGAGTTCGTAGGACAAGATAAATGAAGTCCAATATACAACTAAGAGCAACGAGGAAGAAGCCATTATGTAGAGCTGACATTTAGGAAATGAAATCTGGAGTTGTAAGTTTACAAAACAACAATACTCCGCACCAAGTGATGGCACTAATCACGGTGATTCTACAGTAATGTTGAAAATTGTTATTACTATCGACCAATCTCAGCGATTTTGAAGAGTGAATAATACATTTAACTCATTGTACACTCCTATATCCTACATAAGATAAATTTAGTAATGGTCAAAACTTTCGATTTTTAAAACTCATTGTGTTTGTATCTAAGTAACTCTTTTTTATATAATGAAAGAACAATAACGTCCGTCTATGTGACTTTTTTAATAATAAAGTAGTTACTTACTTTATAATCAATTTTGAAAGCAACTTCCATCCAATTCACATATATGAAAGAAGAGCAAACAAATGGACGCGCTAGAGGAATATGAAATATATAAAGCGCATTTAAAAAGTCCAGAACATATGTTGAATGACCAATTGAATTTTAAGTCCAACTTGATGCAACTTGACTTTGCTAGAGGAATAGATAAGAAACACAATTTATTTTATTGTTTTAACGACCTCAGCAGAGTGATATTCTGAAGATGGAACGAGTTCCGAAACGCGTCATATGAATATAAAGTAACTACTTTATTATTAAAAAAGTCCATAGACGGACGTTATTGTTCTTTCATTATATTTCGATTTTTGTTTTTTTACTGCTTTTCGCACATTTCATAGACTCAGGAAATCGAAAAAAGTGATTTTATACATTCGCGCCCTTCGTCGTTGTCGTCGTCGTCGTCGTCTGTGCGTAAGCACGATAGCGACCACAGCAATTAAAATAGAAACTGGAAATTTGGAATGGTTAGTTATGGACACGAGCGTAGCCAGTTTAGGTTTATTCACATGTATGCAACTTTGAGGCCCACAAAACTGATACAAACGTAACAAGCGAAGACTTGTCGTTAGAGCCACGACGACGTCAAAAAAAGTAGTGATATAAACATTATGAGGATCATAAAACCTGTTTAATAACAGTTTTAACCAAACGTATCCTACTGGGTAAGTACCATTATGGTTTCCATCACTTATTTCATACTTATAGTGCAATGTTGAATTATTTTGTAATTCTCATTGTAATAACAGATTATCTAAATGGAGGCCAAGCCAATTGATGGAACTACGACAACCTGTCCATTTCCCGGGAAACTCACAATCCGGTAACCTCTAACACGGAAGTGCTATTGTGGTGTGGAACGCTAACTGGAGACTTAATAGACCACAATTAAGACTCTCCTTCTCTCTGGTCGTGTACACATTGTCACAAAAGTGGAAACGTCGGTCTGGGTCACCCACCAACAAACAATGAAAACGTCTTGAGCAAGACAATGTTTCGGTCTTTGTAAAGTCTTCTTCATATTTCAACCACAATCGAAAATTTTACTCTAAATGAAAAAAATAAATAAATAAATAAATAAAAGTTAATTGAAAAAAACAAATTGGGCCTCCTAAATGACCAATTTTTACTGTATGGATGTAAATTTTATTAAGAAAATCATTAACTCAAAGAGAATCTCTTTCCTCTTATGTTGATTTTTCGTTGAATTCAATTATTTTTACGATGCTATTACATTAAGTACAATTACGTTTAAAGTCCATTTTAAATTACTTCCCCGCCACTCTAATCTCACCCCAACCTACGCAGCTGCCACTTGAGGAGTGAATTATCCCATAACAAGAAACTATACAATAAAAACTATGGTGATTGGGTGGATTGGTGTAAATTTGCGTGCGTGTGCGTGCGTGCGTGTGTGTCTACAATTTATATACAAAAACGTTTCACCTACTTTTCACTCACCCATTTCCCAAACCAAATAAAAAACAACCAAACTATTAGCAAAAATTTCAATTCGATAGTTTTTAGTCAAACGTAAAAATGAAAAATTGACTCCGTTTTTTGAAAACAACTACTAAATGTATTTAAATAGGGCTTAAACTTGCTGCGCCTGTACAATAAACACAATAAAACCAGCGTAAATAGTTTTTTTTCTAAAAACAAACATTTTAATGACAGAGGTTTAATTTTTTATTTATTCCTAAAACGTACTACTTTGTGTACGTTTATTTTATCTAGTCTTTAACTTTCACTAAAAATCAGTAGAGTAAAGTTTGACAATTTACATTTAAACAGCCACATGGAAGATATTTTGATTGTTACCGACATTACATGAACCGTAATTTTTTGAGAGATACGTTTGGCTAACAATACGTTTTGTTTTTCGACCTTAAATGCTACACTTTAACAAAATTTTATTAAAATCGCTGAAGCCGATTTTGATGAAATCATAATTTTGTGTTTTTCTCCTATGCGAGCTACAAACAAAAATTTTGAATTATCGAGAAAATTATAAAAAAAACAACAACAGAAAGTCCTGAGATATTATCAAAACATTCCCAAATAAGAAATTCAAATCCGTTATTCAATTTGATCTGTAAATCACTGTACAACCGACAGACAGCATTTCTAAAAATGTTTTTTTTTACTCAAAGGTCCTTAAAATATACATAGCCCCAAAAATACCGCACATCGATTTTTTTACACATCATAGAACTTTCTCTATACTACGTACATGTGAAACATTTAACGCCAGTGTTGAGAATGACAAACGAATGGATCGATTAAATAAATGAGATAATTTCATTCTCTCATCTATGAGACGAGTATTTCTTCTTAAGCTGGAAATGAAAATAATCCAAACCAGAAGGTCATAATTATCAAGTCAAGTTTAAATGAACGAATTCATAATTAATCGAAAGATCAAGTAGATTCCAAACTGTAAAACTTTTCTAATTTGCGTTCAACTATTTTCACTAAGAACTAATATTTTAATTTTAATTTTGTAAAGCTGAAACTCGAATATTCCTCAACTCGTGTGGAAAAAAGTCTTGTAACTTATACAATTTTATTATGATTTACTCTGAAATTCAGTGAATGTACATTTTGTTGTTTCTTTTCTCTTGTTGTTTAAAGGCATGAAATCTTACGGTCATCTTCGCCTTATATAAAAGGAAGAAAAGATTATCAAAAGAGCTCTCGATAGTCCAATAACCTCAGAGTCCGAAAAGAGCAAGAGTTGGTCAAGAGAGACTTTATAGGAAAGATGAAAGAGAGATATAACTCAGAACTAAATGAAAAAAAGTGTCCTTCGGGATTGCCAATTCCTTACTCACTAAACTTATCCTCTAAAGGAGCTGATGTAGAAGTCTAATTCGTGCATAGTAAGACAGGAGTAAGAACAGCACAACGATGTAGTGTTCCATTGTTGTATTGTTTAGACATTCATGATTTTACTTTTTATAACCTTATTTTAAGTTGTAAAAGCCTTAAGGGGTTACACATAGTGCGTACGGGTCTGGAAACCTGAGGAATCAGTTGAATACATAACTTTCTTCATGTATTCTTGGTTTAGATTCTCGTCTATCATTTATCCTATCAGGTCTCCCTTGATCAAAATTTGTTCTCTTACGATCGATTACAGTATTCAAGGGTCTTAATTTTATGTTTTCTTTGTTTGTTGTTTTTACAAGGCGATGATGACAAGACAAAAACAAACAAAAAAGTTCTCAAACATGTATGTATCGGAAAATCTGTATAACATTTCAGTTTATGATTATTAGTAATTACATAATCAGTTATTTACAACTGGCTTCAATTTATAAACATTGCGAAAACATTGCACAAACATTCCCACTCTCCTATCCTAAAACTACGTGAAACGAAACAAAACGTCATCAATATTTAAATTTCGGTAAGTTGTAAGCATTTGAGTGAAAATAAATCGTGGATACTATTTATGAAATATAAATATATAAAAATATAAATATTGAAATGAAGGGGTAAGCTTTCTTCGCTTGTACCATTTATATGTCCTCAGAATTAATTGTATTTGATTGAAATCAAACTTTTTAATATTGGCTAGTTAAATTTTATTCTTGCCAGTTATTCCTGAAACATATTTTTTTCTTTCAATTTTTCACATGGGTTTCTTAATATGGCGACCATTATAATTTGGGTCCTTAGCAGTTATACTTGAACTAAATTTATACGTTCAAGCCGATTTTGATAATATTATAGTTTTGTGTGTTTTTTTTTTTTTTTCATGGCAGCTACCTCCAAATATCGAAATAATGAAGAATAGAAAGTTCACGTCTTATGATCAAATTGTGCACACATAAAATTTTATAAAATTGGTCCACGAATTTGATCTGTATAGTATACTGCAGATATACAGACAGACGTCAGTCCACAAACAACATTTTTTGATTCAAGCGAACTCATAACTGATATATCCTGAAAAACCGATCTATCACGTAACCTTCCCTGTAGTACGTCATGTGGAAAAGGATAGTAGAGTTTTTCTCCTGTAATTGCTCATTACAAATGATAGTTTGGACTTTTTAACTAATTTTGACCTTTTACATCAGTTTATTTTTAATTTATATTGGAAAAGTAAAGTTGTTCAGATCGCACTCTTAACCTTACTTTTAATTTTAGACACGTGTTCAGAATTTGTAAAATACAGAAATTTATTATAACAATTAACTACTTACAACTACTGATAGTTTTTTTCCTCTCCCGTTTACAATATAAATTTCGGTTGGTAATATTAAATATCTTGATAATTACCAAAATACTTCTTTATTTTACTTCATTGTATAAGTAAAAGCATTGTTTTTTTTCTTCTTTTTTTTCTTCCTTTCAATTTACGTTTTTTTATACGAACAATTAAAATTTGGTAGTATTCACTATTTGTTTTCTACAAATGATAGGTAATAACTACTGATTGAAATAGTTTACAGTTTATATAATTAAAATTTGAACGAAATCGCTAGTGCTGATTTGAAGACATTATAAGCTTCTTTTATAAAACGCTTATGGCAGATGTATTGTTTTTCTTTTACCTATAACTCACTAACCAACTTTTTTGGAGAGATTCCACTAACCAATACATATTGTTTGGATCCTTAGAGCAAAATTTGATAAAAATCGTTAGAGAACATTTTGAGAAAATCGTAATGTTGCCTTTTCCTTGTGGCAGGTACCCTATATTTTGAGTAAAAATTGGATTTTCACTCGCCATAACTGGATAACAAATATTAGAAACAGAAATGCCAAATATTCGAGTTAAAGCAGGACCTTTTCCCCTCAATCATTTGTGCTGAAAGTATTAGTACATTTATTGCAAGAAATTCCATTTTCTTAATAACAACTCAAGACAATAGCATACGCAACCATTATATTTCCTCCCTCACTGCTTCCTTTACTTCATTCATCATTCTACAAGACTCCCCTTCTCCTTCCTTCCACTCTTAAGACTCTTTTCATCCCCGAGGGAAACAATTACTCAATTTTCCCAAACTTTATTTTCTTCTCGACTTGTTTTGTTTGTTCGTAATTAAAAATCCAAATAAAGGCGTTTATGCTATTGACGAATTTGGATTGTAATTTATATTGTAACTTCTTTTCAATGTAAACTGATCTGTATCCTTAGAAACTGTTGTGATTGTGTGTAAATGTTATTTGTGTTATGTAGGTAAGGGAGAGTTGGGCAGCACCGACCCGCTTAGCTTTAAACTTAAATTTTTGGTTAATTTACAGATGTTTCTTTACGAAAAATGAATCAGTATGTTTTCTTATATGGTTAAGAAGCAAAATGGTGAGTTAGGAAACGTTAATGTGTTGAGTTACTGTTTTTTTTTTTTTTTTTTTTTTTTTTTTTCTTCCAACCTTTGGAAAATAACCATTCTGCCTCATGGATGGTGTGAAACCGGAACTCATATAAATTCAATTGCACAAAAGTTATTGTATTGCCAAAGATATAATGAAAAATTATCTTAAACTTTTTCACAAGATTATATAAAATAGCACAAACGAATGATGACTAGATAATTACACTAGAAGAAAAAATTGTTTAGGAACAATAATCACAAACGAAGTTGACATCTTCTTCGCTACAATTGTAACACGCTTCATGGGCCCACCCTCGGCATTCAGAACACTGGATCTATCCTTCTCTGTCCGTCGAATTGCTGTACAAACCGTTCCAAAAAATATTTTGCTCATCATCAAGTCCTCATTTTAATCTGGCGTGTGTTTTGTTATTTGTCTTTGTTTTTGTTTTCGTTGAATTGAATTGAATTGAAATAAAATTTCCTTTTAGTTTCTTTCATTATTTTTGTTTTTCCTTTTTTCTGTTTATTCTTCTTTTTGTCTTCATTAACGTTTTTTCAATTCTGCTTCTAATTTATAGAGCGAATTTTTAAAATTACAGTTTTCACCTCCTTTCTCTCATTTCTCTTCTTGTTATATTGTTCAACTTCGATTATAAGTTATTGTGGTGGAGGCAATAACAACTTAGGTGAAATTGTAAACGATGAACGTTCTTCTGGACTCTTAGGCTGGGTGTTGCATGGTGAGAACTGGATCTGTCGAGCATCTAGTGCTTTTTCGTTAGTTGAAGATTGCGCTACTTACAGGGTAGAGGGGTAGCCCTTACATTGTAAGTGGTGGTTACAATGTGGCTCTAGTTCTGCTCCGTAAGTTGAGGGCTTTGGCTCAACATTATCTAGAACTCCTCCGGAAGTCGAGGACCAGAACGGTTCAGCATCTGGTGTTTCTCCGGAACTCGAAGCCTGGAACTGATTATCTGGTACTTCTCCGAAAGTAGAGGGCTGGAATTTCTGGACCATCTGATTCTCTTACAGAAGTCGTGGACTGTGACGAACACTTATACACAATACACAATTTAAAATTTCCCAATTTTACCAATTTTATAGACCAATTAAGGTAAAAAATAATAATATAAACAATCCAGAGGCTTGAATAAAAAAAAAATTATATGTGTATTAATTTTTATAAAAGACCTGGGAGCTTGATCAGCACAAATTATATGCTCTGGGTTACGTTAGGTTTTTTTTGTTTAAGCGTATGATCAATACACATGATGTGATCCAGTTCAGGTTTAGGTTTTACTTCTTCGACTGTATATTAATTATCTTTAAATAATTTTAAAGTAATATCACCTGTTAAGATCAAACATGTAAGGTTCCACTGTAAATTACACGTAAGGCAAATTCATGTTTTAACTTTACGAAATCAGATGTGAAATATTTATTTTTAATGAAAAAAGTTGAACCAAAATTACTAAAGTTTTGCAGCTTAGAATCTTCTTGATCTTTCGGGTAATTATAAATTCGTTCATCTCATCCTGATTTTATAATTATGACGTTCTGGTCTGGGTTATTTTTATATCTCAGATTAAGAAAAAATATTAATCATTAAGTATAACTCCAGTTACATAACAGTTTATCTATTAAGTAATTAATTGTTGATTTGATATTCTAAACCCTATAAAAAACATTAAAATGTTAAAATTTTTATAAATAAAAACAACAGAACATTTTTTATCGTTTTTTTGTACGATGCTCATTATGCCCTATTGAAATCATTGTATTTAATAGAACATATACCTTATTTCTAGTCAGAGTTTTAGAGCTTTTAAAACTTACAGCACTATTTTGAATGGCCGCCATTTTAGTAGTTTTACACATTTTCAGGGGCTAATTTTAATGAGGACGGGCTTGCCAATCCCGAGGGAACACAACTGGATCACATCTTTCTTCGTTGTCTTGGGTTAGATCCCTGTCTTTCACCTTTCCTATCAGATCTCTCCTAACTAACTCTTGTTAATTTCTGACCCTGACGTTATAAGAGTATTCGAGGGCCAATGGCTTTTATTTATGAGGTGATGATGACCGAGAGGTTTTTGGCCTTAAATAAAAAGCAACCGATATACCGGTACACAGATCATTTGGACTAGTTATAAAGTACTGTAACACTTGGCATAATTCCACCATCTAAATTAATCATATCAAAGATAACGACACTTTATAATCTATCCTAAATTCTAAATAAAAACTCCTTAAAGTACGACAAACGACCAGCTGATTGATGAATCATGTGATCAAGATTGCCCAATCACATTAAGCAAGCCATTGCAAATCGATCTTGCCAGCCACGAGGTTGAGTTAATTGACTAGATCTCATTCAAAAGTTTTACATAGCGATTTGCAAAGGTGAAGGAATTTGTGTAAGGTCTTATCTGACCTTATGCTTTGCAAGTGAATTTAAAGAAGAAATAAAAACAAAAAACAAAAACAAAAACAAATAATCAATAATTAAAACCATAACACAAATTTAAAACTAGGTAAAGTCTAGGTTAAAAACTAGGTTTATGCTCGTAGAACCACCAAATTTTCATTTTAATTAATAATTCATGTAATTAATTACTAATTATAATTTGAAATATTTTTTGGGGAGGGAAAAATTTAATTTCTAATTCTAGCTGAAATTTGAAGATCTATAAAATTATATTATATAATTTTCGTTTAGTTGAACATTGTAAGGACTTGCAGGATTGCTTTGTAATACATCTTGTTTACGCCCTATCCATCATATCTCAAAAACAAATAAGTCATTTTGTTATTTCACTGCTAAAACCTGGTGCGAGTGTTTTGTAAAGAAATAAATCGAATCGATTCCATCTCATACAAAAGAAAAGAAAATCAAAAGAAGAAACTTAACTCTGCTTCTTAAATAAAAAAAAAGGTATATATTTGATGTATAAAAAAAATCACTGTATAAAATAGCTTAGTGTGTAACTTGTAATTATATATACTGCATTTTGTTTTTATATTTAAATCTTGGATTGGATTGTTAGAACTTTTCGGCCCTTTCATTTAGAAATCGACCATATTGCATTAATTTTATTATAACTCAAAATTTAATTTCTCAAAATGATAGGTCAGCCAACAATAAAAATTATTTATTTACTTTTCTCTGATAATCATTTAATTACACAAAATTTCCTTTGTTTACATAATATATATTATTTTAAGTTTGTCACTGAATGATTAAAAGGTAATATTTGTCAAACTTACGTTTCTTGTATTTAAACCTTTAAACAAATGTTGATCAATATAGAGGTACATCTTCTGATTGTAAAATTTTAATTGGCGAACCGTGATCACTGCGTTGACTAAACATGCGAGTCCCCCATGTCACTTGTCCTTTTATATTAGCATTATTGTAATTCCGTTTAATTCTGTCAACTATCCAGGTTGACAGAATACTAGTTAGATCTGAATCGACGGGATGTAATAGTACTTATCTCTAAATTTTATAACGATTGATACACGTAACTGCGTAACAAAGACGAAATGGAAAATTCGCTTCTTTCTTTCAAATGTAAGGAGGGTACAAAAATGCATAAAATGGGTAATATTTTCGGTTCATGTTGGATTTATAGATAGGAGTAAAATAATAAAAATTCAACGTTTTATAAAAATTCATTGACTATCAATTTGTAATACCAATAGCATTTAACCAAAAGTAATACGCTAAATTACATTTAAAATGGAACCATATTAAATCAAGTTAAGAGATAAAATGCTGTCGGTCAATTTTACATATATACACGATTTGTAGATGAAAAAAATTTCTTCTAAATATACTACAATAGGAAAAATTAATCTTGACCGAATCTTATGTTGAATAGTACAAAATAATCGCACTAGAGAAAACAAACTATAACAAAATTTGGACATTTGGCTTCTGGGTTCGATTCTCGGTCTAGGTCGTGTATATTTCACTTGAAATAATTATTTAATCAATAATAATAATTATTATATTTTAACTAGCTCGGTAAAATAATGTATAAAAGCGTTAAAATCAATAAATTAAACAACACTTCATGATGATTAATGAAGGGGATTTTAATGCTTAAATTAACAAAAACTTGACTTAGATGTTTAGATAAACTAAAGTAAGAGAGCAACCCCATCAATTCTAAGAGTACAACCAATTACCCTTGTAAACAAGAGATAGGATCGATAATTGGCGTCTATTAATTAGTTTGCGTACCTGAAGTAATAAGCATCATTCGCTTGTTTGTGTTGTATAGAGCAGGCGAGGAAGATAAAGAGAGGAAGAAGTGGGAAGGCGAAAGGAAAAAGAGATTGAATCAAATAGAAAACAACATTATTAATGAGGCGATATTTATTGATAAGAGAGAATTCCGCTCCTAACTCAATCTCAACGTATCATAAAAAACATAAAGAAGTGAATGGGAAGTTTCTGAAAAGGGAAAACACAATCATAAAAGAAAGATCATAACAGCGAGAGAATTTAGAAAAGAAGGAATTCTTGATAGAATGAGAGTGGAAAAAAACGTAGTGAAAGGAAAGTACACGAGAGAAAGAAGGGAAGTGCAATGAAATAAACTAAAAGGAGGGAGGAATGAAAAAAGAAGAAAGAGTTGTGCAAGATAGTGTGCTGAATAGTGAAGAATTTATGTAAACGATAGATATTAGAGAACGAGAATAAGAGAGAAGGTCAATAACTGCCTATTTCGTTATAGTTGGTCATGTTGTGGCAATAGTGCTCTTAACGAATTTTATTGGGATACCATTCTCTCCAACAACATTACTACTCAGTTTAGCAATAGCCTTTACAATATACATTCTTTGGAGCGGGGGAAAACTGAATTTGCTATTAAATATCAGTTTTTGCTGCGGGTTCTATCGTCATTCATAGTAAGGGGATTCACAAAGTATTTATTTGAAATATTACATTATGGTTATGTTGTTTTTTCTTATACATAGTCTCTTTATACCGCACCACAATGAATCCGATGGTTTATTAGAATTGGAATTAGTTTAATTTGGAATTCCTAATTTCCAATTTAACCCTATTTCTAAGTAAGCGGTATTGCTGCAGCTCATTTAAAATTTTGAATTTTTGTTTATTGTCGATAGCATGAGTTCCGGATATTTTGGAGCTGGTGGATATTGTTCGTAATTCAAGGCACTGGGTGCCTAGACACACTCTTTTCACAGTTGGAGCATATTTATCATAAATTCTAAATAAATTGTTATTAAACTCAATGACCATGTCATCAACATCGTCAAGGTTCTGCACCCGATTTCATGGTTTGGAATCGATATCACCCATGAAGGTTTCGGAATTTATTTTTAAAAAATTTCTGTATGGAATGTATTGGGGTAAAAGCTTTTTACCGTCTATCGCATAAATTGGTATTAAATCTGTCAATGGAAATATTATCTAGGACGGTAGCAGAGGTATCATTATAGTGGGTCGCATTAAGGATCAATAATAAAGTCATATATTACAAGAATAAAACATGTCAGTCAGATATGTCAAGTCATATATCTTTGGTTAGTGGTTAGTCAAGTCAGTGTTATAGTCACCTGCCACAATAACATGACCGTGTGAAGACATACCAGTAAAATCAGAGAAATATCCGATTTACGGAGGGAGGTCAGTAGCATAATCCCAGGAGGTCAGCAGGACCAGATATTTTGACTTCAACGAAAGTATACTTCGGTTTGGCAACATTCTTCAATTCAGAACAGCATAATAGCTTAGAATGATTTCATAAATATTGAGCTTGACTTGTGAGATCATATTAGACAGAAAAAAAACTCGAAAACAAGATCTTAAATTACGTTTAACAAAAATTACTTTTACTTAATCAAACTCGTTTCAACGATAAAATCGCCATCTTCAGTGATACATGAGCCACAATAACTAAACTATAACTAACTTAGCACTGCGCTAAAACCGTATTTAAACATTACTAAAGAGGTGACGGATGTTATACAAAACTGAAATGACAGGTTAAGAGCAAAAGAACACTTTACCCACTTCAAATATAATAGGTCTGATAAATCAGCTATGATTAAACATTATTTCAAGTAGAAAACTCTGTGTTGTAGAAAAAAGTTGCTAAATTAAACACAATAGATGAGTGGGAAACTTTTTATATTAACAAGTACCGTAATATAACTGTTAATAATGGATTAGGGCCTATACAAAGTTCAATAATGTAAAATATAAAATGTATTGTAAGTCATAAGATTAGTTAAGAATATTGTATTTGTTAGGTGTTAATTCTTAAGTTATTTAGAATGACGCGAGGCACTTGTTATCGCCTTCATATTAGAACCTAGGTTTGGCTCATGTATCACGGAGGATTTTGTTGTTGAAACGCGTTTTATTAAGTAAACGTAATGTTTGTGGGATCTTGTGTTTGAGTTGTATTTTATCTAATGATTTGATGATTTAATATGAATAGCAAAAGCTTCTACGCCTTTATGTAATTGATTATTTGGTTAAAGAGTGTAATCCGGCAAAGCTACGTCCTGAGAATGGTTTAAGTCATGCTTTAAGCCTAGATTTAGACTCAAATATAATTTTAACCATGGAATATTTCACAAAATTCGTCAATGTGGGCAATTAGGGACTGAAAATTAAAGTGAGAAATATTAAAAATGTTGGTAAATGAAGCTACTTGCCGTTTAAGAATCTGGTGGGTATCGTACTCAATGTTTGGCGTCCCAGTTACATAGTCGTCACCCATTCGTTTGGCAAAGGAACAATTTACTGCCCAAAATGTGTACAAAATTAATTGAAATATTAACATTTATACATACAATCATACGTACAAGAATAATACTGTATATATTATTTAAGCTCATAAAACAAAGAAACATAAATTTAAAACCCCAGAAGGAGGCACATAATAATATAGATAACTGAAGGTTACAAGCTTCATATCCCATGTTGTACAATAACTATTAATAAGGATATCACATACTACCAAAGCAAGGTGTTAATATTTGTGTTAACTATAATGAGTTTGATGATTCATTAAATTTAAGAAATTGACAGACAGATCAAATCAAGTGTGAAGTGTTAAGATAATCTACTGTATATATATATATATATATATATATATATATATATATATATATATATATCACAAAACTGCTTAGAATAATACATTATTATATGTATACAAAAATTACAGTAATAAGACAGCCGGGAAAAAAACAATAAAATATATTAATAAATAAGTGAATAGTATAGCAGTATATGTAAGTATATGTATATGTGTATGTGTATATGTATATGTGAATAGTATATGTAAAATGGAACAGTAAGGGGGAGGAGAAAAGATAATAATAAAGTAGATCTTAGGGACAATGTTTTGTCTAAAGGTAGACAACCTATCAAAAGTTGGGTAAGCAAATATGCATTATTAATACTATACAGTCTGGAAGAAAGACAAAAGAGATGGAACGAGAAGAGTAGGGAGAGTGTTAATGAGAGTGATAAACGTAGAGTACTGAAGAGAGAAAACGGAGATAAGTGTAAAAGAAAGATATTAGTAATCGAATGTGAGATAAAAGCTACGGATAGATGAAAGAGATAGAGAAATATGGAGACTAATGAAGATTATAGGAGTAAGAGAAAAGTGGGAGAGTGGATAGAGTTCGAAAAAGTAGAGATGAGAGGACAGGAGAGAAGAAAGTATGTCGAACTGGAATAAGAAAAGGCAGTTAATGAATTGGAAGGCTGAATAGGGAATATAGAAGAAAAAAGGGGAATATAGTAAAGGAAAGGAGTTATGGAATGAGATTGAGAAAGTGACAAACGTAAAAACCGTGACAAAGAAGGAAGATGGAGGGAAAAAGGGAGCGAGTTAAGGACTAAAGTTAAGAACGTGAAATGATAAAATAATAGGAGAGACAGAAGTGGACAGAGATGCTCCATACAAAATGTATTTCATTTATAGTTTCAAAAAATGTTTCAGTAAATGTGGACATTGTAGTGTATATAAACACTTATGAAACATCTTGGTTAAATTATATGAATTTGTATAAAGTTAATGAAACTATTACAGTTTCATTATAAAGTCATACTTAATTGTATTATTGTATTGTTATTAATAAAGTTATAATTTATATGTATTAATAAATTTTATTAATATATATATATATATATATATATATATTTCATAGAAAATAGTAAAATTAGTTGAAATGATATTATAATTACAAATACAAAAATTTATAAACTTTATGTAATGATTAGAACAAAAAACAAAAAACTGTTTGAAGCTAATATAATTTCGCATTTCACATTCATTCACTTCATTAGTTCAGTTAAATTGACAGTCACTAGTGACAATGGTATCTATAGTCTAGTATTTTTAACACATACTGTCTACAACTTTCACAAAAAACACAATTTTAAAATATCTTCAACAAAATTTATTGTTAATTTTATTTATTTATTTAAGAGCTAATTTGTCTTGAGCTAATAAGACAATTGAAGCCTGAAAGGTAACCAGAAGTAACTCTAAGGTTGCTTCCATTGGGTAAATGTGTACAAGCGAATTACGCTTGTTACAGGATTTATATGGGATTGATATTTGTTCTCTGTATCTACGTTTCTACGCCGGAGGTAATTAACAAGTATTTCTTGTGTTGTGATATTTAGAGGTAGGGTAAGGGGATGATTTGTTGTGGTCTTTATTACGGGTAAAGTTAGAAGTCCCTAGTCAATAATTCTACGGGATTTGTATAGTCCTAACTTCTACTTGACTCACTACTACAATTAACAATTTAAACTCGAATCAATCGTCCAAAAATGTGTATTTCTTATATACGCTGTAAGAATTATCAAATAAAATTTCAAACAAGTTCTTGGGCGCCGTCACGGTACTTACCCAGCCCCATCATACAATTTAAAACAAGCAGATCCTCTAGATATAATGCCCTGAAGTAGCTTCTACTTGCAGAAAATGTTAAATTGTATTGGTAGATCAACAGGTAAGGTAAGTTTTTTTTTAAAACGGTTGGTATAAATGTTTTAAGAACCTCGTAATTGTGTAAGAATAACTATTAACTCGCTTTCCAAGTGCCAGTGTCTCGGCCCTGACGGGCCTTGAAGAAGTACCTATCTCAAGGAGCAGTTCCTCGGTAGATTAGGGTTTAAATTACATTTTTGACTTTAACTTAGCTATTTGTTATGGTGGAGAGACGGGGATATATGGTGAATTGAAATATTCAAATTGTTATCTAATTTAATATGTTTAAGTTTAATGACACATTTATTAGCATGTCTCAATCTATGTAATAAAATCAATAAAAAAACGTAGGTCACAATCTATTACCAAACTTATCATATACTTCGTATACTGGGTAAGTAAGAATAACATTTAACAAATTAATTCATTAAGAAGAGCACAGAAAACACGCACACGCACACATATAAGAACGCGCGCAATTGTATTGGGGGTACAATTAAAACACTATTTAAAAAAATATATATTAATAAAACGTATACAGCTTCCATTTTTATTATAATAAGAAAAGAAAATTACAGAGATATCGTAATGTAGAGACAATATTTAAAAATTATAATAATAAGTTTACAAATCAAAAAATACAATCCGTTTAAATAAAAAAAAAAAAAGTAGAAATACATTCAAAAATAAACTTTGAAAATATATAAAGTGTTGTCTATATTGTATATATTTATAAGTATTGTATATATATTTGAAAATAGTGAATTTTGATGGTTTTAACAAAAATTACTGATGTTTTATGTCCCGTGTAATCTATTTAGGTAATAAATTATATAATTTGGGACAAGGAAAGAAACAGTTTGCGAGTTAACAAGTTGTTTCAAAATTTATTCTAATCATATGACTTTTTCAATTAATTTTCACCCCCTTCAGACTTACTTTTTTGGGAAATGTAGAAAAATCATATATTCAGTGTGTTAACTGTTTTTCAATTAAATCTGATCAACCCATATTTGACACGAAATTCATGTTTTCTTTAATCTTAAATATTAAAATCTTAAAAGTAAAATATTAAACGGATTTAGATTTGCATTTATATTGATTTGTTAAACCTTTAATCAACGGTAAATTTTATACATAGTGTGTAATGATATTACAAGAAATAATTGCTTAATTATGTATACAGAGCACAATAATTAGGGTGCTAAAGTTTGAGATCGAAATGAAGAAGAATGTAAATATGAAAATATGTCCGAAAATGTTTCATTTTAGTCTATCTCTCTGTTGATATAAAAATAAAAATTTAACAGGTCTGTTTTTTAAAAAAAAATCCTCCAAATTTATTAGAGGGAGTTTTGTAGAGTGCTTAATTTGATATGTGATTATGCACATTAAAATAAAGAAAGCAATATATAATCATATTTCCAAAAATGTTTTCAAGACCATTAAAGTGATGTATCATATAACTTGTTTAAAAATATTGAGTCAATCCATCCTCAAATGCCCAAAACACCCAAATTAACAATCATTAATTCCCTCTTATTTGAGAACGAATATTAAGTATTTATGGGGAGATGCAATTTCGTTTTAAGCTATCTCAATTCAATAACATTAACGTCCGCCATTTTAGTCCAAAAAAATTGTATTCATAGCAATTTTATTTACCCATTGAGCCTTTTAAAATTATATATCACATTTAAAATGTGATATATAAACTATTAAAACTTTTATACTATGTTTCATTAAAAATTGTTAACTTACCTCCTGCGCTCTGACCCAATAATGTATTTTAAAACATGGGCTCATAGAAAAAGTCTTTCGATATAAAAAAAGGTTGCAGCAATTGGTGTTTAGTTACCTTAATTAATATCAAAGTTAAAAAGTAGTTTACATTTCTTTTCAATCACCCTGTATAACATATGTTATAACAAAAATGTGTAAAACGGGTCATTATTCCTTAAATGCTTAATTGAGAAGGAGAAGTTGTATAAACAGAGTCCCTAGACTATTTTTTTTTTTTTTTTGTAATTCAAGTACCATGTAACATTTTTGAAACCCAATGTCGTAACTCCCATGGAGCCTGAGAACAATCAACTTGAAAATATCTAATTTAACAATATTTTGATTGGAATATTTGATGGCTCCAGCAGTAATGTCGTTAAATAACAATTATTTAGTTGAATACACTTAAACAATATAATAAATTAATATTAAAAAATAACCATTCCATTAATTTATTTATTTATTATTCAATTTAACTAGAATATCAAAACTTTCCAACAAAGTTATAAAATATGTAGTGCCATCGAGTTATAATGGTTTTTAGACTTTTTTCAAGTATATTAAATTTTTATTTTCCTTCGAAGTAAATTAAAAGCAGGATTATACTAAAGAATGTTTTTCTACTTCGAGATTAAAAGTTTTGAAATCAATCTGACCTACATGTAGCTACGTTGCAATCTCTCTCAACTAGTTCACAACAGGATTTAATAAAACATTTAGTGGGTATGTTGGATGGTTAATTTATGAAATCAATGAGAATCGACTGTCATCATTTTAGTGAGTGTGTTTTTCATCTGTTTTTAACTGTTAAAATTTCAGCTCTATGAAATAATCGTTGTCTTGTTACTTTTTTGACGACATATATATATATATATATATATATATATATATATATATATATATATATATATATGTATGTATATAGGGGGGAAAGGGAGAGAGAGAGAGAGAGAGAGAGAGAGAGAGAGAGAGAGAGAGAGAGAGAGAGAGAGAGAGAGAGAGAGAGAGAGAGAGAGAGAGAGAGAGAGAGAGAGAGAGAGAGAGTGAGAGAGAGAGAGAGAGAGAGAGAGAGAGAGAGAGAGAGAGAGAGAGAGAGAGAGAGAGAGAGAGAGAGAGAGAGAGAGAGAGAGAGAGAGAGAATTAATTTAACATACAGTCTGCTCATAAAGTCATGGTGGGGTTTTCAATAATGTATTTACAAAAGTATACATTTAAAAAATGGGATGTAAAGGAACAGATCAAAATGTTTTTTCTTGTTTATCTGAATTCCAAGTGCACTCCGTGGTTAGCTCTGCAAATGATAAATGATATATTGATATTCCAGCTCTTCCCCCACTCGACATAGAACAACTAGAGTTATTGATACAACTGATTCTTGAATTCTTTCTCTCAAATATTCGATGTTCCAAATTATTTCACTTTAGACATTTTAATATACCCTAGTGAATACAATTCCACGGATGTAAGGTCGGTGAGCGTGGTGGCCAAGCCTTCCACCTCTTCTAATCCAACGTTGAGAAAAATCTGATCATGAATCACGTATTGGCATAGTGAGGCGGTGACTCATATTGCTCAAAAATCTAGATTTATTGTCGATTTGGAGAAGAGCATATAGCTCACAAAAAGTCGAGGTACACAGTTCCACCCAAAATAGGCACCCTAATCTTAAATATAAAACAAGTTGATAGGCACCATCATGGTACTTATCCAGCCCCATCAATACAATGTAATACAAGCAGCTTCTCTAACTTTAATGTTCAAAAGTTAGTTTATTTGACTTTGTAGGAAGTGTTAAATTGTAATCTATTGGTGATGAAGGAATCTTCCAGTAGGGTAAGTTTGTTTAAAATTGCAGTTACACAATAAAATCGCGTCAGCAATTTAATAAAGAAAGATATGCGTATTGGAGGTTAAAATGTGTAAAATTAGGTAAGGATTTCAACAAAGCAATAATAGCCGATTCATATTACAATTTAAAGTGTTTTTTTTTATCACTTGGTGTTTTAGAGACAATTTTTACACAATATTTAAAGCTTTCATAATTAGACCTCCATTTTACTTTTAGGAAAATTGATCGATCAACTTATTTTCCTGTCCTTAGATATTTTATTTTTGTTTAGTACGTGACAGAGTTAATGTAATATTTGTTTTTATTAAAATTAAATACATATCAAAAGATGAAGTTTTAAAACTAAGGTAAACTATACCAAACTTTATTTCCTGACAAACTCTACCCATTAATTTAAATTTTAGAGAATGGAAGTATTATTAATTACACAATGTTATAAATGAGATCAGGAAAGTTAATGTTTTAAGTTGTAACAAGAAGGCAACAGTGTTTTATATATTAACGGAAATAGTTCAGCCGGAAGAAATTTACGTGTTTTACTAGAATTATTAGGTTAAATAATGTTTCACAAACGCCTAGTATATAATAAAAACTGATGTTCCTTCGCTTACTCTATATATGATTTGTAGGCTGAGTTTGGTAGTCTTACAAAAATGTTGATTTCAATATTTTGACTGATCTTCAATGATCCTCAGGAAACCGAAAAAGTAATTTTCGGCATAATGTCCTTCCGTCCTCGTTGGTAGCCTATCATTGTCGTCTGTACGTAAGAATCCTAGCGATCATAAAATTAATAATAAGATCGTGAAATGTGGTCTAGTAGATTATAGTATGCTCATAGACAGCTCATAGTCATTTAACAGCTTAATTACATTTTCCAAAAATCTAGAGTTTTCTAAATCTCCTTTCCATACTCGAAAACGGTACATTCTTTCCATTATGGCAAAATGTTTCTTCTCAGTTGAGGTTAAAACTTATAAAAAATACGGGAATTGCTCGCTTAATAAAATTATAGATGAGAAAAAGGAACAAAGGAAATTTGAAAACGAATGCTTCGTGAAATATACCTAGTATATTCTTACCTGCAAATCATTAATTTTAATAGTTCGTCTTTTTAATATGTATTTCGTTAAAAGCTGATTCATATCTACCATTCTTTTCCCATACAAATATCTTACGTAGGGAATGATTATTTCGTTGATAACCATTGAAATAAATATCTCCATGTGTTATTCCAAGGTCATTTTATTTAGGTCAAGGTTGGATCCCCGCAGTTATGATACTGATATAGTTTGTAGCATGCCTGGTGGGACAAAGGAAGCCAATATTATTAACCTACATACGTTGTTGGGGTAGCCACATGTTTGTCAACCTGAGATATTTGATATAACTAGGTATTGCTCAGTATTTCTAAGCATTAATATAAACATAACCTCCAATTTAACGTAATAATAAGTTGAAATCAGCTGAATAAAACATGTCATACAACGGTTGGTATCGGGGTGGGGAGGGGGGTATTGATTGCATAAATCTCTGCTTAGGAGCATTTTAAAAGTAGAATCTTAATGAAGTTCAGAAAATCGTCTTAAAAGTGTCTAAATTGCAGACATTTTTACCGGTTTTGTTCCTATCAGTTGTGTTATTGAACTTATAATACACTAATTTTATGTAATATTACAGATTTCAATTCCCCGTTTAACGGTAACAATCCCACCTCTCTGGAATGGCAATTTAATCACGCAAATCAAATACGTTAAAGTCTTAAAGTCTTTATTGTGTTCTTCAAAGTGTCCCATCAAGCGTCATGTCTCTGGAAGCGTATGGGGGAGGTTGTGAGGGGTGGTAATTGAATATGGACGCTAAAACTGATTATAGCTGCCGGCACAGAGGCTGTAAAAGCAAATGGCAGACCATAACAGTTTCGTAACATAACCAGATTTTAAGGCATCGTATTTTGTTTTTCTTGGACACATTTATAAAAGTAATGTCAACTAATAGGTCTATGCAGGCTTCCTGGATATTTATGTTGAACTAAGATGAAAACATAAACTTTAAAATGACACAAAATTATATCACTTTATCTATAACACGTCTTCTATTATAGAAATATACAAACATTTATAACAAGACTTCGTAAGTTAATAAAAGTTAAAAGTAAGTTTTAACTATTTAATTTAAAACTGTCAAAACTGAGATTAGGAAAGTTATTCTTGAAATTTTTATCGTGCAATAGACCCATCATACAACATAATACAAGCAGATCCTCTAAATTCAATGCCCAAAACTTCGTTTTTTATACAAAAGAGTTTTATTTTGATCTGCTTGTATCATATTGTATGATGGGGCTGGGTCAATACCAAGATGGCGCCCATCAATTTTCTTTTTCTATACAGAAACTTTTATGTTTTTCTACTCGTAATAGATTGTATGATTTGGGCTGGGTAAATACTAAGAGGGTCCCATCAAGTTGTGATTGTATGATGGGGCTGGGAAAATGTTATCTAGAGCTTTCCTCTATGGTGGCGCCTTCATCTTGTTTTTGTGTGCAAAGAATTTGATTTTAATTCGTATTACATTGAATGATGGTGCTGGGTAAGTACTATGATGGTGCCCATCAACTTGTTTTTGTATGCAGAGAATTTTCTCGGGGGCTTTCTCATGGTGAATGCGATTGTGGCAAACCGACGATTCTAGCTGGATGTAAACCTTTCTTCATATAATCTTGGGTTAGATCCCATTTTTTATCTTTATTATCAGTTCTCTCTTCACCAACTCTTGTTCTTTTTCGGGATTGGCGCTATTTGAGAAATCGAGGCCAATGAGTCTTTATTTGATGATCTTTTGTTTTTCTTTATAGTATGACCGAAATGTTTTCAGCCAATAAACAACAAGAAAAAAATGTATGAGTTTACTTAAAAGTTAGTGCAACGTGAATGCACTGGATATTTAATAATTTACAATTGTGTATATGCATCTCACCGGTCTACTATAACCGCCAACAAAGCTATTTAATTGAAAGAAAACAGCTTCGTAATTGCCTAGAAGCCTGTTTAATTAATAGTATATCCAATGCCTGATAACCGATGCATCAATTTGGTAACGGGGGAATAATAATATGGGTTTGGTAATTCTTTGGCGCTTTGACTGATATTTATAAAAATAGTACTGTACTAATTGGAATGATTCAAATTTTTGCAGAAGAGAAGGAAATCAACTGGCCTCATAAACCGACATGTTAAATATGAGATTCCTTTTTCATTTACTATTTCACCATACAAAGTATAGAGTAAATTAGGAAATATCACAAATTCGACTTCTGGTTTTTTATTTGACAACTAGCGTCAGAGCGATTTGACAACCTAGGAGTGTAGGCCTACCGATTAGCAAACATATATGAAATAAATAAATATATATATATATATATATATATATATATATATATATATATATATATATATATATATATATATAAATCGTTAAAGTAGGGAAAATTAACGAGTAAGAAAAATTATTGAACTTTTACCTTTAGCATAATAAACGTTCAGTAATTTTAATGCATGGTTTTTATTCTGATTTTCCTTAAAAAACAGTCATCAGGGAGAAGGGAGAAGACATGCAAGAAAATTGTCACCTGAGATTATAAAAAAAATGGCATTCATACCTAATAAAATCCTGAAAGTCATTCTGGTGAGTGTAATTATCCGCCGCTATTAAACCAACTGTACCAATTAAATCAGAACGTACAAATTTTCACTTGATTTAAATACGTATATTTACATTATAACTAATTTTTTTATTTTGTCTCTTTTGTTTTATTATTTTTTTCTGCAATTGCCAGACTTCAAGACTTCGCCTATTCTTTAGTCCAACTTTAGGATGGACGGGCAATAATTTTAAAATCTCTATAATGTTTCCACCCTAATTGTATTTCTAAATAGACTTTTGTATTCTTTCGTTTAGTTTCCTATATATATTTTACTCTTCTTCTCTTCTTCTAGGTTCATGTGCAGCTACATCTCTCTACTTTACATTTTAGTCATGTCATTAAATCTTTTATATTCGGATGGGATCTTTTAATTTGGCTATTTTAGTCGGTGGTGCTCTGTGAGTTGATCATTTTCAAGCGTATCTTCGAAAACACAAACCAATCCCTTCTGTATATGTTCGGGCTTAAGAAAGCGCTCCAAATTTACAGCTGAAAATGGGTACGGCAGTGATGAATTAATTTTCTTTATTTTCCAACGGTTCGAATTTGTCTCGGTAAATCTGAAAAAGTTATTATTTTAAAGCAAAATTATTGCGAAATTGTTGCATAATCAGTGTAAAAAATACCTAAAAACAATTTTATAGTATTTTAATACGACACTCGGAGACCTTGATTAATCAATAATACAGTTCTGTTGTCTAATGTATTTCTTACTGGATGATATTAAACAGAATTAGCGGGTACAATTTTGATTCGATTTTCTTAACATTTAGTATCCATATTTTGGTTTGAGTTGAAGATACTTTGGTTTACTAAAAGACAAGCTCAATTAACCTTTTCAAAAAGACTGTCGTTAACTTTGAAATGTACATAAGTTTTCAACATTATGTTATTTTTCAACTCTTATTTTATCTACAATAATCAGCATATAAATGTAGGTAATTTTGAATATTTAAGTATTTTCAGTTAAGTATATTGAACTGAAGAATGGAACATTTTCGGCTTGTTCACACGAAGAATATAATCTTCTTTTTATACGTTACTGGTGAAAGTAAAAGTAAAACAATTATTTTTAAAAGTATGACATTTTTATAACACATTAAAAAATTAAATATTCTTGAGATATTGGGAAGTTCCTAATTTTTTTTTAAATATTGGTTCTAAAAACGTAAGAGTGGTTCTTCATTTCAGACATACTGTATCTGACTACACATGTTGCTTCTAATCAATTTAGGTATAAAAATCAATTGTGTTGTAAAAGGAAACAATAAATATCATGTGACCAAGTGTTGCGTGATGCAGGAGGAAGGGTTATATTGATTTTATTCTAAAGCAAACACTCTTTGTATACAACTTGTAAATAAAATGTTATAATTGCACCTTAACTAATTTTGGAATTAACTAAATTAAAGGCAACTTCAAGAGTATTAAAAAAAATGTTTCAAAGATTATATATATATAATATATATATATACCGCGTGTTAAATAAGTCCCGGGACGGTGTAATATTTTTTTAACCATTACAGATAGAGCCACAAAGCTTTGCACATTGTTAGTGTACATCAAAAACTAATTTAGTACGTATTCAGAGGACCAATACCTTTCCAGGGGGACGGCCCACAAGGAGTAAGTAGGAAATCTTAAATGAGAGTACAGGTCTAGTTGTACATCGAATTAAAGGCCATTACGAGTAGATTTATAATCAAACTATTTTTCTTAAATTTATCAAAGATTATGGATAAGGAATTTATGTGTTCCTGAATGGTTTTACTCAAAACAAATCACGTCATCTAGGTAGCCCAAACAAAACCCTATTTAAAACTTGTTGAAATACGTGTCAACTCCATTGGAACACGTAAATATTGATAAATATGATTCCATGTGGAAAACGCTGTTTTCGATTGGCTTTCTTTTTACCCAGTTTAATTTGATGAAAACCCGATTGCATATCTATTACAAAAATTTTGACCCTCCTAAAAAATCTAATGTGCTTTGAATATTGGGTAAGGGAATGTACATCCCTCGTAGTTACTGCATTTAAATATCTATATTCGACACAAAGCTTGTATTATTTTAATTTTCCCCGCAATGCTTTTTTTTCCTTACTTACTAAATGACTGTTCCATGGGCTTTGACAAGGTTCTATGATTTATTTTTTAAATTGATCTTGGATTAATTCATCCACTTTAGGTCTTTGTGGTTTAGAATTCGGTATTGTCTTACGAAAATTGGTGGATGATTCGCTCTATCTATTTCCGTTTCCGCCGATTTAATTTATTTTAAATTTTGATCCGTGTCTTCACTAAAAATGTCTGTATTTTTTAACAACATTTTTATGAAATCTTTTTTCCGGGGTATGCTATATGAGCCAATTGTTTTGCTGATTCAATTTCAATCTGTGAACGTCCCGCTATTATTTGAGTAGACTCAAAAATGATATGCACTTTATTTCGAGGTATTATTTCAGTACTCAGTGTTTCCAAATTTGCTATTAGTGTCCCTTTTTTAAGTATTAAAGTTTACAAGTATTTTAAGTTTGTCAAATTATCTCCTTTAGAAAAATAATTATTTGATTCCCCCATATTCAACAATACCCGTGGGCACAAAATTCCACTGGTAATATTCAATTGGTTCAATACAGGTATCCCGATTTATCAATTCCTTTACGTTTTTTGAACTCATGTACTTTAAATTTTTGGAACCGCGAACATTAATTTTACCATAATTTCGCTGCTTCGCGCTGGTATTATTTCTTTTATGTCACAATGAAGTGTGTATTTACGGCTCTTTAGTTTCTATTCTTGTTTTGAATTATTATTTTATGTTTAAAAAAATTCGATGTGTGATTTTACTTTTGTAATATTGCAACCTTCATTGGTTTTTTTTTATTTACGATTTTTAAGTTATTTAGATTTACATAAGTGTTTCGGTTTACTCATTTGCCTATTTATCTTTAAATGAGTGTCAGTCTCTTTGGAATTTACCGGATTTTTGAAATATTTTAGTTTGTACTCCTTTATTTAATTTTTGTGTAGCATTTTTTACTTTACTTACTTCATTGAACTCTATCATGTCAATTTTAGTTTAATTTATTATCATTAAATTTTCTTTTAGTTCTATTTTTTTAGATCTATTTAGATCCATCTTTCTCAAAATGGCCATATATTTCCCTGGTAAGTTACAAATTTGGAATTTTAATTTATTCTGTTGTTTGCAATTTTTAAGTTGGCAAACTGTGTTCCTACTGTTTTTAGTGTTTCTCCTGTCACGCATTTTACTGTTACTTCTGGCATACTAGAGTTTGAAATAAATTTATTTTAGAGGCTCACCTTTGCTCCTGAATCTATTAAAATACGACCGCATTCACCATTAATTTCCCCCAAAATTGCCTCATCCATGCTTGTGTTGTTAATTTTATTCCTTGTAATCGGAACTATTTTGTACGCCATGCTATTCGTTGGGTTATGGGTAATTCCCTACTGTTATAGATCAACATTGCCGCTGTGGCTCGTTCTCTGCCCTTTAAAATAGTTCATGCTAGGTTCTCTATAGTTATTTCCCCTATTGTTATTCCATCACCTCGTATTATTTTAACCTCTATAGCCCGTTGTTGGCCTATACTCTATACATTTGGTGTAGATCCCAGTTATCCTGTTGTGGCTTTTGTTCCTTTCCAAAGGGCGATTCCCTCTGACTAAATTGTCCCTTATAATGATTTTCCCCTTGTTATATATAGTTTTTGGGTGTGTGTAATTCTGCGAATATGTAGTGTGTTGCGGCTTGTGGTAAGCCATGTCTTGTGAATGCGGTCCATTAGTCTGTCTAGGGTGTAAGTAGCTGTTATGCTATGCTATTTTTCCGTGTATAATGGTCTGTTTAACCTACACTCCCTTAATAAACGACCTGCATTGAATCTGATAACTATGACCTAACATTGGAGGCTTTAACTTTCTATCAACACATTCTACATTAATTGCTGTCGCTACACCTTCTTTAAAGGTTGTTGGGAATATTAATTTAGTAAGGCGGCCTAACTCTCCCAGTAGCCTCTTTTTAAAATCATCTTTAGCTCGTCTTTCGCACTCTTGTCTCAATACGACATTTACCTCCTCGTTCGCTGTTGTTTATATTGTTTTTTTCATTTAATTGTGCCGCCCTGTCCGCGAAATCTTCTACAGATTCGTTTAAATTTTGCTCGGCATTGCATAATTGATCTAATAAAATTTTAGATCCGTAAATAGATCTAATTATTAGATAGTTTAACCGTAAATATTTGTACTAGCGTGACTCTAAATTCGTCAATTTTTTTTAGTGTTAACATAGCACACATTTGTCCCATACGCCAAACTTTATGATCCTATCTTAATTTTTATATCCACTATCGTGGTTACTTACAGACGACATGTCTAAAATTACCTTTTTGGTTTCCTGACTTGTTAAAAAACAGAGGTCAAAATATTCGACAATTACCAAACTCACTACTTGTATATCTTCGTACAATTATAAAATCGAAAAGTCATTCTATCATTTACACATTCCGACTTTTGTCAACTAGAGAGGTTCACTTTTATGTATTTTGTTCAAAACAAAGAAGCGAGGCTTTGTGGAATAGAACTGTAACATCTGTCCTAGTTTGTTGAAGAAAAGGATTAATTTTGTAAATTTGTTTTTCATGGAAATTTTATTACTAGACGGGACTCGAAGAGGGTGGGAAAGGGTTGCTTAATTTCGTGAAAATGACAGGAACTGAATTTCTCCCTGGCGTTAAGTAAAATTTAAATACTTTCTAGAAAGTGTTTCATTAAAGTTAATTTTACAAATATTTTCACTTCTGTTACATTCTCACATTTACTCAGTTCAGATCTAAGAAAACGTTGACCATAAACATTAACAATGATCGATGATTTTTACAGTACATGTAAAATCATATTGGTAAGAGACATTATGTTTGTAGAGTTGACGCTTTAGTAGAAGGAGTCAGTATAATATATGTATTTCTATTGGTTTTATCTAAGGCCGTTTACGTTCAGAATCAATTTTATAAACTGTAAGACAACATAGAAACTGACTGAATGAAATAGTGGCTGACTTAATGTAGATTATCTAGCTCACTGGCTGATGTGCTGGTAGTTTGATTAAGTAATTGACCGATTTTTTAATTGACTGACTTGTTAACTGGATACTTACTTTAATGACTGATAAACAGTCTGATTGACCAACCTGATATGCTGGTTTTAGAATTAGCTAATTTATTGTGTTTATTAATGACTGACTTATTAGCAGGACGGCAGACTGCCTAGCTCACAAGTTGGTTGAACTAACTGAAGAGCTGGCTGTATGATTGTCTATTTGAGTGATTGTTTGTTTGACTAAGTTCTTAACTGTTTGCATTACTTAATGATTTGTTGAATTAATTGAAGAGCTGGCTCTTTTTCTTAGCTCGATGGCTGATAAATTACCTTTGTGATTGAACAATTTTGACGAGCTGGTTGTATGATTAACTTAATGACAGACTTATATTTAAATTATTAAAACAAATATGGTTGTTAGATGTGAAATGATCGAACGAGCAGAGTCAGGAGTCAACAAATAAATATCATCAATTAACAGAGATGAAATAATATGACGGGGGGGGGGAGGATGATCATAGGTAAACATATCTCATTCTTTTTTAATTACATTTTCGTTTTATTCATGTTAAAAAAAATAACTACATATCATTATGGAAATTTTATATAATTTAAATTGTATATTCATACTTTAGTTATGGTGTACAAAATTAAGTGCACATTTGCGATTTCTATGTCTCCATTTGAGAAAAAAATTAATGTATAAACTGTGAATATATAAGTTCAAACTTTCTGATTTCTTAGAAATTATTGTCTAAGCGGAAATTTGGAAAATTTCAAATGTTGCATAACATATTGTTGAAAATTAAAGTTTAAAATAAATGCTGTAATATTTTTGTTCTCGAAATCGGCTTTATAGAAACCGCCCATAATCATTTTGACAACACAAATTATTTATAATCCCTACAAAAATACTGAGTTTTCGTGATCCCAATATGCTACCAATACATCTTATGAACAAAATGCTATATTTCTGTGCCTGGAATTTACGAGTAAAGATTTTATACCATGAATTTTGACTAGCTCAAAATGAGCAGAATTTGATGGTGTACTTTCCATTTACACCGCGATAATTTTGAAGCAAAATGGCCGATTTTAATTACATGAAATAGATATTTTCTCATGAAAAATATAAAAGGTACACATTTTTTTTCAGATCGGTTGAACTGATTTCATTGAGTTTTTATAGTTACTTGATTTATTGTATATCTACTTATGGAAGAAAAAAAACTTTCTTTCTATTGAATGAATAATTGAGGAATCAGAGATTTTGTAAAACATGTATATTAATGATTCCAACTTTGAAACTTTGTTCTGGACATCAAAATGAAGAAAACTAAGAAAAAATATGATTTTCAAGTTTGATTGTAAATCAACTATAAGCAAAATATAAACATAATGTTTGATGTAGCCTCCTGGATTGTGTATTCAATGAATACATTGGAGCTTAATTACCTTAATTTTTCCGTCAGACAATACAAATTTCATCCTTGTTTATAACCGGTTTCGACAGTTAAAACGTCATCATCAGATCCAAAACATCGTGAAGTGGTTCAGCCATATGAAAGCATCGTCCCATTAAAACTGGTAATTATTATTGTGTACTCGTAACACTTGAAAAAACACTATTAAAATAAAAAATAGAAAATTAATAATATAATTGTTGACATGTATAAAACACTTGTTAAAAATATTTAAACAATGACACATTGACACAATTAATATAAACACACGATATGTTTATGCATAATCTTTGAAGCGATTCAGTTTTAATGGGATGTCGCTTTCATATGGCTGATCGACTTTTAGATGTTCTGGATCTGACGATGGTGGTTTAACTGTAGAAACTGGTTATCCACGAAGATGAAATTTGGATTGTCTGACAGGGAAATTAACATAATTAATCTATAATATATTCAAACAAAACATAAACAATCAATGCTCACTGTTCTAAATGTATACAATACCAACTTTGTCCTTTTACTTACGCGAAAAAAACTAAAAGTGATTATGTTTGGTAATCATCAAAATTTCTACCTCCGTTTTTTGACTGTTCTTCACATTTCCTGACTTCGGAAAACAGAAAAACATATTTTCAACATTCCGTGCGTTCGTCAGTGTTACCACCGTGGGCACGCATTAACTTCTTTTTTTATAAAAAACCATGTAAAATTGTAAATTTAAATTATGTAAAACTTTTCTTAAAAAATAATTTATTATACAATCTGGAATGATTAATTCTCTTCTTAAACTATGAAGCAGGAAGAGCTTGAAATTAGTTTATAAATTAAACAGGAACATCTTCCGTTAAACAATATCCTACAGGACTTCCGGGGAAGTATTTTAATTAAGGTTTAGTTCATGGAAAAAAGTTTATTTGTTGTATTATTTATTAAATCTTGGTTTTGTGGGTTTAACAAATACTACTTTGAACTTTTCTAGGTTATACAAAACTTAATAGTAAAGTTTATAGCAACGCACGACACTCTGATACTTCTCAATAATTCATTCAGTAAATATTTGTAACGCTTTAAAATAGTGTATTGATGAATTCACAAAATATAAAAACAATACCTGTATTTACAATATGTTTATTAATAATATGTTCGTTGTTTACAGGTAAGGTGGAGGTCTTTACTTCGTTTTTAATGGTAAGATCACATTTGTTTTCTTGATATAAATTTTAAACAACTAAATGCTAAGTAGTTACGCTGACATAGGGGAATTCTTCTTACTTTCTCAGTATACAAAGAATTGTGTAAGGTTGGTGATCCTCAATAATTTAGACTTACGTTCTTTCAGATCTTCATGTTTCATGGCTAAATGAAACCGAAAAAATGATTTTCTACATCCCGTCTGTCCGTTGTAGTGGTCGTTGTCGTCTATATATAAACAAACAAACAAATGTTTCAGTATGATAGTGATCATACAAACGATGATAGGAACATGAACTTTCGCATAAGGAACTATTCATATAGGGTGTGCTCATATAGAACCCTATGATATTCAGAAAACTCGAAGAGAAGATGTCAAAATGGAGCCCATATTAATCAGTTCTTCTATGTTTAATATATCGTATAATATTCAACTTATGCCGTAGTAAATTTAATAACGTAATAATGACGTAATGACGTAGTAAATTAGAGGCCTTACCTCTCTACTACGACAAATAGCGAAATTATTATGAAACATCTAAATCTTACCTGACCTGACAATTATTTAGAACACACCTTCAGACATTTTAGTTGCATTTAACTTTATTTTATTTTCTTCTACTTGTTGGCCAATGATCGAGTGAAGTTATGGTGATTCCCGCATCCCAACATCTTTGATTTCTAAGGATCGTTTTTACTAAAGGGGGAAGTATCCATTGATGCTCCCATTTCTGAATCCTCTCTATCTCTTTCCATCTAGGCTGTATATTATAGTCTGCTCTGTATTGTCCAGTTTTCTATATTACACAATAACTTGGGCTCCCCTTACATCTAAAGTGGTGGTTATATTGGCCAAACTCACCATGGCCTGTGAGAGCATGTGGAAGGAAATATTCCACATCGCCATGTGTCCTATTTACCCACTTGCTGAGATCAGTGATCATACTCCTTAGTCCACTTAACCAAGCAGATATTAGAGGCCCATCTCAACTGCCACAACATTAATGAGTCCTTCCTAATTTTGCTTCGTGCATCCTAACTCTCTTCGCGAGAAGCCAGATGCATTGGTAGGACACTTGCTGTTGCAATGACCGCTTCCTTAGTCACGGTCCTATAGTACTGATACTCCACAGTGCTATCCTTCTCTGAAGCGAGACCAACATGAGTAACGCACCGCCTCACACCATATATCAGCTCCATATAGTACAACAAAATTATCAGCTTTCATTCGCATTCTCCTCTTGCTACCTCTGGGCTCATATGTGTTACACATTACACATTCCAAGGCTTCAACGGACCTCTTCCCTTTCAAAAATGTCACTGACATATTATTTCATGGGCATCTCGTTATCGAAAATTGCTCCCCAATACTTAAGTGAATTATATTCTATTAATCTTCGAATAATGACTGCCTTTTCTAAAAACACTAACCCTTAACCACAACACTATGTGGCTTTGGTGGCTGGTGGTCCAAATCGTTGAAAATTTAAACGATCCAACTACTATTTATATTTTGCTCTAATTTACATTATTAGAAGTTACAAGATGTTATGTCAATTTTTAGAAAAATCTTACAAAATAATAATATTATTATAATCTACGTATTAATTTGTGAAGTTATTACGCGATGTTTGAATAACAAGATATAGTGTCTGATGGGATATAACCTGATATATATTTTATTAAATTAATATTATTTTAGCCAACTAAATTGACTTTGTATTCGAATTCGCTTTTTAATTTCTCCATTACCTTTGTAAACTACGAGACGGGAGTGTGGAGGGTGGATATTTAATTAGATTAACTGGATCTTGTAATACCAGATCGCCACCTGCAAACACTAACATATATAAACAAACGTACACATTGGGTCTGGCCAATGTAACAAATCCAATAAGAGCTTTCGTAGAATTCCTTTGATAATGTAAATGAAATTAACTGTACAAAAACATTGCACTAACTTTCTTAAACAGACACACACTAAACTGAATACAAAATTATTATGATAAAATGTCTCAACTCGATTGCTGGAAAACCACTGGATTTTAAATGATCCAGTAAAATGTATTACCACTTAATCACGTACAGCGAAATTCTTTAAATTATTATTCAAAATTTTTAGTTAATAGTTGTTTCAAAATCAGGGAGCACTTATGAAACCTTATATTCATAAAATGTTTTTCCAATATCTTTTACAATTTCAAAATCAGGATCTTAAATATTTTCAAAAACTTTGTTTTTTCTATCTTGACTATCCTGATAATGATACGTATAAAAACAAAACAATCGAATAAAGTATAAGCATGAAAATACCTTTTAAACGATGTACTACTTGACGAAATTTAAAAAGTTTATCTAAATTGCCCAAATTTGGATGTATTAAGATATAGAAACAAGTTGGTGGTTGCCATCAATGTATTTACCCCACAATATAATACTATCAGATCCTAAGTAAAGCCCAAAAGTTGGTTTCTTGAGTCTTGTAGTACATGTTAAACTGTATTGGTAGATCATGATGCATGTCGCTCGTGTCAGAGTGTTGTCCCTGGCGAGCTTCAAAGCTGTACTATGTGATGAAGCCTCCACTCTCCACGCTCATATCGGTGACTCTACCCTGGATCTCGTAACTAACAGGTAAATGTAAATTTAACATTTTTTGGGATGTTACAAAACGAAATTACATTTTTTACCATAACTTTATCATTGTGGAGATACTTCCAGAATAATTGAAATATTCAAAATTGACTTTCTTTATTTTTTATTTTATAAGTTGAATCACATAAGATATGTTAACAAAAAATCATTTTAAATAACCGCCAATTTGTCTATTTGTAAAAATTTCAGACGGGTTTTATATGAGCGTACCAAATTTCATGTTGCTATCTTAATTTTTGTGGCTGCTTTCGTGCTTATGTAAAGATGATAACGACAACGACGAATGCACAGGATTTCAAAAATAACTTCTTCGGTTTTCTGAGGCCATGAAACGTGAAGATCAATCAAAAAACTGAGGTAAAAATGTTACACCATTACCAAACAACCATTACTTATACAACTTACACTGGGTAAGTAAAAATGAACATAATAATCAAATTTGATAAAAATCTGTAAATGTGATTGTTTTCTGTAAAACATTCCACAAACGCCGGACAAAATTTATTTAAAAAAAAAACTTTGTTTTTATAAATGTACGTACCCCAACAGATACTTTCCTATACCATCACATAACTACCTTTAGTTTACTTAAATGTGAGAAAGTAACAACGATTTAAAACGACAAATTAAATCGCGGTTTACAACTAGACCATTAAAGTTTCTTGAAAATCGGTTCTACCGTTCCTACTTGTTATTATACTGCGTATTGCTACCAACAGTCAGCGATAAAAATCACAGTCTGGGTTTGATGGCTGTTAACGGCCCTTTAAGTACAATCGTTAATCTTGACTTAGCGACGGTAAAAGAAAATTAAATTTGTCTCTGTCTCCAGTAGACAGATTGTCGCTTAAATGTATTGAGAAATTCGTGTAAACTTATCTGAATCAATGGTCAACTAAACACTCCAACGGAAAACACTAACAAGACAATGTGATTAACCTATCATATTTAGTTGTTATGTGAACAGAAAAGTTGTGCCACTGAACCAAGAGAGACTAGAACAATGAGTCATTTATCCATGCCTCGAGGTCCATGACGTTAACTTTAGTGGAGTCAAAATATCACATACATTTTCAGTCTTGGGAATAGATTTTCTTCTTTTCTTCGTGTTGGAGGGAGGGAGGATTTAGACAAGTAGGCCTATACAATTTCATTCTGTACTGCAAGATACGTCAGAACATTTTGTATTTTTTAATTATTGGTGAAAAATAGAATTTATTAATTTTTTTAATGTCACAGAATCTAATCTATTGATTTTAATGAAGCTTATGTCAAAATATTCTTTATCGTCTATAAAAAAGTCTGAGTGATTTGCACTTTGATTCAAGTGTATACATTTGTATTATTTTAATAAAAATCTCACCCCAAAGTTATTTCGTCTTTAAAAATCAAAATATATACTAATATAACTATATATGTTAATAACAAACAATAGAAACAAATACATATTAAAGCCATTACCATTACGATATAGATAAATATATATATATATATATATATATATATATATATATAATAATGCCATCACAATAGAATAGTCATCACATCCATAAAGTTTTAAGCTATCACTATCACAATATATACAAATATCGCTGTGTTAGTAACATTACAATAGAAAGAAATATCCCTTTAAGCCAACACCATCACAATATATCCAAATATAGGTAAATGTTAATTACATCACAATAGAAACGAATATAGATGTATGTCAATAGAATAATAATAATATAGTCAAATATAGATATAGGCTATGTTAATTACATCACAATACAAAAGAAATGTAGCTTTAATCCCAATAGTTTGGATACGGACAAAAACATTTCATCCAACAATTTTTAAATAATTTTAACATCATATAGTCTATAGTTATCAAGTTATAAGATCGACAAGTAATACTGTTTTTTGGTTGATTTTTTTTTTTGTCGCTACGGTTTTCAGACTCTTCTATACCGTTCCGAATTTAAATGTCTATTTACGTTACAATTATCTCTATTACTATCATTGTATCATTGAAGCTATACTTGAAGCTATCGGACAATCCTATCATCTAAACCAGTGTAGAAATATGGCTATTATGGCTTCCATTAATTAAAAATTGGAAATAAAAATTGTTACACTTTAAATAAGGCTGAAATTTTGCCGCCTAATCTTCAAAGGGGAATAATTATGCTACTGGGGATTAGGCTCTTGAAATAGGGGGCAAAATGTTGTTTACCCCGATAAACTTATTATTGGCACCCCCACATAACTCTCAGTTGCTAGACTTATGTGTAGTGGTTGTATCCGATCTCGTTTTTATTTAATTTTTAGTTTTATTGTTGACTGGTCAGGCCTAGTTTTACGCTTTAGTTCTTTTCGTTAGGTTAGAGGCTTTGTATTAGTTTCCAACAAGACTATGTTTTTTTTTGTTTTTTTTTCACTTTTATGTTCTAATTTTAACACTTGATAAATTGGGTTGATTTATACCCTCGAAAAGTCGTGTATTAGTTTTTATGTACAATTATTTTGGCGAATGTCTGAAACCATATAAATAATATGAATAAATAAATCATTATCAAATAACTGTAAAACCAGAATAGAAACAAATTACGTACAAAATCTCTTCAAAGCCGCCACTCACAACAAAGTTTTAATTCAAACAACACAACCTCCACCTCCCCCTCCCCCAACTAGTAGTAACTTTCTTTGTAAACTGTAATAATTTAATTACGTTCCGCCAAGGAGAAGAAACACGTCACTCCCGCTCTAGAAACGTGCTCATTTTAAATATAACTTACTTTTTCCAACTTAATTTACATAAACCATCGGCAAACGCAGTTTGTATTTTTCTGATAGCTAAAACGGTGACTTTCTTATCATTTCTTAACAGAGAAAGATTATTTAACACAAAAAACCGCAATTTGAATATGTATATATCTTTGCCTTTAAACATGTAAACTTCTACATAGAAAATCTGCACACTCAGTCTAGAAAAATGTAAAATTATATCTCATAGAGACAAATTAATCCTAAATACATATTAATCTCTGAATTTATATAATACACAATCTATAACAAACACTTGAATAACACTAAGTTTATATTTATCTGTGAAAAATGGAGGAAGCCCTATTTTATAACTTATAAATAAACCCTAATTTATTTATTTACTGGTTTGGGTAAAATAAATAAAAAAATAAGCATCACTTAAAGTGTTTTTAAAAAAACCAGGTGTCCATTTTAAACGGACCACCTTTGTGATCTCTAAACTAAAAGATTACAGAAATCTTATATAGGGGACTTCACTTACTTTTTAGTGACCATTAAAAATATGAAATTATAATTTGAAATTCATCCGCTAATTTCCAATAAGGCGCAAACTTTCCATATGGAACTCCCTATATTTGTTTAGTGTTTTCGGATTTTACATAGTATTTTAAGACTTTTATTCTTGATATTATTTTCGTAAACCCAATCTTTTACTAACTATAGCCCTCGTAAAATTGAAATATTTAATGTTCAGCTATGATTAAGAGCCTTTTCATAATGATTTCAAATGAAATTTAACAATTAAATGGCACTATTGTGAACTCAATAAGTAGTCAAACAATTGTACATCAATGCAAAAAAAGAAAATTTCCGTCAACTTCACAATAATGCTAAGGAGTACAAGGATATAGAAAGCACATTTTCTTCCCATCTATAAATAAAAATAATAAATAAATTAAAACAACAAGACTACAACAAACGACAAACGCATTACATAACTACAACTACTATTTTATAGTAAGACATCAAGTAATACCAAATTCACTACCAAGGAAAACATCGTCAAGGACATAACCAGGCTTCTAATTCTATTATAAATTCTGTTATGGGATTTATATCTTCTTTAAACCCAATCATATTAACAAATTTGGTACGTACTTAAAAATTGGATTTCATAAAATCGTCCTGAAATTTCATTCAAATCTCTAACAACTCTTACACCAATCCATTAATCACATACAAATCAATACCTTTTATTTGATGTAAAACTCGATTTATCATTTGGTTAAAAATTATGGATATGTGAAATTCTTAAAGAGTGTAATTTTAGGGATTTTTGTGGTTAAAACTGCTAACCCGCCACGTAATTTTAAACGTTAATTATTAATGATGTCTGATTTGATTTTTAATTATTTTTTACAGAACAAACATAGTCAATATCCAGATATCATAAAATCCAACAATGCCTTTTGGAATAACATATAAAAATAACTCTGCATCAAAATATTGTTTCTTCAAAGACTTGTATTATGAGGTATAATTTTATCTAAGATTACATTTGAAAATCTCTAAAATCGGACCCTTTGGTAAATGTATAACCTAGGGTAGTATAACAATTCTATTATTTCCTATCGTAGCGTTTGGGCGTCGTTAAAAACAGATTTTAAAGATTGACAAAATGAGATAATTTTAAAAGTTAGAAAATAATAAATCTCTATTTTATGAGACAAACTTAAGTTCTCTCTTCTACTTAACCTCAACAATTACAAAATAAATTAACAATTAACATAAATTATTAAATCAAACATGTAATGATTAGAGAAAACAAATTATCTTTGGACAATTGTCTACATATATATATATATATATATATATATAGTTATAAGCAAGTTGATGGGCGCATCATGGTACTTACCCAGCTCCATTAGACAATGTAATACAAGCAACTTCTCTAAATGTATTGCTAAAAAATTGGTTTTTAGAACCTTGAAGATAATGTTAAATTTTATTTGTAAATCAAATATCGCTTCCCTAGTGTTAGTGTCTCGGCCCTAACCGAAGTTGTATATATTGGAAGAACCCTCTACTCGTTACTGTCCTATCGGTGGCTCGGCCTTAGATCTCATAACTACATGAATATCATATTTTCTTGGAAGGTTATGTTTGGGAATTACTTCGCTATTTGACATCGTAGAGATGTAGTCGGTAATATTACATGAAGAATTGAAATCAGCAACTTTTTAGCTATGAGGGTATGTTTAAAGATTAGATATCAACAAAAAATATTTAAAATAGCCGCCATTTTGAAATTTTTCCAACAATTTTCTTGAATTTCAAAAGTTTTATATATGAGTACAATAGAATCTCCTAAACCAATTTTCATGTTCCTATTAACGACAACGGATTGATCAGATTTTGTTTTGTCACCAAGGCCATAAAACGTCAAGGTCAGTAAAACAAAACTGACGATTACACCTGATTTACCCTATACTTCGTATACTAGGTAAGTAAAAACCAACGAAGTTCATTCAAAAGTTCTACGACGAAAAGATAATAATAAATACGATTTATTTTAATTGGTCGTCATTAAAAAAAATTACGTATTGATTATCCTGGTTAATAAAATTGACCAAGAGTTTTTAAACTACTCCGATATACAAATATTAGCAAAAACTTACTTAACTTATGACTCTTAGAAAGTTTCCAATACAGCGAACCAAAATTAATGCTAAGCTGCTTCAACGAAAGGAAACCACATTTCATGGTTTCAAATGTCGGCGTTGAATGTCATTAGTGAGATCACAATAACTAGAATTTCTGTATTGGAAAAAAGTCTAAATAAGAATAAACTTGGAGGAGTTACAAATTCCGTAATATCTCTGGCCGAGACAATGCTGCAACTTGCCAATGTATACCCCCCCCCCACTAAGAAATTAATATGCAATGAGAGATTGTCTGTAATGGAGAAAGTCTGTTCTCCACCCTCCAACTGAGAGTGCTGCCGTTAAGTGGATAGTGTTATAAATCAAAAGATATTCCTCTTCGGCGACATTAAGGGCATATTTCGAGACTTTTTTACATTTTTATTGCTGTTGATAACTCAACGTTTTATCGTAGCTGTCATAACACCTCAAAATACGTTTTCTCAAAAAAGGCTATAACAATTTTAATTTTTTTAAAATAAAACTTTAAAAACCGAAATAACAGGTATTGATATATATATATAGATATTAAATATAGATATTAAATGTTGAGCTTGACTTATGAGAAAAATTATACAGTATAACAAACAAACAGAACACAATTCTCACAAAAAATACTCCTAAGTATCAGACGCGTTTCAACGACAAGATCGTCCTCTTCGGTTATAGTTTGGTGTAGCTCGTGTATCACTGAAGAGGACGACCTTGTCGTTGAAACGCGTCTGATATTTAGGCGTATTTTTTGTGGGAGTTGTGTTCTGTTTGTTTGTTATACTGTAGGTATTGATATAGTTTATACGAAACTTTATCATTATTTGTGGGTAGAAGAAACTAGTGTACCACATTTCTGTCACATTTTGAGGTGTTTGAAGGTAACCTAGCCGGATCTACATCTATTTTCACTTAGCCTTGGGTTAGATCTTTCTCTTTCATCTGTCCTATCACGTTTCACAAGACAGTCTTTTGATCTTTTCCAACCTTGACGCTATTAGTGTGTTCGAGTGTGAGGGGTCTTTATTTTTTGGTTTATTCTTCCTTTTTGTACTAAGTCATGATTACCGAGAGGTTTTCTACCATAAAATAACAAATAGCAAGTAAAGACTAAGACTCATCCTAACTGAATACAGGCATTGTATTACTTAAAATATTTAGAATTATTGTGATATTAAAAAAATTTCTACTACAAAGTGCACAAATAATTTGAGTACATTCTGCCATTCCTATTATTTCCTTAAACGTCTACTGATGAGTTTCGGGTTAACTCCTTTTTCAAAAGGTAAGTTATTTATGTAATAATTAGTCCCTTAACGGAGTCGTCTTATATAACCCAAGTAACCTCCATTCTAACCTACTTTTGTAATTGGTTGAAATCCTGTTAGTTTTTACAATTTGATATTTCATTTCTAACCAATAACGGTAGATTAATAAACATTAACTAATTATTTATTCATCATTTATAAAAATTTGTCCTTTTAATTTTAGCGTGTATACTTCAATATATATATAATCTTCAACACTTGTTGCAGTAATGTAATAACGTCATAGAATTTTATAATATGCTCTTCATCTAATAGACACGATACGGATTTAAA